>JBAMCE010000542.1:0-26859 GCA_037075305.1 Drosophila kanekoi
AGATACAAGGTGCCCTGATAATCTAGCATTTGCAGCCTAGTCTCACCCGACTTTTAAGCCTTAAAACATACAACCCCATTTGGCCGACAAAACTGCTTTCCCAAAACTTGTCTCAGATACCAGGAGCCCTGTTAATCCAGTATTTGCATCCTGGGGGCGCAAGTCAAAGTCATACAGGCTCACCCTACAATTTAATCTTAAAACAAACAGCCCCATCTGGCTGTCAAAACTGTTTTACTAACACTTTTATTAGATTCCAAGAGCCTTGCCAATCTGGCATGTGCCGCCTAGGGGAGCAAGTCACCCGACTATTAATTCTTAAAACATACAGCCTCACCTGCAAGTCAAAATTGCTTTTCCGAAACTTGTCTCAGATGCCAGGAACCCTGTTATTCCAGCATTTGCATCCTAGGGGAGCAAGTCAAAGCCAAACAGGCTCACCCGACTATTTAACCTTCAAACATGTATCCTGACCTAGCTGTCAAAACTGTTTTACCAAACCTTGTCTCAGATACCAGGAGCCCTGCCAATCTGGCGTGTGCAGCCTAGGGGAGCAGGTCAAAGCAAAATAGTCTCACCTGCCTATTAAGTCTTAACACATTCAGCCTCAACTAGAACTCAAAATTGCCTTACCAAAACTTGTCTCAGATACCAGGAACCCTGTTAATCCAGCATTTGCATCCTAGGGGCGCAAGTCATAGCCAAACACACTCACTTGACTATATAATCTTAAGACATACAGCCTTACCTAGCTGTCAAAACTGTTTTACCAAAACTTGTCTTAGATTCCACGAGCCCCGCCAATCTGGCATGTGCAGCCTAGGGGAGCAAGTCAAAGCCAAACAGGCTTACCCGACTATTTAATCTGAAAATGTACAGTCTTGCCTAGCTGTCAAAACTGTTTTACCAAACCTTGTCTCAGTTACCAGGAGCCCTGCCAATCTGGCGTGTGCAGCCTTGGGGACCAGGTCAAAGCAAAATAGTCTCACCCGACTATTAAGTCTTAACACATTCAGCCTCACCTGGAACTCAAAATTTTCTTACCAAAACTTGTCTCAGATACCAGGAACCCTGTTAATCCAGCATCTGGCATGTGGAGCCTAGGGGAGCAAGTCAAAGCCAAACAGGATCATCCGACTATTTAATCCTAAAACATACAGCCTCACCTGGAAGTCAAAATGGCTTTACCGAAACTTGTCTCAGGTACAAGGATCCCAGATAATCTAGCATTTGCATCCTGGGGGCCCAAGTCAAAGCCAAATGGTCTCACCCGACTATTTAATCTTAAAACATACAGCCTTACCTAGCTGTCGAAACTGTTTTACTAAAACTTTTTTAGTTTCCAGGAGCCCTGTTAATCTAGCATTTGCAGCCTAGGGGACCAAGTCAAAGCAAAACAGTCTCACCCGACTATTAAGTCTTAACACATTCAGCCTCACCTGGAACTCAAAATTGCCTTACCAAAACTTGTCTCAGATACCAGGAACCCTGTAAATCCAGTATTTGCATCCTGGGGCCGCAATTCAAAGTTAAACAGGCTCACCCGACTATTTAATCTGAAAACATACAGTCTTGCCTAGCTGGCAAAACTGTTTTACCAAACCTTGTCTTAGATTCCTGCAGCCCCGCCAATCTGGCATGTGTAGCCTAGGGGAGCAAGTCAAAGCCAAACAAGCTTATCCGACTATTTAATTCTACAACATACAGACTCACCTGGAAGTCAAAATTGCTTTACCGAAACTTGTCTCAGATACAAGGTGCCCTGATAATCTAGCATTTGCAGCCTAGTCTCACCCGACTTTTAAACCTTAAAACATACAACCCCATTTGCCCGACAAAACTGCTTTCCCCCAAAACTTGTCTCAGATACCAGGAGCCCTGTTAATCCAGTATTTGCATCCTGGGGCGCAAGTCAAAGTCATACAGGCTCACCCTACAATTTAATCTTAAAACAAACAGCACCATCTGGCCGCCAAAACTGATTTACGAAAACTTGTCTTAGATACCAGGAACCCTGTTATTCCAGCATTTGCATCCTAGGGGCGCAAGTCAACGCCAAACACGCTCACCCGACTATTTATTCTTAAAGCATACAGCCTTACCTAGCTGTCAAAACTGATTTACCAAAACTTGTCTTAGATTCCAGGAGTCCCGCCAATCTGGCATGTGCAGCCTAAGGGAGGAAGACAAAGCCAAATAGCCTCACCCGACTATTAAATCTCAAAACATATAGTTCATCTGGCCGCCAAAATTGATTTACCAAAACTTGTCTCAGATACCAGAACCCTGTTAATCCAGCATTTGCATCCTAGGGGAGCAAGTCGAAGTCAAACAGACTCACCCGACTGTTTAATCTTAAAGCACACAGCGTTACCTAGCTGTCAAAACTGTTTTAGCAAAACTTGTCTTAGATTCCCGCCAATTTGGCATGTGCAGCCTAGGGGAGCAAGTCAAAGCCAAGCAGGCTCATCCGACTATTTAATCCTAAAACATATAGCCCCATCTGGCCGCCAAAACTGATTTACCAAAACCTACCTCAGTTACCAGGAACCCTGTTAATCTAGCATTTGCAGCCTAGGGGAGCAAGACAAAGCCAAATTGTCTCACCCGACTATTAAATTTTAAATCATATAGCCCCACCTGGCCGCCAAAACTGATTTACCAAACCTTGTCTCAGATAGCAGGAACCCTGTTAATCCAGCATTTGCATCCTAGGGGAGCAAGTCAAAGTCAAACAGACTCACCCGACTATTTAACCTTAAAACATACAGACTTACGTAGCTGTCAAAACTGTTTTAGCAATGCTTTTTTTAGATTCCAGGAGCCCCGCCAATCTGGCATCTGCCGCCTAGGGGAGAAAGTCAAAGCCAAATATTCTCACACGACTATTAAATCTGAAAACATTCGGCATAACCTGGAACTCAAAATTGCCTTACCAAAACTTGTTTCAGATACCAGGAACCCTGTTAATCCAGCATTTGCATCCTAGGGGGGCAAGTCAACGCCAAACAGGCTCACCCGACTTTTAAATCTTAAAACATATAGCCCCATCTGGACGCCAAAACTGATTTACCAAAACTTGTCTTAGATACCAGAACCCTGTTATTCCAGCATTTGCATCCTAGAGGCGCTAGTCAAAGCCAAACACGCTCACCCGGCTATTTAATCTTAAAGCATACAGCCTTACCTAGCTGTCAAAACTGTTTTACCAAAACTTGTCTTAGATTCCCGCCAATCTGGAATGTGCAGCCTAGGGGAGCAAGTCAAAGCCAAAGAGACTCATCCGACTATTTAATCCTAAAACATACAGCCTCACCTGGAAGTCAAAATTGCTTTAGCGGAAGTTGTTTTGGATACAAGGATCTCTGTTAATCTAGCATTTGCAGCCTATGGTAGCAAGTCAAAGCCAAACAGGCTCACACGACTATTAAATCTTAAAATATACAGCCCCATCTGGCTGCCAAAACTGCTTTACCAAAACTTGTCTAAGATACCAGGAGCCCTGTTAATCTAGCATTTGCAGCCTAGGGGAGCAAGTCAAAGCAAAATAGTCTCAGCCGTCTATTAAGTCTTAACACATTCAGCCTCACCTGGAACTCAAAATTGCCTTACCAAAACTTGTCTCAGATACCAGGAACCCTGTTAATCCAGAATTTGCATCCTAGGGGCGCAAGTTAAAGCCAAACAGGCTCACCCGACTGTTAAAACTAAACATAAAGCCCCATCTGACCGCCAAAACTGATTTACCAAAACATGTCTTAGATACCAGGAACCCTGTTATTCCAGCATTTGCATATTAGGGGCGCAAGTCAAAGCCAAACACGCTCACCCGACTATTTAATCTTAAAGCATACAGCCTTGCCTAGCTGTCAAATCTGATTTACCAAAACTTATCTTAGATTCCAGGAGTCCCGCCAATCTGGCATGTGCAGCCTAGGGGAGGAAGACAAAGCCAAATAGTCTCACACGACTATTAAATCTTACAACATATAGCCTCATCTGGCCGCCAAAACTGATTTAGCAAAACTTTTCTCAGATACCAGAACCCTGTTAATCCAGCATTTGCATTCTAGGGGCGCAAGTCAAAGCCAAACTGGCTTACCCGACTCTTTAATCTTAAAACATACAGTCTTGCCGAGCTGTCAAAACAGTTTTACCAAAACTTGTCTCAGATACCAGGAGCCCTGCCAATCTGGCATGTGTAGCCTAGGGAGCAAGTCAAAGCCAAACAAGCTCATCCGACTATTTAATCCTAAAACATACAGCCTCACCTGGAAGTCAAAATTGCTTTACCGAAACTTGTCTCAGATACAAGGTGCCTTGATAATCTATCATTTGCAGCCTAGTCTCACCCGACTTTTAAGCCTTAAAACATACAACCCCATTTGGCCGACAAAACTGCTTTCCCAAAACTTGTCTCAGATACCAGGAGCCCTGTTAATCCAGTATTTGCATCCTGGGGGCGCAAGTCAAAGTCATACAGGCTCACCCTACAATTTAATCTTAAAACAAACAGCCCCATCTGGCTGTCAAAACTGTTTTACTAACACTTTTATTAGATTCCAAGAGCCTTGCCAATCTGGCATGTGCCGCCTAGGGGAGAAAGTCACCCGACTATTAAGTCTTAAAACATACAGCCTCACCTGCAAGTCAAAATTGCTTTACCGAAACTTTTCTCAGATGCCAGGAACCCTGTTATTCCAGCATTTGCATCCTAGGGGAGCAAGTCAAAGCCAAACAGGCTCACCCGACTATTTAACCTTCAAACATGTATCCTGACCTAGCTGTCAAAACTGTTTTACCAAACCTTGTCTCAGATACCAGGAGCCCTGCCAATCTGGGGTGTGCAGCCTAGGGGAGCAGGTCAAAGCAAAATAGTCTCACCTGCCTATTAAGTCTTAACACATTCAGCCTCAACTAGAACTCAAAATTGCCTTACCAAAACTTGTCTCAGATACCAGGAACCCTGTTAATCCAGCATTTGCATCCTAGGGGCGCAAGTCATAGCCAAACACACTCGCTTGACTATATAATCTTAAGACATACAGCCTCACCTAGCTGTCAAAACTTTTTTACCAAAACTTGTCTTAGATTCCACGAGCCCCGCCAATCTGGCATGTGCAGCCTAGGGGAGCAAGTCAAAGCCAAACAGGCTTACCCGACTATTTAATCTGAAAATGTACAGTCTTGCCTAGCTGTCAAAACTGTTTTACCAAACCTTGTCTCAGTTACCAGGAGCCCTGCCAATCTGGCGTGTGCAGCCTAGGGGACCAGATCAAAGCAAAATAGTCTCACCCGACTTATTAAGTCTTAACACATTCAGCCTCACCTGGAACTCAAAATTTTCTTACCAAAACTTGTCTCAGATACCAGGAACCCTGTTAATCCAGCATCTGGCATGTGGAGCCTAGGGGAGCAAGTCAAAGCCAAACAGGCTCATCCGACTATTTAATCCTAAAACATACAGCCTCACCTGGAAGTCAAAATGGCTTTACCGAAACTTGTCTCAGGTACAAGGATCCCAGATAATCTAGCATTTGCATCCTGGGGGCCCAAGTCAAAGCCAAATGGTCTCACCCGACTATTTAATCTTAAAACATACAGCCTTACCTAGCTGTCGAAACTGTTTTACTAAAACTTTTTTTAGTTTCCAGGAGCCCTGTTAATCTAGCATTTGCAGCCTAGGGGACCAAGTCAAAGCAAAACAGTCTCACCCGACTATTAAGTCTTAACACATTCAGCCTCACCTGTAACTCAGAATTGCCTTACCAAAACTTGTCTCAGATACCAGGAACCCTGTAAATCTAGTATTTGCATCCTGGGGGCGCAATTCAAAGCTAAACAGGCTCACCCGACTATTTAATCTGAAAACATTCAGCCTTACCTAGCTGTCAAAACTGTTTTACCAAACCTTGTCTTAGATTCCTGGAGCCCCGCCAATCTGGCATGTGTAGCCTAGGGGAGCAAGTCAAAGCCAAACAAGCTTATCCGACTATTTAATCCTACAACATACAGCCTCACCTGGAAGTCAAAATTGCTTTACCGAAACTTGTCTCAGATACAAGGTGCCCTGATAATCTAGCATTTGCAGCCTAGAGGCGCAAGTCAAAGCCAATCTCACCCGACTTTTAAACCTTAAAACATACAACCTCCATTTGGCCGACAAAACTGCTTTCCCAAACCTTGTCTCAGATACCAGGAGCCCTGTTAATCCAGTATTTGGAGCCTAGGGGAAAAGGTTAAAACCATCCTGGCCGCCGAAACTGATCTACCAAAACCCGGCCAATCTGGCATTTGCAGCCTAGGTGCGCAAGTCGAAGCCAAACATGCTCAACCGACTTCTTAATCTTAAAACATACAGTCTTGCCTAGCTGTCAAAAATGTTTTACCAAACCTTGTCTTAGATTCCAGGAGCCCCGCCTATCTGGCATGTGGAGCCAAGGGGAGCAAGTCAAAGCCAAACAGGCTCATCCGACTATTTAATCCTAAAACATACAGCCTCACCTGGAAGTCAAAATTGCTTTACCGAAACTTGTCTCAGATACAAGGATCCCAGATAATCTAGCATTTGCATCCTGGGGGCGCAAGTCAAAGCCAAATAGTCTCACCCGACTATTTAATCTTAAAACATACAGCCTTACCTAGCTGTCAAAACTGTTTTCTAAAACTTTTTTTAGATTCCAGGAGCCCTGTTAATCTAGCATTTGCAGCCTAGGGGACCAAGTCACAGCAAAATAGTCTCACCCGACTATTAAGTCTTAACACATTCAGCCTCACCTGTAACTCAAAATTACCTTACCAAAACTTGTCTCACATATCAGGAACCCTGTAAATCCAGTTTTTGCATCCTGGGGGCTCAATTCAGAGTTAAACAGGCTCACCCGACTATTTAATCTTAAAACATTCAGCCTTACCTAGCTGTCAAAACTGTTTTACCAAACCTTGTCTTAGATTCCTGGAGCCCCGCCAATCTGGCATGTGTAGCCTTGGGGAGCAAGTCAAAGCCAAACAAGCTCATCCGACTTCTTAATCTTAAAACATACAGTCTTGCCTAGCTGTCAAAACTGTTTTACCAAACCTTGTCTTAGATTCCAGGAGCCCCGCCTATCTGGCATGTGGAGCCTAGGGGAGCAGGTCAAAGCAAAACAGACTCACCCGACTATTTAATACTAAACATACAGCCCCATCTGGCCGCCGAAACTGATCTACCAAAACCCGGCCAATCTGGCATTTGCAGCCTAGGTGCGCAAGTCGAAGCCAAACATGCTCAACCGACTTCTTAATCTTAAAACATACAGTCTTTCCTAGCTGTCAAAAATGTTTTACCAAACCTTGTCTTAGATTCCAGGAGCCCCGCCTATCTGGCATGTGGAGCCAAGGGGAGCAAGTCAAAGCCAAACAGGCTCATCCGACTATTTAATCCTAAAACATACAGCCTCACCTGGAAGTCAAAATTGCTTTACCGAAACTTGTCTCAGATACAAGGATCCCAGATAATCTAGCATTTGCATCCTGGGGGCGCAAGTCAAAGCCAAATAGTCTCACCCGACTATTTAATCTTAAAACATACAGCCTTACCTAGCTGTCGAAACTGTTTTACTAAAACTTTTTTTAGTTTCCAGGAGCCCTGTTAATCTAGCATTTGCAGCCTACGGGACCAAGTCAAAGCAAAACAGTCTCAGCCGACTATTAAGTCTTAACACATTCAGCCTCACCTGGAACTCAAAATTGCCTTACCAAAACTTGTCTCAGATACCAGGAACCCTGTAAATCCAGTATTTGCATCCTGGGGGCGCAATTCAAAGTTAAACAGGCTCACCCGACTATTTAATCTGAAAACATTCAGCCTTACCTAGCTGGCAAAACTGTTTTACCAAACCTTGTCTTAGATTCCTGGAGCCCCGCCAATCTGGCATGTGTAGCCTAGGGGAGCAAGTCAAAGCCAAACAAGCTTATCCGACTATTTAATCCTACAACATACAGCCTCACCTGGAAGTCAAAATTGCTTTACCGAAACTTGTCTCAGATACAAGGTGCCCTGATAATCTAGCATTTGCAGCCTAGTCTCACCCGACTTTTAAGCCTTAAAACATACAACCCCATTTGGCCGACAAAACTGCTTTCCCAAAACTTGTCTCAGATACCAGGAGCCCTGTTAATCCAGTATTTGCATCCTGGGGGCGCAAGTCAAAGTCATACAGGCTCACCCTACAATTTAATCTTAAAACAAACAGCCCCATCTGGCTGTCAAAACTGTCTTACTAACACTTTTATTAGATTCCAAGAGCCTTGCCAATCTGGCATGTGCCGCCTAGGGGAGCAAGTCACCCGACTATTAAGTCTTAAAACATACAGCCTCACCTGCAAGTCAAAATTGCTTTACCGAAACTTGTCTCAGATGCCAGGAACCCTGTTATTCCAGCAAGTCAAAGCCAAACAGGCTCACCCGACTATTTAACCTTGAAACATGTATCCTGACCTAGCTGTCAAAACTGTATTACCAAACCTTGTCTCAGATACCAGGAGCCCTGCCAATCTGGCGTGTGCAGCCTAGGGGAGCAGGTCAAAGCAAAATAGTCTCACCTGCCTATTAAGTCTTAACACATTCAGCCTCAACTAGAACTCAAAATTGCCTTACCAAAACTTGTCTCAGATACCAGGAACCCTGTTAATCCAGCATTTGCATCCTAGGGGCGCAAGTCATAGCCAAACACACTCACTTGACTATATAATCTTAAGACATACAGCCTTACCTAGCTGTCAAAACTGTTTTACCAAAACTTGTCTTAGATTCCACGAGCCCCGCCAATCTGGCATGTGCAGCCTAGGGGAGCAAGTCAAAGCCAAACAGGCTTACCCGACTATTAAATCTGAAAATGTACAGTCTTGCCTAGCTGTCAAAACTGTTTTACCAAACCTTGTCTCAGTTACCAGGAGCCCTGCCAATCTGGCGTGTGCAGCCTAGGGGACCAGGTCAAAGCAAAATAGTCTCACCCGACTATTAAGTCTTAACACATTCAGCCTCACCTGGAACTCAAAATTTTCTTACCAAAACTTGTCTCAGATACCAGGAACCCTGTTAATCCAGCATCTGGCATGTGGAGCCTAGGGGAGCAAGTCAAAGCCAAACAGGCTCATCCGACTATTTAATCCTAAAACATACAGCCTCACCTGGAAGTCAAAATGGCTTTACCGAAACTTGTCTCAGGTACAAGGATCCCAGATAATCTAGCATTTGCATCCTGGGGGCCCAAGTCAAAGCCAAATGGTCTCACCCGACTATTTAATCTTAAAACATACAGCCTTACCTAGCTGTCGAAACTGTTTTACTAAAACTTTTTTTAGTTTCCAGGAGCCCTGTTAATCTAGCATTTGCAGCCTAGGGGACCAAGTCAAAGCAAAACAGTCTCACCCGACTATTAAGTCTTAACACATTCAGCCTCACCTGGAACTCAAAATTGCCTTACCAAAACTTGTCTCAGATACCAGGAACCCTGTAAATCCAGTATTTGCATCCTGGGGCCGCAATTCAAAGTTAAACAGGCTCACCCGACTATTTAATCTGAAAACATACAGTCTTGCCTAGCTGGCAAAACTGTTTTACCAAACCTTGTCTTAGATTCCTGGAGCCCCGCCAATCTGGCATGTGTAGCCTAGGGGAGCAAGTCAAAGCCAAACAAGCTTATCCGACTATTAAATCCTACAACATACAGCCTCACCTGGAAGTCAAAATTGCTTTACCGAAACTTGTCTCAGATACAAGGTGCCCTGATAATCTAGCATTTGCAGCCTAGTCTCACCCGACTTTTAAACCTTAAAACATACAACCCCATTTGGCCGACAAAACTGCTTTCCCAAAACTTGTCTCAGATACCAGGAGCCCTGTTAATCCAGTATTTGCATCCTGGGGGCGCAAGTCAAAGTCATACAGGCTCACCCTACAATTTAATCTTAAAACAAACAGCACCATCTGGCCGCCAAAACTGATTTACGAAAACTTGTCTTAGATACCAGGAACCCTGTTATTCCAGCATTTGCATCCTAGGGGCGCAAGTCAACGCCAAACACGCTCACCCGACTATTTATTCTTAAAGCATACAGCCTTACCTAGCTGTCAAAACTGATTTACCAAAACTTGTCTTAGATTCCAGGAGTCCCGCCAATCTGGCATGTGCAGCCTAAGGGAGGAAGACAAAGCCAAATAGCCTCACCCGACTATTAAATCTCAAAACATATAGTTCATCTGGCCGCCAAAATTGATTTACCAAAACTTGTCTCAGATACCAGAACCCTGTTAATCCAGCATTTGCATCCTAGGGGAGCAAGTCGAAGTCAAACAGACTCACCCGACTGTTTAATCTTAAAGCATACAGCGTTACCTAGCTGTCAAAACTGTTTTACCAAAACTTGTCTTAGATTCCCGCCAATCTGGCATGTGCAGCCTAGGGGAGCAAGTCAAAGCCCAGCAGGCTCATCCGACTATTTAATCCTAAAACATATAGCCCCATCTGGCCGCCAAAACTGATTTACCAAAACCTACCTCAGTTACCAGGAACCCTGTTAATCTAGCATTTGCAGCCTAGGGGAGCAAGACAAAGCCAAATTGTCTCACCCGACTATTAAATTTTAAATCATATAGCCCCACCTGGCCGCCAAAACTGATTTACCAAAACTTGTCTCAGATAGCAGGAACCCTGTTAATCCAGCATTTGCATCCTAGGGGAGCAAGTCAAAGTCAAACAGACTCACCCGACTATTTAACCTTAAAACATACAGACTTACGTAGCTGTCAAAACTGTTTTAGCAATGCTTTTTTTAGATTCCAGGAGCCCCGCCAATCTGGCATCTGCCGCCTAGGAGAGAAAGTCAAAGCCAAATATTCTCACACGACTATTAAATCTGAAAACATTCGGCATAACCTGGAACTCAAAATTGCCTTACCAAAACTTGTTTCAGATACCAGGAACCCTGTTAATCCAGCATTTGCATCCTAGGGGGGCAAGTCAAGGCCAAACAGGCTCACCCGACTTTTAAATCTTAAAACATATAGCCCCATCTGGACGCCAAAACTGATTTACCAAAACTTGTCTTAGATACCAGAACCCTGTTATTTCAGCATTTGCATCCTAGAGGCGCTAGTCAAAGCCAAACACGCTCACCCGGCTATTTAATCTTAAAGCATACAGCCTTACCTAGCTGTCAAAACTGTTTTACCGAAACTTGTCTTAGATTCCCGCCAATCTGGAATGTGCAGCCTAGGGGAGCAAGTCAAAGCCAAAGAGACTCATCCGACTATTTAATCCTAAAACATACAGCCTCACCTGGAAGTCAAAATTGCTTTAGCGGAAGTTGTTTTGGATACAAGGATCTCTGTTAATCTAGCATTTGCAGCCTATGGTAGCACGTCAAAGCCAAATAGTCTCACCCGACTATTAAATCTTAAAACATACAACCCCATCTGGCCGCCAAAACTGCTTTATCAAAACTTGTGTCAGATACCAGGAACCCTGTTAATCCTGCATTTGCATCCTAGGGGCGCAGTTCAAAGCCAAACAGGCTCACCCGACAATTTAATCTTAAAACATACAGCCCCATCTGGCTGCCAAAACTGGTTTACCAAAACTTGTCTAAGATACCAGGAGCCCTGTTAATCTAGCATTTGCAGCCTAGGGGAGCAAGTCAAAGCAAAATAGTCTCAGCCGACTATTAAGTCTTAACACATTCAGCCTCACCTGGAACTCAAAATTGCCTTACCAAAACTTGTCTCAGATACCAGGAACCCTGTTAATCCAGCATTTGCATCGTAGGGGCGCAAGTGAAAGCCAAACAGGCTCACCCGACTGTTAAAACTAAACATAAAGCCCCATCTGACCGCCAAAACTGATTTACCAAAACATGTCTTAGATACCAGGAACCCTGTTATTCCAGCATTTGCATATTAGGGGCGCAAGTCAAAGCCAAACACGCTCACCCGACTATTTAATCTTAAAGCATACAGCCTTACCTAGCTGTCAAATCTGATTTACCAAAACTTATCTTAGATTCCAGGAGTCCCGCCAATCTGGCATGTGCAGCCTAGGGGAGGAAGACAAAGCCAAATAGTCTCACACGACTATTAAATCTTACAACATATAGCCTCATCTGGCCTCCAAAACTGATTTAGCAAAACTTGTCTCAGATACCAGAACCCTGTTAATCCAGCATTTGCATTCTAGGGGCGCAAGTCAAAGCCAAACTGGCTTACCCGACTCTTTAATCTTAAAACATACAGTCTTGCCGAGCTGTCAAAACAGTTTTACCAAAACTTGTCTCAGATACCAGGAGCCCTGCCAATCTGGCATGTGTAGCCTAGGGGAGCAAGTCAAAGCCAAACAAGCTCATCCGACTATTTAATCCTAAAACATACAGCCTCACCTGGAAGTCAAAATTGCTTTACCGAAACTTGTCTCAGATACAAGGTGCCTTGATAATCTATCATTTGCAGCCTAGTCTCACCCGACTTTTAAGCCTTAAAACATACAACCCCATTTGGCCGACAAAACAGCTTTCCCAAAACTTGTCTCAGATACCAGGAGCCCTGTTAATCCAGTATTTGCATCCTGGGGGCGCAAGTCAAAGTCATACAGGCTCACCCTACAATTTAATCTTAAAACAAACAGCCCCATCTGGCTGTCAAAACTGTTTTACTAACACTTTTATTAGATTCCAAGAGCTTTGCCAATCTGGCATGTGCCGCCTAGGGGAGAAAGTCACCCGACTATTAAGTCTTAAAACATACAGCCTCACCTGCAAGTCAAAATTGCTTTACCGAAACTTGTCTCAGATGCCAGGAACCCTGTTATTCCAGCATTTGCATCCTAGGGGAGCAAGTCAAAGCCAAACAGGCTCACCCGACTATTTAACCTTCAAACATGTATCCTGACCTAGCTGTCAAAACTGATTTACCAAAACTTGTCTTAGATTCCAGGAGTCCCGCCAATCTGGCATGTGCAGCCTAGGGGAGGAAGACAAAGCCAAATAGCCTCACCCGACTATTAAATCTCAAAACATATAGTTCATCTGGCCGCCAAAATTGATTTACCAAAACTTGTCTCAGATACCAGAACCCTGTTAATCCAGCATTTGCATCCTAGGGGCGCAAGTCGAAGTCAAACAGACTCACCCGACTGTTTAATCTTAAATCATACAGCGTTACCTAGCTGTCAAAACTGTTTTACCAAAACTTGTCTTAGATTCCCGCCAATCTGGCATGTGCAGCCTAGGGGAGCAAGTCAAAGCCAAACAGGCTCATCCGACTATTTAATCCTAAAACATATAGCCCCATCTGGCCGCCAAAACTGATTTACCAAAACCTACCTCAGTTACCAGGAACCCTGTTAATCTAGCATTTGCAGCCTAGGGGAGCAAGACAAAGCCAAATTGTCTCACCCGACTATTAAATTTTAAATCATATAGCCCCACCTGGCCGCCAAAACTGATTTACCAAAACTTGTCTCAGATAGCAGGAACCCTGTTAATCCAGCATTTGCATCCTAGGGGAGCAAGTCAAAGTCAAACAGACTCACCCGACTATTTAACCATAAAACATACAGACTTACGTAGCTGTCAAAACTGTTTTAGCAATGCTTTTTTTAGATTCCAGGAGCCCCGCCAATCTGGCATCTGCCGCCTAGGGGAGAAAGTCAAAGCCAAATATTCTCACACGACTATTAAATCTGAAAACATTCGGCATAACCTGGAACTCAAAATTGCCTTACCAAAACTTGTTTCAGATACCAGGAACCCTGTTAATCCAGCATTTGCATCCTAGGGGGGCAAGTCAAGGCCAAACAGGCTCACCCGACTTTTAAATCTTAAAACATATAGCCCCATCTGGACGCCAAAACTGATTTACCAAAACTTGTCTTAGATACCAGAACCCTGTTATTCCAGCATTTGCATCCTAGAGGCGCTAGTCAAAGCCAAACACGCTCACCCGGCTATTTAATCTTAAAGCATACAGCCTTACCTAGCTGTCAAAACTGTTTTACCAAAACTTGTCTTAGATTCCCGCCAATCTGGCATGTGCAGCCTAGGGGAGAAAGTCAAAGCCAAAGAGACTCATCCGACTATTTAATCCTAAAACATACAGCCTCACCTGGAAGTCAAAATTGCTTTAGCGGAAGTGGTTTTGGATACAAGGATCTCTGTTAATCTAGCATTTGCAGCCTATGGTAGCAAGTCAAAGCCAAATAGTCTCACCCGACTATTAAATCTTAAAACATACAACCCCATCTGGCCGCCAAAACTGCTTTATCAAAACTTGTGTCAGATACCAGGAACCCTGTTAATCCTGCATTTGCATCCTAGGGGCGCAGTTCAAAGCCAAACAGGCTCACCCGACAATTTAATTTTAACATACAGCCCCATCTGGCTGCCAAAACTGCTTTACCAAAACTTGTCTAAGATACCAGGAGCCCTGTTAATCTAGCATTTGCAGCCTAGGGGAGCAAGTCAAAGCAAAATATTCTCAGCCGACTATTAAGTCTTAACACATTCAGCCTCACCTGGAACTCAAAATTGCCTTTCCAAAACTTGTCTCAGATACCAGGAACCCTGTTAATCCAGCATTTGCATAGTAGGGGCGCAAGTCAAAGCCAAACACGCTCACCCGACTATTTAATCTTAAAGCATACAGCCTTACCTAGCTGTCAAAACTGATTTACCAAAACTTATCTTAGATTCCATGAGCCCCACCAATCTGGCATGTGCCGTCTAGGAAAGCAAGGCAAAGCCAAATAGTCTCACACGACTATTAAATCTTAAAACATATAGCCTCATCTGGCCGCCAAAACTGATTTACCAAAACTTGTCTCAGATACCAGAACCCTGTTAATCCAGCATTTGCATTCTAGGGGCGCAAGTCAAAGCCAAACTGGTTTACCCGACTCTTTAATCTTAAAACATACAGTCTTGCCGAGCTGTCAAAACAGTTTTACCAAAACTTGTCTCAGATACCAGGAGCCCTGCCAATCTGGCATGTGCAGCCTAGGGGAGCAGGTCAAAGCAAAACAGGCTCACCCGACTTTTTAATACTAAACATACAGCCCCATCTGGCCGCCGAAACTGCTCTGCCAAAACCCGGCCAATCTGGCATTTGCAGCCTAGGGGAACAAGTCAAAGCCAATAAGTCGGACCTCATTATCCAATCTGAAAACACACAGTCCCATCTGGTTGCCAAAACTGCTTTACCAAAACATCAAACAGATTCCAGGAGCCCCGCCAATCTGGCATGTGCCGCCTAGCGGCGCAAGTCAAAGCCAAACATGCTCAACCGACTTTTAAATCTTAAAACATACAGTCTTGCCTAGCTGTCAAAACTGTTTTACCAAACCTTCTCTTAGATTCCAGGAGCCCCGCCTATATGGCATGTGGAGCCTAGGGGAGCAAGTCAAAGCCAAACAGGCTCATCCGACTATTTAATCCTAAAACATACAGCCTCACCTGGAAGTCAAAATTGCTTTACCGAAACTTGTCTCAGATACAAGGATCCCAGATAATCTAGCATTTGCATCCTGGGGGCCCAAGTAAAAGCCAAATGGTCTCACCCTACTATTTAATCTTAAAACATACAGCCTTACCTAGCTGTCAAAACTGTGTTACTAAAACTTTTTTTAGATTCCAGGAGCCCTGTTAATCTAGCATTTGCAGCCTAGGGGACCAAGTCAAAGCAAAATAGTCTCACCCGACTATTAAGTCTTAACACATTCAGCCTCACCTGTAACTCAAAATTGCCTTACCAAAACTTGTCTCAGATACCAGGAACCCTGTAAATCCAGTATTTGCATCCTGGGGGCGCAATTCAAAGTTAAACAGGCTCACCCTACAATTTAATCTTAAAACAAACAGCCCCATCTGGCTGTCAAAACTGTTTTTCTAAAACTTTTATTAGATTCCAAGAGCCTTGCCAATCTGGCATGTGCCGCCTAGGGGAGCAAGTCACCCGACTATTAAGTCTTAAAACACACAGCCTCACCTGCAAGTCAAAATTGCTTTACCGAAACTTGTTTCAGATACCAGGAACCCTGTTAATCCAGCATTTGCATCCTAGGGGGCAAGTCAAGGCCAAACAGGCTCACCCGAATTTTAAATCTTAAAACATATAGCCACATCTGGCCGCCAAAACTGATTTACCAAAACTTGTCTTAGATACCAGAACCCTGTTATTCCAGCATTTGCATCCTAGGGGCGCAAGTCAAAGCCAAACACGCTCACCCGACTATTTAATCTTAAAGCATACAGCCTTACCTAGCTGTCAAAACTGTTTTACCAAAACTTGTCTTAGATTCCCGCCAATCTGGCATGTACCGCCTAGGGGAGCAAGTCAAAGCCAAACAGGCTCATCCGACTATTTAATCCTGAAACATATAGCCCCATCTGGCCGCCAAAACTGATTTACCAAAACCTATCTCAGTTACCAGGAACCCTGTTAATCTAGCATTTGCAGCCTAGGGGAGCAAGACAAAGCCAAATAGTCTCACCCGACTATTAAATTTTAAATCATATAGCCCCACCTGCCCGCCAAAACTGATTTACCAAAACTTGTCTCAGATACCAGGAACCCTGTTAATCCAGCATTTGCATCCTAGGGGAGCAAGTCAAAGTCAAACAGACTCACCCGACTATTTAACCTTAAAACATACAGACTTACGTAGCTGTCAAAACTGTTTTACCAAAGCTTTTTTTAAATTCCATGAGCCCCGCCAATCTGGCATCTGCCGCCTAGGGGAGAAAGTCAAAGCCAAATAGTCTCACACGACTATTAAATCTGAAAACATTCAGCATCACCTGAAACTCAAAATAGCCTTACCAAAACTTGTTTCAGATACCAGGAACCCTGTTAATCCAGCATTTGCATCCTAGGGGCGCAAGTCAAAGCCAAACAGGCTCACACGACTATTAAATCTTAAAATATACAGCCCCATCTGGCTGCCAAAACTGCTTTACCAAAACTTGTCTAAGATACCAGGAGCCCTGTTAATCTAGCATTTGCAGCCTAGGGGAGCAAGTCAAAGCAAAATAGTCTCAGCCGTCTATTAAGTCTTAACACATTCAGCCTCACCTGGAACTCAAAATTGCCTTACCAAAACTTGTCTCAGATACCAGGAACCCTGTTAATCCAGAATTTGCATCCTAGGGGCGCAAGTCAAAGCCAAACAGGCTCACCCAACTATTAAATCTTAAAACATATAGCCCCATCTGGCCGCCAAAACTGATTTACAAAAACTTGTCTTAGATACCAGGAACCCTGTTATTCCAGCATTTGCATTTTAATGGCGCAAGTCAAAGCCAAACACGCTCACCCGACTATTTAATCTTAAAGCATACAGCCTTACCTAGCTGTCAAAACTGACTTAACAAAACTTGTTTTAGCTTCCAGGAGTCTCGCCAATCTGGCATGTGCTGCCTAGGGGAGGAAGACAAAGCCAATAAGCCTCACCCGACTAATAAATCTTAAAACATATTGCCTCATTTTTCGGCCAAAACTGATTTACCAAAACTTGACTCAGATACAATAACCCTGTTAATCCAGCATTTGCATCCTAGGGGAGCAAGTCAAAGTCAAACAGACTCACCCGACTATTTAACCTTAAAACATACAGACCTAAGTAGCTGTCAAAACTGTTTTACCAAAAATTTTTTAGATTCCAGGAGCCCCGCCAATCTGGCATGTACCGCCTAGGGGAGAAAGTCAAAGCCAAATAGTCTCACACGACTATTAAGTCTGAATACATTCCGCCTCACCTGGAACTCAAAATTGCCTTACCAAAACTTGTCTTAGATACCAGGAACCCTGTTCTTCCAGCATTTGCATCCTAGAGGCGCAAGTCAAAGCCAAACAGGCTCACCCGACCATTAAATCTTAAAGCAAACAGCCTTACCTATCTGTCAAAACTGTTTTACCAAAACTTGCTTTAGATTCCAGGAGCCCCGCCAATCTGGAATGTGCAGCCTAGGGGAGCAAGTCAAAGCCAAACAGGCTCATCCGACTATTTAATCCTAAAACATATAGCCCCATCTGGCCGCCAAAACTGATTTACCAAAACCTATCTCAGTTACCAGGAACCCTGTTAATTTAGCATTTGCAGCTTAGTGGAGCAAGACAAAGCCAAATAGTCTCACCCGACTATTAAATTTTAAATCACATAGCCCCACCTGGCCCCCAAGACTGATTTACCAGAACTTGTCTCAGATACCAGGAACCCTGTTAATCCAGCATTTGCATCCTAGGGGCGCAAGTCAAAGCCAAACAGGCTCACCCGACTATTAAATCTTAAAGCATACAGCCTTACCTAGCTGTCAGAACTGATTTACCAAAATTTGTCTTAGATTCCAGGAGCCCCGCCAATCTGGAATGTGCATCCTAGGGGAGCAAGTCAAAGCATAACAGGCTCATCCGACTATTTAATCCTAAAACATATAGCCCCATTGACTCCAAAACTGATTTACCAAAACTTGTCTTAGATACCAGGAACCCTGTTATTCCAGCATTCAAAGTCAAACAGACTCACCCGACTATTTAAAACTCGACTACGTAGCTGTCAAAACTGTTTCAAACTAGATTCCAGGAGCCCCGCCATCTGCATGTCGCCTAGGGAGAAAGCAAGCATAATATATCTAATTTATAGATACGACTAGGGAAGTCAAACAGACTCACCCGACTATTTAAAACATACAGACTTACGTAGCTGTCAAAACTGTTTTACCAAAACTTTTTTTAGATTCCAGGAGCCCCGCCAATCTGTCATGTACCGCCTAGGGGAGAAAGTCAAAGCCAAATAGTCTCACACGACTATTAAGTCTGAATACATTCAGCCTCACCTAGAACTCAAAATTGCCTTACCAAAACTTGTCTTAGATACCAGGAACCCTGTTATTCCAGCATTTGCATCCTAGGGGCGCAAGTCAAAGCCAAACACGCTCACCCGACTATTTAATCTTAAAGCATACAGCCTTACCTAGCTGTCAAAACTGATTTACCAAAACTTGTCTTAGATTCCAGGAGCCCCGCCAATCTGCCATGTGCAGCCTAAGGGAGGAAGACAAAGCCAAATAGCCTCACCCGACTATTAAATCTAAAAACATATAGCCTCATCTGGCTGCCAAAACTGATTTACCAAAACTTGTCTCAGATACCAGAACCCTGTTAATCCAGCATTTGCATCCTAGGGGAGCAAGTCAAAGTCAAACAGACTCATCCGACTACTTAACCTTAAAACATACAGACCTACGTAGCTGTCAAAACTGTTTTACCAAAACTTGTCTTAGATTCCAGGAGCCCCGCCAATCTGGCATGTACCGCCTAGGGGAGAAAGTCAAAGCCAAATAGTCTCACACGATTATTAAGTCTGAATACATTCAGCCTCACCTGGAACTCAAAATTGCCTTTCCAAAACTTGTCTTAGATACCAGGAACCCTGTTATTCCAGCATTTGCATCCTAGAGGCGCAAGTCAAAGCCAAACACGCTCACCCGACTATTTAATCTTAAAGCATACGGCCTTACCTAGCTGTCAAAACTGTTTTACCAAAACTTGTTTTAGATTCCAGGAGCCCCGCCAATCTGTCATGTGCAGCCTGGGGGAGCAAGTCAAAGCCAAACGGGCTCATCCGACTATTTAATCCTAAAACATATAGCCCCATCTGGCCGCCAAAACTGATTTACAAAAACCTATCTCAGTTACCAGTTAATCTAGCATTTGCAGCCTAGGGGAGCAAGACAAAGCCAATTAGTCTCACCCGACTATTAAATTTTAAATCATATAGCCCCGCCTGGCCGCCAAAACTGATTTACCAAAACTTGTCTCAGATACCAGGAACCCTGTTAATCCAGCATTTGCATCCTAGGGAAGAAAGTCAAAGTCAAACAGACTCACCCGACTATTTAAAACATACAGACTTACGTAGCTGTCAAAACTGTTTTACCAAAACTTTTTTTAGATTCCAGGAGCCCCGCCAATCTGTCATGTACCGCCTAGGGGAGAAAGTCAAAGCCAAATAGTCTCACACGACTATTAAGTCTGAATACATTCAGCCTCACCTGGGACTCCAAAATTGCCTTACCAAAACTTGTCTTAGATACCAGGTACCCTCTTATTCCAGCATTTGCATCCTAGGGGCGCAAGTCAAAGCCAAACACGCTCACCCGACTATTTAACCTTAAAACATACAGACTTACGTAGCTGTCAAAACTGTTTTACCAAAACTTTTTTTAGATTCCAGGAGCCCCGCCAATCTGTCATGTACCGCCTAGGGGAGAAAGTCAAAGCCAAATAGTCTCACACGACTATTAAGTCTGAATACATTCAGCCTCACCTGGAACTCAAAATTGCCGTACCAAAACTTGTCTTAGATACCAGGTACCCTCTTATTCCAGCATTTGCATCCTAGGGGCGCAAGTCAAAGCCAAACAGGCTCACCAAACTATTAAATCTTAAAACATATAGCCCCATCTGGCCGCCAAAACTGACTTACCAAAAACATGTCTTAGATACCAGGAACCCTGTTATTCCAGCATTTGCATCCTAGGGGCGCAAGTCAAAGCCAAACACCCTCACCCGACTATTTAATCTTAAAGCATACAGCCTTACCTAGCTGTCAAAACTGTTTTATCAAAACTTGTCTCAGATACCAGGAACACTGTTAATCTAGCATTTGAGTAGGGGAGAAAAAAAAACAAAAAACCGGTTAAATTTTAAGGGAGAAATCACAAAATTGGGAAAGAACCTGTTCTAAAAAAGAAGTAAAAGAGGGAAGCATTTGCATCCTAGGGGCGCAAGTCAAAGCCAAACACGCTCACCCGACTATTTAATCTTAAAGCATACAGCCTTACCTAGCTGTTAAAACTGTTTTACCAAAACTTGTCTTAGACTCCAGGAGCCCCGTCTATCTGGCATATGGAGCCTAGGCGAGCAAGTCAAAGCCAAACAGGCTCACCTGACAATTTAATCTTAAAACATACAGACTTACGTAGCTGCCAAAACTGATTTACCAAAACTTGCCTTAGAAACCAGGAGCCCTGTTAATCTAGCATTTGCAGCCTAGGGGAGCAAGTCAAAGCGAAACAGGCTCATCCGACTATTTAGTCCTAAAACATATAGCCCCATCTGGCCGCCAAGACTGATTTACCAAAACCTATCTCAGTTACCAGGAACCCTGTTAATTTAGCATTTGCAGCTTAGTGGAGCAAGACAAAGCCAAATAGTCTCACCCGACTATTAAATTTTAAATCACATAGCCCCACCTGGCCCCCAAAACTGATTTACCAGAACTTGTCTCAGATACCAGGAACCCTGTTAATCCAGCATTTGCATCCTAGGGGCGCAAGTCAAAGCCAAACAGGCTCACCCGACTATTAAATCTTAGAGCATACAGCCTTACCTAGCTGTCAGAACTGATTTACCAAAATTTGTCTTAGATTCCAGGAGCCCCGCCAATCTGGAATGTGCAGCCTAGGGGAGCAAGTCAAAGCATAACAGGCTCATCCGACTATTTAATCCTAAAACATATAGCCCCATTGACTCCAAAACTGATTTACCAAAACTTGTCTTAGATACCAGGAACCCTGTTATTCCAGCATTCAAAGTCAAACAGACTCACCCGACTATTTAAAACATACAGACTTACGTAGCTGTCAAAACTGTTTTACCAAAACTTTTTTTAGATTCCAGGAGCCCCGCCAATCTGTCATGTACCGCCTAGGGGAGAAAGTCAAAGCCAAATAGTCTCACACGACTATTAAGTCTGAATACATTCAGCCTCACCTGGAACTCAAAATTGCCTTACCAAAATTTGTCTTAGATACCAGGAACCCTGTTATTCCAGCATTTGCATCCTAGGGGCGCAAGTCAAAGCCAAACACGCTCACCCGACTATTTAATCTTAAAGCATACAGCCTTACCTAGCTGTCAAAACTGATTTACCAAAACTTGTCTTAGATTCCAGGAGCCCCGCCAATCTGCCATGTGCAGTCTAAGGGAGGAAGACAAAGCCAAATAGCCTCACCCGACTATTAAATCTAAAAACATATAGCCTCATCTGGCTGCCAAAACTGATTGACCAAAACTTGTCTCAGATACCAGAACCCTGTTAATCCAGCATTTGCATCCTAGGGGAGCAAGTCAAAGTCAAACAGACTCATCCGACTACTTAACCTTAAAACATACAGACCTACGTAGCTGTCAAAACTGTTTTACCAAAACTTGTCTTAGATTCCAGGAGCCCCGCCAATCTGGCATGTACCGCCTAGGGGAGAAAGTCAAAGCCAAATAGTCTCACACGATTATTAAGTCTGAATACATTCAGCCTCACCTGGAACTCAAAATTGCCTTTCCAAAACTTGTCTTAGATACCAGGAACCCTGTTATTCCAGCATTTGCATCCTAGAGGCGCAAGTCAAAGCCAAACACGCTCACCCGACTATTTAATCTTAAAGCATACGGCCTTACCTAGCTGTCAAAACTGTTTTACCAAAACTTGTTTTAGATTCCAGGAGCCCCGCCAATCTGGCATGTGCAGCCTGGGGGAGCAAGTCAAAGCCAAACGGGCTCATCCGACTATTTAATCCTAAAACATATAGCCCCATCTGGCCGCCAAAACTGATTTACAAAAACCTATCTCAGTTACCAGTTAATCTAGCATTTGCAGCCTAGGGGAGCAAGACAAAGCCAATTAGTCTCACCCGACTATTAAATTTTAAATCATATAGCCCCGCCTGGCCGCCAAAACTGATTTACCAAAACTTGTCTCAGATACCAGGAACCCTGTTAATCCAGCATTTGCATCCTAGGGAAGAAAGTCAAAGTCAAACAGACTCACCCGACTATTTAAAACATACAGACTTACGTAGCTGTCAAAACTGTTTTACCAAAACTTGTCTTAGATTCCAGGAGCCCCGCCAATCTGTCATGTACCGCCTAGGGGAGAAAGTCAAAGCCAAATAGTCTCACACGACTATTAAGTCTGAATACATTCAGCCTCACCTGGAACTCAAAATTGCCTTACCAAAACTTGTCTTAGATACCAGGTACCCTCTTATTCCAGCATTTGCATCCTAGGGGCGCAAGTCAAAGCCAAACACGCTCACCCGACTATTTAACCTTAAAACATACAGACTTACGTAGCTGTCAAAACTGTTTTACCAAAACTTTTTTTAGATTCCAGGAGCCCCGCCAATCTGTCATGTACCGCCTAGGGGAGAAAGTCAAAGCCAAATAGTCTCACACGACTATTAAGGCTGAATACATTCAGCCTCACCTGGAACTCAAAATTGCCTTACCAAAACTTGTCTTAGATACCAGGTACCCTCTTATTCCAGCATTTGCATCCTAGGGGCGCAAGTCAAAGCCAAACAGGCTCACCAAACTATTAAATCTTAAAACATATAGCCCCATCTGGCCGCCAAAACTGACTTACCAAAACATGTCTTAGATACCAGGAACCCTGTTATTCCAGCATTTGCATCCTAGGGGCGCAAGTCAAAGCCAAACACCCTCACCCGACTATTTAATCTTAAAGCATACAGCCTTACCTAGCTGTCAAAACTGTTTTATCAAAACTTGTCTCAGATACCAGGAACACTGTTAATCTAGCATTTGCAGCCTAGGGGAGCAAAACAAAGCCAAATAGCCTCACCCGACTATTAATTTTTAACTCATTCAGCCACACCTGGAACTGAAAATTGCCTTACCAAAACTTGTCTCAGATACCAGGAACCCTGTTTATCCTTAAAACATATAGCCCCATAGACGCCAAAACTGATTTACCAAAACTTGCCTTAGATACCAGGAACCCTGTTATTCCAGCATTTGCATCCTAGGGGCGCAAGTCAAAGCCAAACACGCTCACCCGACTATTTAATCTTAAAGCATACAGCCTTACCTAGCTGTTAAAACTGTTTTACCAAAACTTGTCTTAGACTCCAGGAGCCCCGTCTATCTGGCATATGGAGCCTAGGCGAGCAAGTCAAAGCCAAACAGGCTCACCTGACAATTTAATCTTAAAACATACAGACTTACGTAGCTGCCAAAACTGCTTTACCAAAACTTGCCTTAGAAACCAGGAGCCCTGTTAATCTAGCATTTGCAGCCTAGGGGAGCAAGTCAAAGCGAAACAGGCTCATCCGACTATTTAGTCCTAAAACATATAGCCCCATCTGGCCGCCAAGACTGATTTACCAAAACTTGTCTCAGATACCAGGAACCCTGTTAATTTAGCATTTGCAGCTTAGTGGAGCAAGACAAAGCCAAATAGTCTCACCCGACTATTAAATTTTATATCACATAGCCCCACCTGGCCCCAAAAACTGATTTACCAAAACTTGTCTCAGATACCAGGAACCCTGTTAATCCAGCATTTGCATCCTAGGGGCGCAAGTCAAAGCCAAACAGGCTCACCCGACTATTAAATCTTAGAGCATACAGCCTTACCTAGCTGTCAGAACTGATTTCCAAAATTTGTCTTAGATTCCAGGAGCCCCGCCAATCTGGAATGTGCATCCTAGGGGAGCAAGTCAAAGCATAACAGGCTCATCCGACTATTTAATCCTAAAACATATAGCCCCATAGACGCCAAAACTGATTTACCAAAACTTGTCTTAGATACCAGGAACCCTGTTATTCCAGCATTCAAAGTCAAACAGACTCACCCGACTATTTAAAACATACAGACTTACGTAGCTGTCAAAACTGTTTTACCAAAACTTTTTTAGATTCCAGGAGCCCGGCCAATCTGTCATGTACCGCCTAGGGGAGAAAGTCAAAGCCAAATAGTCTCACACGACTATTAAGTATGAATACATTCAGCCTCACCTGGAACTCAAAATTGCCTTACCAAAACTTGTCTTAGATACCAGGAACCCTGTTATTCCAGCATTTGCATCCTAGGGGCGCAAGTCAAAGCCAAATACCCTCACCCGACTATTTAATCTTAAAGCATACAGCCTTACCTAGCTGTCAAAACTGTTTTACCAAAACTTGTCTTAGATTCCAGGAACCCCGCCTATCTGGCATATGGAGCCTAAGGGAGGAAGTCAAAGCCAAACAGGCTCACCTGACTATTTAATCTTAAAACATATAGCCCCATCTGACTGCCAAAACTGATTTACCAAAACTTGCCTTAGATACCAGGAACCCTGTTAATCCAGCATTTGCATCCTAGGGGCGCAAGTCAAAGCCAAACAGGCTCACCCGACTATTTAATCTTAAAACATACAGTCTTACCCAGCTGTCAAAACTGTTTTACCAAAACTTGTCTTAGATTCCAGGAGCCCCGCCAATCTGGCATGTGGAGCCTAGGGGAGCAAGTCAAAGCCAAACAGGCTCACCCGACTGTTTAATCTTAAAACATACAGACTCACGTGGTTGCCAAAGCTGCTTTACCAAAACTTGTCTCAGATACCAGGAACCCTGTTATTCCAGCATTTGCATGCTAGAGGCGCAAGTCAAAGCCAAACACGCTCACCTGTCTATTTAATCTTAAAGCATACCGCCTTACCTAGCTGTCAAAACTGTTTTACCAAAACTTGCCTTAGATTCCAGGAGCCCCGCCAATCTGGCATGTGCAGCCTAGGGGAGCAAGTCAAAGCCAAACAGGCTCATCCGACTATTTAATCCTAAAACATATAGCCCCATCTTGCCGCCAAAACTGATTTACCAAAACTTATCTCAGATACCAGGAACCCTGTTAATCTAGCATTTGCAGCCTAGGGGAGCAAGACAAAGCCAAATAGTCTCACCCGACTATTAAATTTTAAAACATATAGCCCCATCTGGCCGCCAAAACTGATTTACCAAAACTTGTCTCAGATACCAGGAACCCTGTTAATCCAGCATTTGCATCCTAGGGGAGCAAGTCAAAGTCAAACAGACTCACCCGACTATTTTAATCTTAAAACATACAGACTTACGTAGCTGTCAAAACTGTTTTACCAAAACTTGTCTTAGATTCCAGGAGCCCCGCCAATCTGGCATGTGCCGCCAGGGGGGAAATAAAACAAAAAAGCGAATTAAAAAAAACCCCCGCAAAGCAAAAACAACAAACGATAGAGGCCTAGGGGAGCAAGACAAAGCCAAATAGTCTCACCCGACTATTAAATTTTAAATCACATACAGCCCCACCTGGCCCCCAAAACTGATTTACCAAAACTTGTCTCAGATACCAGGAACCCTGTTAATCCAGCATTTGCATCCTAGGGGCGCAAGTCAAAGCCAAACAGGCTCACCCGACTATTTAATCTTAGAGCATACAGCCTTACCTAGCTGTCAAAACTGTTTAAACAAAACTTGTCTTAGATTCCAGGAGCCCCGCCAATCTGTCATGTACCGCCTAGGGGAGAAAGTCAAAGCCAAACAGTCTCACCCGACTATTTAATTCTGAAAACATTTAGCCCCACCTGGACCTCAAAATTGCCTTACCAAAACTTGTCTTAGATACCAGGAACCCCTCTTATTCCAGCATTTGCATCCTAGGGGCGCAAGTCAAAGCCAAATAGTCTCACCCGACTATTAAATCTTAAAACATACAGCCTCACCTGGCTGTCAAAACTGACTTACCAAAACTTGTCTTAGATACCAGGAACCCTGTTATTCCAGCATTTGCATCCTAGGGGCGCAAGTCAAAGCCAAACACCCTCACCCGACTATTTAATCTTAAAGCATACAGCCTTACCTAGCTGTCAAAACTGATTTACCAAAACTTGTCTTAGATTCCAGGAACCCCGTTAATCTGGCATTTGCATCCTAGGGGAGCAAATCAAAGCCAAACAGCCTCACCCGACTATTAATTTTTAACTCATTCAGCCACACCTGGAACTGAAAATTGC
>JBAMCE010000543.1:0-106319 GCA_037075305.1 Drosophila kanekoi
GCCAAACAAGCTTATCCGACTATTTAATCTTAAAGCTTACAGCCTTACCTAGCTGTCAAAACTGTTTTGACAAAACTTGTCTTAGATTCCAGGAGCCCCGCCAATCTGGCATGTGCAGCCTAGGGGAGCAAGTCAAAGCCAAACAGGCTCATCCGACTATTTAATCCTAAAACATATAGCCCCATCTGGCCGCCAAAACTGATTTACCAAAACCCATCTCAGTTACCAGGAACCCTGCCAATCTGGCATTTGCAGCCTAGGGGACCAAGTCAAAGCAAAATAGTCTCACCCGACTATTAAGTCTTAACACATACAGCCTCACCTGGAAGTCAAAATTGCTTTACCGAAACTTGTCTCAAATATAAGGTGCCCTGATAGTCTAGCATTTGCAGCCTAGTCTCACCCGACTTTTAAACCTTAAAACATACAACCCCATTTGGCCGACAAAACTGCTTTCCCAAAACTTGTCTCAGATACCAGGAGCCCTGTTATTCCAGCATTTGCATCCTAGGGGCGCAAGTCAAAGCCAAACACGCCCACCCGACTATTTATTCTTAAAGCATACAGCCTTACCTAGCTGTCAAAACTGATTTACCAAAACTTGTCTTAGATTCCAGGAGTCCCGCCAATCTGTCATGTGCAGCCTAGGGGAGGAAGACAAAGTCAAATAGCCTCACCCGACTATTAAATCTTAAAACATGTAGTTCATCTGGCCGCCAAAACTGATTTACCAAAACTTGTCCCAGATACCAGGAACCCTGTTAATCCAGCATTTGCATCCTAGGGGAGCAAGTCAAAGTCAAACAGACTCACCCGACTATTTAACCTTAAAACATACAGACTAACGTAGCTGTCAAAACTGTTTTACCAAAGCTTTTTTTATCTGCCGCCTAGGGGGGAAGTCAAAGCCAAATAGTCTCACACGACTATTAAATCTGAAAACATTCAGCATCACCTGGAACTCAAAATTGCCTTACCAAAACTTGTTTCAGATACCAGGAACCCTGTTAATCCAGCATTTGCATCCTAGGGGCGCAAGTCTAAGCCAAACAGGCTCACCCGACTATTAAATCTTAAAACATATAGCCCCATCTGGCCGCCAAAACTGATTTACGAAAACTTGTCTTAGATACCAGAAACCCTGTTATTCCAGCATTTGCATTTTAGGGGCGCAAGTCAAAGCCAAACACGCTCACCCGACTATTTATTCTTAAAGCATACAGCCTTACCTAGCTGTCAAAACTGATTTACCAAAACTTGTCTTAAATTCCAGGAACCCCGCCAATCTGGCATGTGCAGCCTAGGAGAGCAAGTCAAAGCCAAACAGGCTCATCCGACTATTTAATCCTAAAACATATAGCCCCATAGACGCCAAAACTGATTTACCAAAACTTGTCTTAGATACCAGGAACCCTGTTATTCCAGCATTCAAAGTCAAACAGACTCACCCGATTATTTAAAACATACAGACTTACGTAGCTGTCAAAACTGTTTTACCAAAACTTTTTTTAGATTCCAGGAGCCCCGCCAATCTGTCATGTACCGCCTAGGGGAGAAAGTCAAAGCCAAATAGTCTCACACGACTATTAAGTCTGAATACATTCAGCCTCACCTGGAACTCAAAATTGCCTTACCAAAACTTGTCTTAGTTACCAGGAACCCTAATATTCCAGCATTTGCATCCTAGGGGCGCAAGTCAAAGCCAAACACGCTCACCCGACTATTTAATCTTAAAGCAAACAGCCTTACCTAGCTGTCAAAACTGTTTTACCAAAACTTGTCTTAGATTCCAGGAGCCCCGCCAATCTGGCATGTGCAGCCTAGGGGAGCAAGTCAAAGCCAAACAGGCTCATCCGACTATTTAATCCTAAAACATATAGCCCCATCTGGCCGCCAAAACTGATTTACCAAAACCTATCTCAGTTACCAGGAACCCTGTTAATCTAGCATTTGCAGCCTAGGGGAGCAAGACAAAGCCAAATAGTCTCACCCGACTATTAAATTTTAAATCATATAGCCCCACCTGGCCGCCAAAACTGATTTACCAAAACTTGTCTCAGATACCAGGACCCCTGTTAATCCAGCATTTGCTTCCTAGGGGAGCAAGTCAAAGTCAAAAAGACTCACCCGACTATTTAACCTTAAAACATACAGACTTACGTAGCTGTCAAAACTGTTTTACCAAAGCTTTTTTTTAGATTCCAGGAGCCCCGCCAATCTGGCATCTCCCGCCTAGGGGAGAAAGTCAAAGCCAAATAGTCTCACACGACTATTAAATCTGAAAACATTCAGCATCACCTGGAACTAAAAATTGCCTTACCAAAACTTGTCTCAGATATCAAGAACCCTGTTAATTCAGCATTTGCATCCTAGGGGCGCAAGTCAAAGCCAAACAGGCTCACCAAACTATTAAATCTTAAAACATATAGCCCCATCTGGCCGCCAAAGCTGATTTACGAAAACTTGTCTTAGATACCAGGAACCCTGTTATTCCAGCATTTGCATTTTAGGGGCGCAAGTCAAAGCCAAACACGCTCACCCGACTATTTAATCTTAAAGAATACAGCCTTACCTAGCTGTCAAAACTGATTTACCAAAACTTGTCTTAGATTCCAGGTGTCCCGCCAATCTGGCATATGCAGCCTAGGTGAGGAAGACAAAGCCAAATAGCCTCACCCGACTATTAAATCTTAAAACCAATAGCCTCATCTGGCCGCCAAAACTGATTTACCAAAACTTGGCTCAGATACCAGAACCCTGTTAATCCAGCATTTGCATCCTAGGGGAGCAAGTCAAAGTCAAACAGACTCACCCGACTATTTAACCTTAAAACATACAGACCTACGTAGCTGTCAAAACTGTTTTACCAAAACTTTTTTTAGATTCCAGGAGCCCCGCCAATCTGGCATGTACCGCCTAGGGGAGAAAGTCAAAGCCAAATAGTCTCACACGACTATTAAGTCTGAATACATTCAGCCTCACCTGGAACTCAAAATTGCCTTACCAAAACTTGTCTTAGATACCAGGAACCCTGTTATTCCAGCATTTGCATCCTAGGTGCGCAAGTCAAAGCCAAACACGCTCACCCGACTATTTAATCTTAAAGCAAACAGCCTTACCTAGCTGTCAAAACTGTTTTACCAAAATTTGTCTTAGATTCCAGGAGCCCCGCCAATCTGGCATGTGCAGCCTAGGGGAGCAAGTCAATGCCAAACAGGCTCATCCGACTATTTAATCCTAAAACATATAGCCCCATCTGGCCGCCAAAACTGATTTACCAAAACCTATCAAAGTTACCAGGAACCATGTTAATCTAGCATTTGCAGCCTAGGGGAGCAAGACAAAGCCAAATAGTCTCACCCGACTATTAAGTCTGAATACATTCAGCCTCACCTGGAACTCAAAATTGCCTTACCAAAACTTGTCTTAGATACCAGGAACCCTGTTATTCCAGCATTTGCATCCTAGGGGCGCAAGCCAAAGCCAAACACGCTCACCCGACTATTTAATCTTAAAGCAAACAGCCTTACCTAGCTGTCAAAACTGTTTTACCAAAATTTGTCTTAGACTCCAGGAGCCTCGCCAATCTGGCATGTGAAGCCTAGGGCAGCAAGTCAATGCCAAACAGGCTCATCCGACTATTTAATCCTAAATCATATAGCCCCACCTGGCCGCCAAAAATGATTTACCAAAACTTGTCTCAGATAACAGAACCCTGTTAATCCAGCATTTGCATCCTAGGGGAGCAAGTCAAAGTCAAACAGACTCACCCGACTATTTAACCTTAAAACATACAGACCTACGTAGCTGTCAAAACTGTTTTACCAAAACTTTTTTTTAGATTCCAGGAGCCCCGCCAATCTGGCATGTACCGCCTAGGGGAGAAAGTCAAAGCCAAATAGTCTCACACGACTATTAAGTCTGAATACATTCAGCCTCACCTGGAACTCAAAATTGCCTTACCAAAACTTGTCTTAGATACCAGGAACCCTGTTATTCCAGCATTTGCATCCTAGGGGCGCAAGTCAAAGCCAAACACGCTCACCCGACTATTTAATCTTAAAGCAAACAGCCTTACCTAGCTGTCAAAACTGTTTTACCAAACCTTGTCTTAGATTCCAGGAGCCCCGCTAATCTGGCATGTGCAGCCTAGGGGAGCAAGTCAAAGCCAAACAGGCTCATCCGACTATTTAATCCTAAAACATTCAGCCTCACCTGGAACTCAAAATTGCCTTACCAAAACCTATCAAAGTTACCAGGAACCCTGTTAATCTAGCATTTGCAGCCTAGGGGAGCAAGACAAAGCCAAATAGTCTCACCCGACTATTAAATTTTAAATCATATGGCCCCACCTGGCCGCCAAAACTGATTTACCATAACTTGTCTCAGATACCAGGAACCCTGTTAATCCAGCATTTGCATCCTAGGGGAGCAAGTCAAAGTCAAACAGACTCACCCGACTATTTAACCTTAAAACATACAGACCTACGTAGCTGTCAAAACTGTTTTACCAAAACTTTTTTTAGATTCCAGGAGCCCCGCCAATCTGGGATGTACCGCCTAGGGGAGAAAGTCAAAGCCAAATAGTCTAACACGACTATTAAGTCTGAATACATTCAGCCTCACCTGGAACTCAAAATTGCCTTACCAAAACTTGTCTTAGATACCAGGAACCCTGTTATTCCAGCATTTGCATCCTAGGGGCGCAAGTCAAAGCCAAACACGCTCACCCGACTATTTAATCTTAAAGCAAACAGCCTTACCTAGCTGTCAAAACTGTTTTACCAAAATTTGTCTTAGATTCCAGGAGCCCCGCCAATCTGGCATGTGCAGCCTAGGGGAGCAAGTCAATGCCAAACAGGCTCATCCGACTATTTAATCCTAAAACATATAGCCCCATCTGGCCGCCAAAACTGATTTACCAAAACCTATCAAAGTTACCAGGAACCATGTTAATCTAGCATTTGCAGCCTAGGGGAGCAAGACAAAGCCAAATAGTCTCACCCGACTATTAAGTCTGAATACATTCAGCCTCACCTGGAACTCAAAATTGCCTTAACAAAACTTGTCTTAGATACCAGGAACCCTGTTACACGCTCACCCGACTATTTAATCTTAAAGCAAACAGCCTTACCTAGCTGTCAAAACTGTTTTACCAAAATTTGTCCTAGATTCCAGGAGCCCCGCCAATCTGGCATGTGAAGCCTAGGGCAGCAAGTCAATGCCAAACAGGCTCATCCGACTATTTAATCCTAAATCATATAGCCCCACCTGGCCGCCAAAACTGATTTACCAAAACTTGTCTCAGATAGCAGGAACCATGTTAATCCAGCATTTGCATCCTAGTGGCGCAAGTCAAAGTCAAAAAGACTCACCCGACTATTTAACCTTAAAACATACAGACTTACGTAGCTGTCAAAACTGTTTTACCAAAACTTTTTTTAGATTCCAGGAGCTCGGAAAATCTGGAATCTGCCGCCTAGCGGAGAAAGTCAAAGCCAAATAGTCTCACACGATTATTAAGTCTGAAAACATTCAGCATCACCTGGAACTTAAAATTGCCTTACCAAAACTGGTTTCAGATACCAGGAACCCTGTTAATCCAGCATTTACATCCTAGGGACGCAAGTCAAAGCCAAACAGGCTAACCCCACTGTTAAATCTTAAAACATGTAGCCCCATTTGGCCGCCAAAACTGATTTACGAAAACTTGTCTTAGATACCAGGAACCCTGTTATTCCAGCATTTGCATCCTAGGGGCGCAAGTCAAAGCCAAACACGCTCACAGGACTATTTAATCTTAAAACATACAGCCTTACCTAGCTGTCAAAACTGTTTTACCAAAACTTGTCTTAGATTCCAGGAGCCCCGCCAATCTGGCATGTGCAGACAAGGGGAGCAAGTCAAAGCCAAGCAGGACCATCCGACTATTTAATCCTAAAACATATAGCCCCATAGACGCCAAAACTGATTTTCCCACTGAGCAGCTGTCAAAACTGTTTTACCAAACCTTGTCTTAGATTCCAGGAGCCCCGCCAATCTGGCATGTGTAGCCTAGGGGAGCAAGTCAAAGCCAAACAAGCTCATCCGACTATTTAATCCTAAAACATACAGCCTCACCTGAAAGTCAAAATTGCTTTACCGAAACTTGTCTCAGATGCCAGGAACCCTGTTATTCCAGCATTTGCATCCTAGGGGAGCAAGTCAAAGCCAAACAGGCTCACCCGACTATTTAACCTTCAAACATGTATCCTGACCTAGCTGTCAAAACTGTTTTACCAAACCTTGTCTCAGTTACCAGGAGCCCTGACAATCTTGCGTGTGCAGCCTAGGGGAGAAGTTCAAAGCCAAACAGGCCTACTCTACAATTTAATCTTAAAACAAACAGCCCCATCTGGCTGCCAAAGCTGCTTTATCAAAACTTGTCATGGATACCAGGAGCCCTGTTAATCTAGCATTTGCAGCGTAAGGGAGCACGTCAAAGCCAAATAGCCTCACCCGACTATTAAATCTTAAAACATACAGGCCCATCTGGCCGCCAAAACTGATTTACCAAAACTTGTCTCAGATACCAGGAAACCTGTTAATCCAGTATTTGCATCTTGGGGGCGCAAGTCAAAGCCAAACTGGCTTACCCGACTCTTTAATCTTAAAACATACAGTCTTGCCTAGCTGTCAAAACAGTTTTACCAAAACTTGTCTCAGATACCAGAAGCCCTGCCAATCTGGCATGTGCAGCCTAGGGGAGCAGGTCAAAGCAGAACAGGCTCACCCGACTTTTTAATACTAAACATACAGCCCCATCTGGCCGCCGAAACTGATTTACCAAAACTTGTCTCAGATACCAGGAAACCTGTTAATCCAGTATTTGCATCTTGGGGGCGCAAGTCAAAGCTAAACAGGCTCACACGACTATTTAATCTTAAAACATACAGCCTTACCTAGCTGTCAAAACTGTTTTACTAAAACTTTTTTTAGATTTCAGGAGCCCTGTTAGTCTAGCATTTGCAGCCTAGGGGACCAGGTCAAAGCAAAATAGTCTCACCCGACTATTAAGTCTTAACACATTCAGCCTCATCTGGAACTCAAAATTGCCTTACCAAAACTTGTCTCAGATACCAGGAACCCTGTTAATCCAGCATTTGCATCCTAGGGGCGCAAGTCAAAGCCAAACTGGCTTACCCGACTCTTTAATCTTAAAACATACAGTCTTGCCTAGCTGTCAAAACAGTTTTACCAAAACTTGTCTCAGATACCAGGAGCCCTGCCTATCTGGCATGTGCAGCCTAGGGGAGCAGGTCAAAGCAAAACATGCTCACCCGACTATTTAATACTAAACATACAGCCCCATCTGGCCGCCGAAACTGCTCTACCAAAACCCGGCCAATCTGGCATTTGCAGCCTAGGGGAACAAGTCAAAGCCAATTAGTCGGACCTCATTATCCAATCTGAAAACACACAGTCCCATCTGGTTGCCAAAACTGCTTTACCAAAACATCTATCAGATTCCAGGAGCCCCGCCAATCTGGCATGTGCCGCCTAGGGGCGCAAGTCAAAGCCAAACAGGCTCATCCGACTATTTAATCCTAAAACATACAGCCTCACCTGGAAGTCAAAATTGCTTTACCGAAACTTGTCTCAGATACAAGGATCCCAGATAATCTAGCATTTGCATCCTGGGGGCGCAAGTCAAAGCCAAATAGTCTCACCCGACTATTTAATCTTAAAACATACAGCCTTACCTAGCTGTCAAAACTGTTTTACTAAAACTTTTTTTAGATTCCAGGAGCCCTGTTAATCTAGCATTTGCAGCCTAGGGGACCAAGTCAAAGCAAAATAGTCTCACCCGACTATTAAGTCTTAACACATTCAGCCTCACCTGGAACTCAAAATTGCCTTACCAAAACTTGTCTCAGATACCAGGAACCCTGTTAATCCAGCATTTGCATCCTAGGGGAGCAAGTCAAAGCCAAACAGGCTCACCCGACTATTTAACCTTCAAACATGTATCCTGACCTAGCTGTCAAAACTGTTTTACCAAACCTTGTCTCAGATACCAGGAGCCCTGCCAATCTGGCGTGTGCAGCCTAGGGGAGCAGGTCAAAGCAAAATAGTCTCACCTGCCTATTAAGTCTTAACACATTCAGCCTCAAATAGAACTCAAAATTGCCTTACCAAAACTTGTCTCAGATACCAGGAACGCTGTTAATCCAGCATTTGCATCCTAGGAGCGCAAGACACAGGCAAACAGGCTTACCCGACTATTTAATCTGAAAATATACAGTCTTGCCTAGCTGTCAAAACTGTTTTACCAAACCTTGTCTCAGTTACCAGGAGCCCTGACAATCTTGCGTGTGCAGCCTAGGGGAGAAGTTCAAAGCCAAACAGGCTCACTCTACAATTTAATCTTAAAACAAACAGCCCCATCTGGCTGCCAAAGCTGCTTTATCAAAACTTGTCATGGATATTAGGAGCCCTGTTAATCTAGCATTTGCAGCGTAAGGGAGCACGTCAAAGCCAAATAGCCTCACCCGACTATTAAATCTTAAAACATACAGCCCCATCTGGCCGCCAAAACTGATTTACCAAAACTTGTCTCAGATACCAGGAAACCTGTTAATCCAGTATTTGCATCTTGGGGGCGCAAGTCAAAGCTAAACAGGCTCACACGACTATTTAATCTTAAAACATACAGCCTTTACTAGCTGTCAAAACTGTTTTACTAACACTTTTTTTAGATTTCAGGAGCCCTGTTAATCTAGCATTTGCAGCCTAGGAGCGCAAGACACAGGCAAACAGGCTTACCCGACTATTTAATCTGAAAATATACAGTCTTGCCTAGCTGTCAAAACTGTTTTACCAAACCTTGTCTCAGTTACCAGGAGCCCTGACAATCTTGCGTGTGCAGCCTAGGGGAGAAGTTCAAAGCCAAACAGGCTCACTCTACAATTTAATCTTAAAACAAACAGCCCCATCTGGCTGCCAAAGCTGCTTTATCAAAACTTGTCATGGATACCAGGAGCCCTGTTAATCTAGCATTTGCAGCGTAAGGGAGCACGTCAAAGCCAAATAGCCTCACCCGACTATTAAATCTTAAAACATACAGCCCCATCTGGCCGCCAAAACTGATTTACCAAAACTTGTCTCAGATACCAGGAAACCTGTTAATCCAGTATTTGCATCTTGGGGGCGCAAGTCAAAGCTAAACAGGCTCACACGACTATTTAATCTTAAAACATACAGCCTTACCTAGCTATCAAAACTGTTTTACTAAAACTTTTTTAGATTCCAGGAACCCTGTTAATCTAGCATTTGCAGCCTAGGGGACCAAGTCAAAGCAAAATAGTCTCACCCGACTATTAAGTCTTAACACATTCAGCCTCACCTGTAACTCAAAATTACCTTACCAAAACTTGTCTCACATACCAGGAACCCTGTAAATCCAGTATTTGCATCCTGGGGGCTCAATTCAAAGTTAAACAGGCTCACCCGACTATTTAATCTTAAATCATTCAGCCTTACCTAGCTGTCAAAACTGTTTTACCAAACCTTGTCTTAGATTCCTGGAGCCCCGCCAATCTGGCATGTGTAGCCTAGGGGTGCAAGTCAAAGCCAAACAAGCTCATCCGACTATTTAATCCTAAAACATACAGCCTCACCTGAAAGTCAAAATTGCTTTACCGAAACTTGTCTCAGATGCCAGGAACCCTGTTATTCCAGCATTTGCATCCTAGGGGCGCAAGTCAAAGCCAAACAGGCTCACCCGACTATTTAACCTTCAACCATGTATCTTGACCTAGCTGTCAAAACTGTTTTACCAAACCTTGTCTCAGATACCAGGAGCCCTGCCAATCTGGCGTGTGCAGCCTAGGGGAGCAGGTCAAAGCAGAATAGTCTCACCTGCCTATTAAGTCTTAACACATTCAGCCTCAAATAGAACTCAAAATTGCCTTACCAAAACTTGTCTCAGATACCAGGAAACCTGTTAATCCAGTATTTGCATCTTGGGGGCGCAAGTCAAAGCTAAACAGGCTCACACGACTATTTAATCTTAAAACATACAGCCTTTACTAGCTATGAAAACTGTTTTACTAACACTTTTTTTAGATTTCAGGAGCCCTGTTAATCTAGCATTTGCAGCCTAGGGGACCAGGTCAAAGCAAAATAGTCTCACCCGACTATTAAGTCTTAACACATTCAGCCTCACCTGGAACTCAAAATTGCCTTACCAAAACTTGTCTCAGATACCAGGAACCCTGTTAATCCAGCATTTGCATCCTAGGGGCGCAAGTCAAAGCCAAACTGGCTTACCTGACTCTTTAATCTTAAAACATACAGTCTTGCCTAGCTGTCAAAACAGTTTTACCAAAACTTGTCTCAGATACCAGGAGCCCTGCCAATCTGGCATGTGCAGCCTAGGGGAGCGGGTCAAAGCAAAACAGGCTCACCCGACTATTTAATACTAAACATACAGCCCCATCTGGTCGCCGAAACTGCTCTACCAAAACCCGGCCAAGCTGGCATTTGCAGCCTAGGGGAACAAGTCAAAGCCAATTTGTCGGACCTCATTATCCAATCTGAAAACACACAGTCCCATCTGGTTGCCAAAACTGCTTTACCAAAACATCTATCATGTGCCGCCTAGGGGCGCAAGTCAAAGCCAAACATGCTCAACCGACTTCTTAATCTTAAAACATACAGTCTTGCCTAGCTGTCAAAACAGTTTTACCAAAACTTGTCTCAGATACCAGGAGCCCTGCCAATCTGGCATGTGCAGCCTAGGGGAGCAGGTTAAAGCAGAACAGGCTCACCCGACTATTTAATACTAAACATACAGCCCCATCTGGCCGCCGAATCTGCTCTACCAAAACCCGGCCAATCTGGCATTTTCAGCCTAGGGGAACAAGTCAAAGCCAATTAGTCGGACCTCATTATCCAATCTGAAAACACACAGTCCCATCTGCTTGCCAAAACTGCTTTACCAAAACACCTATCAGATTCCAGGACCAGGACCCCGCCAATCTGGCAAGTGCCGCCTAGGGGCGCAAGTCAAAGACAAACATGCTCAACCGACTTCTTAATCTTAAAACATACAGTCTTGCCTAGCTGTCAAAACTGTTTTACCAAACCTTGTCTTAGATTCCAGGAGCCCCGCCTATCTGGCATGTGGAGCCTAGGGGAGCAAGTCAAAGCCAAACAGGCTCATCCGACTATTTAATCCTAAAACTTACAGCCTCACCTGGAAGTCAAAATTGCTTTACCGAAACTTGTCTCAGATACAAGGATCCCAGATAATCTAGCATTTGCATCCTGGGGGCGCAAGTCAATGCCAAATAGTCTCACCCGACTATTTAATCTTAAAACATACAGCCTTACCTAGCTGTCAAAACTGTTTTACTAAAACTTTTTTTAGATTCCAGGAGCCCTGTTAATCTAGCATTTGCAGCCTAGGGGATCAAGTCAAAGCAAAATAGTCTCACCCGACTATTAAGTCTTAACACTTTCAGCCTCACCTGTAACTCAAAATTACCTTACCAAAACTTGGCTCACATACCAGGAACCCTGTAAATCCAGTATTTGCATCCTGGGGCTCAATTCAAAGTTAAACAGGCTCACACGACTATTTAATCTTAAAACATTCAGCCTTACCTAGCTGTCAAAACTGTTTTACCAAACCTTGTCTTAGATTCCTGGAGCCCCACCAATCTGGCATGTGTAGCCTAGGGGAGCAAGTCAAAGCCAAACAAGCTCATCCGACTATTTAATCCTAAAACATACAGCATCACCTGAAAGTCAAAATTGCTTTACCGAAACTTTTCTCAGATGCCAGGAACCCTGTTATTCCAGCATTTGCATCCTAGGGGAGCAAGTCAAAGCCAAACAGGCTCACCCGACTATTTAACCGTCAAACATGTATCCTGACCTAGCTGTCAAAACTGTTTTACCAAACCTTGTCTCAGATACCAGGAGCCCTGCCAATCTGGCGTGTGCAGCCTAGGGGAGAAAGTCAAAGCAAAATAGTCTCACCTGCCTATTAAGTCTTAACACATTCAGCCTCAAATAGAACTCAAAATTGCCTTACCAAAACTTGTCTCAGATACCAGGAACCCTGTTAATCCAGCATTTGCATCCTAGGGGCGCAAGACAAAGGCAAACAGGCTTACCCGACTATTAAATCTGAAAATATACAGTCTTGCCTAGCTGTCAAAACTGTATTACCAAACCTTGTCTCAGTTACCAGGAGCCCTGACAATCTTGCGTGTGCAGCCTAGGGGAGAAGTTCAAAGCCAAACAGGCTCAGTCTACAATTTAAGCTTAAAACAAACAGCCCCATCTGGCTGCCAAAGCTGCTTTATCAAAACTTGTCATGGATACCAGGAGCCCTGTTAATCTGGCATTTGCAGAGTAAGGGAGCAAGTCAAAGCCAAATAGCCTCACCCAACTATTAAATCTTAAAACATACAGCCCCATCTGGCCGCCAAAACTGATTTACCAAAACTTGTCTCAGATACCAGGAAACCTGTTAATCCAGTATTTGCATCTTGGGGGCGCAAGTCAAAGCTAAACAGGCTCACCCGACTATTTAATCTTAAAACATACAGCCTTACCTAGCTGTCAAAACTGTTTTACTAAAACTTGTTTTAGATTCCAGGAGCCCTATTAATCTAGCATTTGCAGCCTAGGAGACCAGGTCAAAGCAAAATAGTCTCACCCGACTATTAAGTATTAACACATTCAGCCTCACCTGGAACTCAAAATTGCCTTACCAAAACTTGTCTCAGATACCAGGAACCCTGTTAATCCAGCATTTGCATCCTAGGGGCGCAAGTCAAAGCCAAACTGGCTTACCCGACTCTTTAATCTTAAAACATACAGTCTTGCCTAGCTGTCAAAACAGTTTTACCAAAACTTGTCTCAGATACCAGGAGGCCTGCCAATCTGGCATGTGCAGCCTAGGGGAGCAACAGGCTTACCCGACTATTTAATCTGAAAATATACAGTCTTGCCTAGCTGTCAAAACTGTTTTACCAAACCTTGTCTCAGTTACCAGGAGCCCTGCCAATCTGGAGTGTGCAGCCTAGGGGAGCAGGTCAAAGCAAAATAGTCTCACCTGCCTATTAAGTCTTAACACATTCAGCCTCAACTAGAACTCAAAATTGCCTTACCAAAACTTGTCTCAGATACCAGGAACCCTGTTAATCCAGCATTTGCATTCTGGGGGCGCAAGTCAAAGCCAAACTGGCTTACCCGACTATTTAATCTTAAAACATACAGTATTGCCGAGCTGTCAAAACAGTTTTACCAAAACTTGTCTCAGATACCAGGAGCCCTGCCAATCTGGCATGTGCAGCCTAGGGGAGCAGGTCAAAGCAAAACAGGCTCACCCGACTATTTAATACTAAACATACAGCCCCATCTGGCCGCCGAAACTGCTCTACCAAAACCCGGCCAATCTGGCATTTGCAGCCTAGGGGAACAAGTCAAAGCCAATTAGTCGGACCTCATTATCCAATCTGAAAACACACAGTCCCATCTGGTTGCCAAAACTGCTTTACCAAAACATCTATCAGATTCCAGGAGCCCCGCCAATCTGGCATGTGCCGCCTAGGGGCGCAAGTCAAAGCCAAACATGCTCAACCGACTTCTTAATCTTAAAACATACAGTCTTGCCTAGCTGTCAAAACTGTTTTACCAAACCTTCTCTTAGATTCCAGAAGCCCAGCCTATCTGGCATGTGGAGCCTAGGGGAGCAAGTCAAAACCAAACAGGCTCATCCGACTATTTAATCCTAAAACATACAGCCTCACCTGGAAGTCAAAATTGCTTTACCGAAACTTGTCTCAGATACAAGGATCCCAGATAATCTAGCATTTGCATCCTGGGGGCCCAAGTCAAAGCCAAATGGTCTCACCCAACTATTTAATCTTAAAATATACAGCCTTACCTAGCTGTCAAAACTGTTTTACTAAAACTTTTTTTAGATTCCAGGTGCCCTGTTAATCTAGCATTTGCAGCCTAGGGGACCAAGTCAAAGCAAAATAGTCTCACCCGACTATTAAGTCTTAACACATTCAGCCTCACCTGTAACTCAAAATTGCCTTACCAAAACTTGTGTCAGATACCAGGAACCCTGTTAATCCAGCATTTGTATCCTAGGGGCGCAAGTCAAAGCCAAACAGGCTCATCCCACTATTTAATCCTAAAACATACAGCCTCAGCTGGAAGTCAAAATTGCTTTACCGAAACTTGTCTCAGATACAAGGATCTCTGTTAATCTAGCATTTGCAGCCTAGGGTAGCAAGTCAAAGCCAAATAGTCTCACCCGACTATTAAATCTTAATACATACAACCCCATCTAGCCGCCAAAACTGCTTTACCAAAACTTGTGTCAGATACCAGGAACCCTGTTAATCCAGCATTTGTATCCTAGGGGCGCAGTTTAAAGCCAAACAGACTCACCCGCTATTAAATATTAAAACATATAGCCCCATCTGGCCGCCAAAACTGATTTACCAAAACTTGTCTCAGATACCAGGAACCCTGTTATTCCAGCATTTGCATCTTAGGGGCGCAAGTCAAAGCCAAACACACTCACTTGACTATTTAATCTTAATACATGCAGCCTTACGTAGCTGTCAAAACTGTTTAAACAAAACTTGTCTTAGATTCCACGAGCCCCGCCAATCTGGCATGTGCAGCCTAGGGGACCAAGTCAAAGCCAAACAGGCTCATCCGACTATTTAATCTTAAAACATACAGCCTCAGCTGGACGTTAAAATTGCTTTACCGAAACTTGTCTCAGATACAAGGATCTCTGTTAATCTAGCATTTGCAGCCTAGGGTAGCAAGTCAAAGCCAAATAGTCTCACCCGACTATTAAATCTTAAAACATACAACCCCATCTGGCCGCCAAAACTGCTTTACCAAAACTTGTGTCAGATACCGGGAACCCTGTCCAGCATTTGCATCGTAGGGGCACAGTTCAAAGCCCAAAATGCTCATCCGACAATTTAATCTTTAAACATACAGCCCCATCTGGCTGCCAAAACTGCTTTAACTTGTCTGAGAATCCAGGAACCCCGCATATCTGGCATGTGGAGCCTAGAGGACCAAGTCAAAGCCAAACAGGCTCATCCGACTATTTAATCCTAAAACATACAGCCTCAGCTGGAAGTCAAAATTGCTTTACCAAAACTTGCCTTAGCAACCAGGAGCCCTGTTAATCTAGCATTTGCAGCCAAGGGGAGCAAGTCAAAGCAAAATAGCCTCACCCGACTATTAAGTCTTAATACATTCAGTCTCACCTGGAACTCAAAATTGCCTTCCCAAAACTTGTCTAAGATACCAGGAACCCTGTTAATCCAGCATTTGCATCGTAGGGGCGCAGTTCAAAGCCCAAAATGCCCACCCGACAATTTAATCTTAAAACATACAGCCCCATCTGGCTGCCAAAACTGCTTTAACAACACTTGTCTTAGAAACCTGGAGCCCTGTTAATCTAGCATTTGCAGCCTATGGGAGCAAGTCGAAGCAAAATATACTCACCCCACTATTAAGTCTTAACACATTCAGCCTCAGCTGGAACTCAAAATTGCCTTACCAAAACTTGTCTCAGATACCAGGAACCCTGTTAATCCAGCTTTTGCATCGTAGGGGCGCACGTCAAAGCCAAACAGGCTCACCCGACTATTAAATCTTAAAACATATAGACTCATCTGGCCGTCAAAACTGAATTACCAAAACTTGTCTCAGATACCAGGAACCCAGTTATTCCAGCATTTGCATCCTAGGGGCGCAAGTCAAAGACAAGCACGGTCACATGACTATTTAATCTTAAAACATACAGCCTTACCTATCTGTCAAAACTGTTTTACCAACGTTGTCTTAGATTCCAGGAGCCCCGCCAATCTGGCATGTGCAGCCTAGGGGAGCAAGTCAAAGCCAAACAGGCTCACACGACTATTAAGTCTTAAAACATTCAGCCTCACCTGGAACTCAAAATTGCCTTACCAAAACTTGTGTCAGATACCAGGAACCCTGTTAATCCAGCATTTGTATCCTAGGGGCGCAGTTTAAAGCCAAACAGACTCACCCGCTATTAAATATTAAAACATATAGCCCCATCTGGCCGCCAAAACCGCTTTACCAAAACTTGTCTCAGATACCAGGAACCCTGTTATTCCAGCATTTGCATCTTAGGGGCGCAAGTCAAAGCCAAACACACTCACTTGACTATTTAATCTTAATACATGCAGCCTTACGTAGCTGTCAAAACTGTTTAAACAAAACTTGTCTTAGATTCCACGAGCCCCGCCAATCTGGCATGTGCAGCCTAGGGGACCAAGTCAAAGCCAAACAGGCTCATCCGACTATTTAATCCTAAAACATACAGCCTCAGCTGGAAGTCAAAATTGCTTTACCAAAACTTGCCTTAGCAACCAGGAGCCCTGTTAATCTAGCATTTGCAGCCAAGGGGAGCAAGTCAAAGCAAAATAGCCTCACCCGACTATTAAGTCTTAATACATTCAGTCTCACCTGGAACTCAAAATTGCCTTCCCAAAACTTGTCTAAGATACCAGGAACCCTGTTAATCCAGCATTTGCATCGTAGGGGCGCAGTTCAAAGCCCAAAATGCCCACCCGACAATTTAATCTTAAAACATACAGCCCCATCTGGCTGCCAAAACTGCTTTAACAACACTTGTCTTAGAAACCTGGAGCCCTGTTAATCTAGCATTTGCAGCCTATGGGAGCAAGTCGAAGCAAAATATACTCACCCGACTATTAAGTCTTAACACATTCAGCCTCAGCTGGAACTCAAAATTGCCTTACCAAAACTTGTCTCAGATACCAGGAACCCTGTTAATCCAGCTTTTGCATCGTAGGGGCGCACGTCAAAGCCAAACAGGCTCACCCGACTATTAAATCTTAAAACATATAGACCCATCTGGCCGTCAAAACTGAATTACCAAAACTTGTCTCAGATACCAGGAACCCTGTTATTCCAGCATTTGCATCCTAGGGGCGCAAGTCAAAGACAAGCACGGTCACATGACTATTTAATCTTAAAACATACAGCCTTACCTATCTGTCAAAACTGTTTTACCAACGTTGTCTTAGATTCCAGGAGCCCCGCCAATCTGGCATGTGCAGCCTAGGGGAGCCAGTCAAAGCCTAACAGGCTCATCCGACTATTTAATCCTAAAAAATATAGCCCCATCTGGCCGCCAAAACTGATTTGCCAAAACTTGTCTTAGATACCAGGAACCCTGTTAATCCAGCCTTACCAAGCTGTCAAAACTGTTTTACCAAAACTTGTCTTAGATTCCACGAGCCCCGCCAATCTGGCATGTGCAGCCTAGGGGAGCAAGTCAAAGCCAAACAGGCTCACACGACTATTAAGTCTTAAAACATTCAGCCACACCTTGAACTCAAAATTGCCTTACCAAAACTTGTCTCAGATACCAGGAACCCTGTTAATCCAGCATTTGCATCCTAGGGGCGCAAGTCAAAGCCAAACAGGCTCATCCGACTATGTAATCCTAAAGCATACAACCTCCCCTGGAAGTCAAAATTGCTTTACCGAAACTTGTCTCAGATACAAGGATCTCTGTTAATCAATTTAATCTTAAAACACACAGCCCCATATGGCTGCAAAACTGCTTTACCAAAACTTGTCTTTGATACCAGAAGCCCTGTTAATCTAGCATTTGCAGCCTAGGGGAGCGAGTTAAAGCAAAATATACTCATCCGACTATTAAGTCTTAACACATTCAGCCTCAGCTGGAACTCAAAATTGCCTTACCAAAACTTGTCTCAGATACCAGGAACCCTGTTAATCCAGCTTTTGCATCGTAGGGGCGCACGTCAAAGCCAAACAGGCTCACCCGACTATTAAATCTTAAAACATATAGACCCATCTGGCCGTTAAAACTGAATTACCAAAACTTGTCTCAGATACCAGGAACCCTGTTATTCCAGCATTTGCATCCTAGGGGCGCAAGTCAAAGCCAAGCACGCTCACCCGACTATTTAATCTTAAAACATACGGCCTTACCTAGCATTTAAAACTGTTTTACCAACACTTGTCTTAGATTCCAGGAGCCCCGCCAATCTGGCATGTGCAGCCTAGGGGAGCAAGTCAAAGACAAACAGGCTCATCCGACTATTTAATCCTAAAAAATATAGCCCCATCTGGCCGCCAAAACTGATTTACCAAAACTTGTCTCAGATACCAGGAACCCTGTTAATCTAGCATTTGTTTGCAAGCCAAATAGTCTCACCCGACTATTAAATCTTAAAATATATAGCCCTATCTGGCCGTTAAAACTGAATTACCAAAACTTGTCTCAGATACCGGGAACCCTGTTAATCCAGTGTTTGCATCCTAGGGGCGCAAGTCAAAGACAAGCACGCTCACCCGACTATTTAATCTTAAAACATACAGTCTTGCCTAGCTGTCAAAACTGTTTTACTAAACCTTGTCTTAGATTCCACGAGCCCCGCCAATCTGGCATGTGCAGCCTAGGGGAGCAAGCCAAAGCCAAATAGTCTCACACGACTATTAAGTCTTAAAACATCCAGCCTCACCTGGAACTCAAAATTGCCTCACCAAAACTTCTCTCAAATACCAGGAACCCTGTTAATCCAGCATTTGCATCCTAGGGGCGCAAGTCAAAGCCAAACAGGCTCATCCGACTATTTAATCCTAAAACATACAGCCTCAGCTGGAAGACAAAATTGCTTTACCGAAACTTGTCTCAGATACAAGGATCTCTGTTAATCTAGCATTTGCAGCCTTGGGTAGCAAGTCACAGCCAAATAGTTTCACCCGACTATTAAATCTTAAAACATACAGCCCCATCTGGCCGCCAAAACTGCTTTACCAAAACTTGTCTCAGATACCAGGAACCCTATTAATCCAGCATTTGCATCCTAGGGGCGCAAGTCAAAGCCAAACAGGCTCAGCCGACTTTTTAATCTTAAAACATACAGTCTTGCCTAGCTGTGAAAACTGTTTTACTAAACCTTGTCTTCGATTCCAGGAGCCCTGCTAATCTGGCATGTGGAGCCTAGAGGACCAAGTCAAAGCCTAACAGGCTCATCCGACTATTAAATATTAAAACATATAGCCCCATCTGGCCGCCAAAACTGATTTACCAAAACTTGTCTCAGATACCAGGAACCCTGTTATTCCAGCATTTGCATCTTAGGGGCGCAAGTCAAAGCCAAACACACTCACTTGACTATTTAATCTTAATACATGCAGCCTTACGTAGCTGTCAAAACTGTTTAAACAAAACTTGTCTTAGATTCCACGAGCCCCGCCAATCTGGCATGTGCAGCCTAGGGGAGCAAGTCAAAGCCAAACAGGCTCACACGACTATTAAGTCTTAAAACATTCAGCATCACCTGGAACTCAAAATTGCCTTACCAAAACTTGTGTCAGATACCAGGAACCCTGTTAATCCAGCATTTGTATCCTAGGGGCGCAAGTCAAAGCCAAACAGGCTCATCCCACTATTTAATCCTAAAACATACAGCCTCAGCTGGAAGTCAAAATTGCTTTACCGAAACTTGTCTCAGATACAAGGATCTCTGTTAATCTAGCATTTGCAGCCTAGGGTAGCAAGTCAAAGCCAAATAGTCTCACCCGACTATTAAATCTTAATACATACAACCCCATCTAGCCGCCAAAACTGCTTTACCAAAACTTGTGTCAGATACCAGGAACCCTGTTAATCCAGCATTTGTATCCTAGGGGCGCAGTTTAAAGCCAAACAGACTCACCCGCTATTAAATATTAAAACATATAGCCCCATTTGGCCGCCAAAACTGCTTTACCAAAACTTGTCTCAGATACCAGGAACCCTGTTATTCCAGCATTTGCATCTTAGGGGCGCAAGTCAAAGCCAAACACACTCACTTGACTATTTAATCTTAATACATGCAGCCTTACGTAGCTGTCAAAACTGTTTAAACAAAACTTGTCTTAGATTCCACGAGCCCCGCCAATCTGGCATGTGCAGCCTAGGGGACCAAGTCAAAGCCAAACAGGCTCATCCGACTATTTAATCTTAAAACATACAGCCTCAGCTGGACATTAAAATTGCTTTACCGAAACTTGTCTCAGATACAAGGATCTCTGTTAATCTAGCATTTGCAGCCTAGGGTAGCAAGTCAAAGCCAAATAGTCTCACCCGACTATTAAATCTTAAAACATACAACCCCATCTGGCCGCCAAAACTGCTTTACCAAAACTTGTGTCAGATACCGGGAACCCTGTTAATCCAGCATTTGCATCGTAGGGGCACAGTTCAAAGCCCAAAATGCTCATCCGACAATTTAATCTTAAAACATACAGCCCCATCTGGCTGCCAAAACTGCTTTACCTTGTCTGAGAATCCAGGAGCCCCGCCAATCTGCCATGTGGAGCCTAGAGGACCAAGTCAAAGCCAAACATGCTCATCCGACTATTAAATATTAAAACATATAGCCCCATCTGGCCGCCAAAACTGATTTACCAAAACTTGTCTCAGATACCAGGAACCCTGTTATTCCAGCATTTGCATCGTATGGGCGCAAGTCAAAGCCAAACACACTCTTTTGACTATTTAATCTTAATACATGCAGCCTTACCTAGCTGTCAAAACTGTTTAAACAAAACTTGTCTTAGATTCCACGAGCCCCGCCAATCTGGCATGTGCAGCCTAGGGGAGCAAGTCAAAGCCAAATAGTCTCACACGACTATTAAGTCTTAAAACATCCAGCCTCACCTGGAACTCAAAATTGCCTCACCAAAACTTCTCTCAAATACCAGGAACCCTGTTAATCCAGCATTTGCATCCTAGGGGCGCAAGTCAAAGCCAAACAGGCTCATCCGACTATTTAATCCTAAAACATACAGCCTCAGCTGGAAGACAAAATTGCTTTACCGAAACTTGTCTCAGATACAAGGATCTCTGTTAATCTAGCATTTGCAGCCTAGGGTAGCAAGTCACAGCCAAATAGTTTCACCCGACTATTAAATCTTAAAACATACAGCCCCATCTGGCCGCCAAAACTGCTTTACCAAAACTTGTCTCAGATACCAGGAACCCTATTAATCCAGCATTTGCATCCTAGGGGCGCAACTCAAAGCCAAACAGGCTCAACCGACTATTTAATCTTAAAACATACAGTCTTGCCTAGCTGTGAAAACTGTTTTACTAAAAATTGTCTTAGATTCCACGAGCCCCGCCAATCTGGCATGTGCAGCCTAGGGGAGCAAGTCAAAGCCAAACAGGCTCACACGACTATTAAGTCTTAAAACATTCAGCCTCACCTGGAACTCAAAATTGCCTTACCAAAACTTGTGTCAGATACCAGGAACCCTGTTAATCCAGCATTTGTATCCTAGGGGCGCAAGTCAAAGCCAAACAGGCTCATGCCACTATTTAATCCTAAAACATACAGCCTCAGCTGGAAGTCAAAATTGCTTTACCGAAACTTGTCTCAGATACAAGGATCTCTGTTAATCTAGCATTTGCAGCCTAGGGTAGCAAGTCAAAGCCAAATAGTCTCACCCGACTATTAAATCTTAATACATACAACCCCATCTAGCCGCCAAAACTGCTTTACCAAAACTTGTGTCAGATACCAGGAACCCTGTTAATCCAGCATTTGTATCCTAGGGGCGCAGTTTAAAGCCAAACAGACTCACCCGCTATTAAATATTAAAACATATAGCCCCATCTGGCCGCCAAAACTGCTTTACCAAAACTTGTCTCAGATACCAGGAACCCTGTTATTCCAGCATTTGCATCTTAGGGGCGCAAGTCAAATCCAAACACACTCACTTGACTATTTAATCTTAATACATGCAGCCTTACGTAGCTGTCAAAACTGTTTAAACAAAACTTGTCTTAGATTCCTCGAGCCCCGCCAATCTGGCATGTGCAGCCTAGGGGACCAAGTCAAAGCCAAACAGGCTCATCCGACTATTTAATCTTAAAACATACAGCCTCAGCTGGACGTCAAAATTGCTTTACCGAAACTTGTCTCAGATACAAGGATCTCTGTTAATCTAGCATTTGCAGCCTAGGGTAGCAAGTCAAAGCCAAATAGTCTCACCCGACTATTAAATCTTAAAACATACAACCCCATCTGGCCGCCAAAACTGCTTTACCAAAACTTGTGTCAGATACCGGGAACCCTGTTAATCCAGCATTTGCATCGTAGGGGCACAGTTCAAAGCCCAAAATGCTCATCCGACAATTTAATCTTAAAACATACAGCCCCATCTGGCTGCCAAAACTGCTTTACCTTGTCTGAGATTCCAGGAGCCCCGCCAATCTGCCATGTGGAGCCTAGAGGACCAAGTCAAAGCCAAACAGGCTCATCCGACTTTTTAATCCTAAAACATACAGCCTCAGCTGGAAGTCAAAATTGCTTTACCAAAACTTGTCTTAGCAACCAGGAGCCCTGTTAATCTAGCATTTGCAGCCAATGGGAGCAAGTCAAAGCAAAATAGCCTCACCCGACTTTTAAGTCTTAACACATTCAGTCTCACCTGGAACTCAAAATTGCCTTCCCAAAACTTGTCTAAGATACCAGGAACCCTGTTAATCCAGCATTTGCATCGTAGGGGCGCAGTTAAAGCCCAAAATGCCCACCCGACAATTTAATCTTAAAACATACAGCCCCATCTGGCTGCCAAAACTGCTTTACCAAAACTTGTCTCAGATACCAGGAACCCTGTTATTCCAGCATTTGCATCCTAGGGGCGCAAGTCAAAGCCAAGCACGCTCACCCGACTATTTAATCTTAAAACATACAGCCTTACCTAGCATTCAAAACTGTTTTACCAACACTCGTCTTAGATTCCAGGAGCCCCGCCAATCTGGCATGTGCAGCCTAGGGGAGCAAGTCAAAGCCAAACAGGCTCATCCGACTATTTAATCCTAAAAAATATAGCCCCATCTGGCCGCCAAAACTGATTTACCAAAACTTGTCTCAGATACCAGGAACCCTGTTAATCTAGCATTTGTTTGCAAGCCATATAGTCTCACCCGACTATTAAATTTTAAAACATATAGCACCATCTGGCCGTTAAAACTGATTTACCAAAACTTGTCTCAGATACCAGGAACCCTGTTAATCCAGTATTTGCATCCTGGGAGCGCAAGTCAAAGTCATACAGGCTCACCCTACAATTTAATCTTAAAACAAACAGCCCCATCTGGCTGTCAAAACCGTTTACTAAAACTTTTTTTAGATTCCAGGAGCCTTGCCAATCTGGCATGTGCCGCCTAGGGGAGCAAGTCAAAGCCAAATATTCTCACCCGACTATTAAGTCTTAAAACATACAGCCTCACCTGGAAGTCAAAATTCCTTTACCGAAACTTGTCTCAGATGCCAAGAACCCTGTTACTCTAGCACTTTCATCATAGGGGAGCAAGTCAAAGCCAAACCGGCTCACCCGACTATTTAACCTTCAAACATGTAGCCTGACCTAGCTGTCAAAACTGTTTTACCAAACCTTGTCTCAGATACCAGGAGCCCTGTTAATCTAGAATTTGCAGCCTAGGGGAGCAAGTCAAAGCCAAATAGTTTCACCCGACTATTAAATCTTAAAACATACAGCCCCACCTGGCCGCCAAAACTGCTTTACCAAAACTTGTCTCAGATACCAGGAACCCTGTTAATCCAGTATTTGCATCCTGGGGGCGCAAGTCAAAATCATACAGGCTCACCCTACAATTTAATCTTAAAACAAACAGCCCCATCTGGCTGTCAAAACTGTTTTACTTAAACTTGACTCAGATACCAGGAACCCTGTTATTCCAGCATTTGCATCCTAGGGGCGCAAGTCAAAGACAAGCACGCTCACATGACTATTTCATCCTAAAACATACAGCCTCAGCTGGAAGTCAAAATTGCTTTACCGAAACTTGTCTCAGATATAAGGATCTCTGTTAATTTAGCATTTGCAGCCAAGAGTAGCAAGTCAAAGCCAAAAAGTCTCACCCGACTATTAAATCTTAAAACATACAACCCCATCTGGCCGCCAAAACTGCTTTACCAAAACTTGTGTCAGATACCGGGAACCCTGTTAATCCAGCATTTGCATCGTAGGGGCACAGTTCAAAGCCCAAAATGCTCATCCGACAATTTAATCTTAAAACATACAGCCCCATCTGGCTGCCAAAACTGCTTTACCTTGTCTGAGATTCCAGGAGCCCCGCCAATCTGCCATGTGGAGCCTAGAGGACCAAGTCAAAACCAAACAGGCTCATCCGACTATTTAATCCTAAAACATACAGCCTCAGCTGGAAGTCAAAATTGCTTTACCAAAACTTGTCTTAGCAACCAGGAGCCCTGTTAATCTAGCATTTGCAGCCAATGGGAGCAAGTCAAATCAAAATAGCCTCACCCGACTTTTAAGTCTTAAAACATATAGACCCATATGGCCGCCAAAACTGATTTACCAAAACTTGTCTCAGATACCAGGAACCCTGTTATTCCAGCATTTGCATCCTAGGGGCACAAGTCAAAGCCAAACAGTCTCATCCGACCATTTAATCCTAAAACATACAGCCTCAGCTGGAAGAAAAATTTCAGAATTCGGACGTTTTGACAAATCTGCCATTCCTGTGTGTGGAAGTCGTAGGAAAGTGCAGGCTAAATTGCGGCGCCGCGTTATTGCGAGCCAAAAATAAAAATCACGCATAGCGCGTATTCCTTGTCGAAGCCAAAGCCAAAGCCCAAAGCACCAAATAGCGACAATCTACACTGGTAGCAGGGATCTAATTTCCTAAGGCCGAACCAAGATTTCAGCATTGTCTCATTTTCTGAAAATAAGCTTTGAACCTCTCTAACCAATAGTTCTTGCTGCATGCACAGGCGGCCAACTTGACCACGTGTTCGACCCAGCGATGCCCGGACATTCTTGAGCGCAGATCTGGTGGATAGCTAACCAGTGCGCACCCACACTCGGATTTACAACATCTGATATAATTGTTAAACGGCATACTGGCCGTAGGTATAAGCGAAGGGCATAAGTACTCATGAAATTTAAATTGAAATTTTTTCCGTTTTATATCACTGACATTGTCTTTTGATCCTGATTTAGCGTGTATATGTCGCTGACTACTATATTCCTACGTTACACAGTACAATTAAGATTCCACAGCCCATCATCGTCGTCAACAGGCCTGCTGACATCGTTGCATTATACTAAAGTAGTGAGTACTGTGTGAAAAAAAAAAATAAGGTAATAAGCCAGCTTATCAAATTGTACGTATTGTTTGAATCGTGGTTATAGTCAGCGGGTGTACTCCGAATCAGCCTTCGTAATTACAGATAATTTTTTTGTGGATCATTCAGATCAGAAGTGGTTTAACTTACTATCACTTTCGGAGTGTAATCTCATTCATGTGTGTTTTTGCCCAGATCGAGTTTAGTTTTATAGAAAGTAATAAGATTTGTTGTTTTCACGTAATGTATAATCACTAACCATACAACATATAGACTGGACAAGTGAGCCAAAAGGTGGTCCCCGTCGATTTATATGCCGCTGGTCCAAAGTCGCCTTCGTTTTTGTTCGGGTCCGAGAGCGGCCGCACGCTCTAACAGAGAGCGTGTGTACAAAATACATAAGACATGTGTGAGGGAAGGGCAAAGCTGATATATTTTATTCCCTTTATTCGCTCACACTACAGGAAACTGCTTTTGCTTACTCTCAGTGCTCTTTCATATTGTCTATTTACCGTTTAACTGTCTGTATGTGTATGTGTCCGACAATCAAAAATACCCACAAATTTAAGATTTCTCAAATCTCGGAGGCATTTCTTCTCTTTCAAAGGGGCGGGTAATATGAAATCATAAAAGGGTTTGCCACGTCGATGCGAAATTCTTGCATTTCAGCTCAATATCGTTGGTAAGGGTACCCATGCGTTGGCGTGTGTGCATTTACATTTGTTGGACTTGCCATATTCACGCACACTTGCATATTTTGTATATGAATAGAAGCATTTATGCGCTTGTGTGCCTGTTGGTTGCCAGCCTGACTGTCCCTGTCGCAAATTTATGAAGATTTTTGGATTTTTGATATTCGGCTTCTACACACAGACACACACACACACAAATGTGTGTGAATGGGCAGATATAGAATGGGCGCAATAGAAAATTTCATGATTGGCACGCGTCTGACGCGCGCCCTTCTTTTTTATGATTTGGGGTTTGCATTGATGAATGAATGTTGACCCCTTATTACCTGCAGCAGTCTGTTAGGCCGAAGGGTAAAAATTTGGCAAGCACCTGTACTTGCATATGTTGGTCAAGTGACTGTTCACTTAAATTATTTTATTAATATTAAAATTAAATTAATTAATTAATAAATAAATAAAATTATTAAGACTATGAATATATGTATATCGCTCCTTCTTTGAATTTGGTATATTTGTGATCATGAAATTTTCTATTGCGCCCATTCTATATCTGCCCATTCACACATATTTGTGTGTGTATGTCTGTGTGTAGAGGCCGAATATCAAAAATCCAAAAATCTTCATAAATTTGCGACAGGGACAGTCAGGCTGGCAACCAACAGGCACGCAAGCGCATAAATGCTTCTATTCATATACAAAATATGCAAGTGTGCGTGAATATGGCAAGTCCAACAAATGTAAATGCACACACGCCAACGCATGGGTACCCTTACCAACGATATTGAGCTGAAATGCAAGAATTTCGCATCGACGTGGCAAACCCTTTTATGATTTCATATTACCCGCCCCTTTGAAAGAGAAGAAATGCCTCCGAGATTTGAGAAATCTTAAATTTGTGGGTATTTTTGCTTGTCGGACACATACACATACAGACAGTTAAACGGTAAATAGACAATATAAAAGAGCACTGAGAGTAAGCAAAAGCAGTTTCCTGTAGTGTGAGCGAATAAAGGGAATAAAAAAGATCAGCTTTGCCCTTCCCTCACACATGTCTTATGTATTTTGTACACACGCTCTCTGTTAGAGCGTGCGGCCGCTCTCGGACCCGAACAAAAACGAAGGCGACTTTGGACCAGCGGCATATAAATCGACGGGGACCACCTTTTGGCTCACTTGTCCAGTCTATATGTTGTATGGTTAGTGGTATAATGAAGTACGATCATGAATTTAAATTTTCCAGGAATACAATTATATGATAAAATGAAATCTTAATTCCTTTTTGGGCACCTTAGGTAAATAATATCGCTTATGAAAGGGTAGTTGTAAAGACAATCACAGATGCAGCTACAGGTAGCCAACATCTTAGCTCCTCGGCTCTATATGATATATTCTGCTTGCAGATCGTTGTCTCTTCTTATATATCGTGGTATACCGTCATTCCTAACCTCTGTCTACTTTTTTTTCTTTATTATATTTGACGCGTCGAGTGTGTTAGGGAGCTAAGAACCCACGCCCCTTCCCTGAGCACGGTCGGAACCCGTAGACGGAGTACGCTCCCAATACACAACACGAGTGTTAGGCGAGACGCGCCCAGCGTAGCCGTTGTGTTCGTTACAATCTTAAAACATACAGCTTTACCTAGCTGTCAAAACTCTTTTACCAAAACGTGTCTTAGATTCCAGGAGCCCCGCCAATCTGGCATGTGCAGCCTAGGGGAGCAAGTCAAAGCCAAACAGGCTCATCCGACTATTTAATCCTAAAACATATAGCCCCATCTGGCCGCCAAAACAGATTTATCAAAACTTGTCTCAGATACCAGGAACCCCGTAAATCTAGCATTTGCAGCCTAGGGGAGCAAGTCAAAGCCAAATAGTCTCACCCGACTATTAAATCTTAAAACATATAGCCCGATATGGCCGTCAAAACTGATTAACCAAAACTTGTCTCAGATACCAGGAACCCTGTTAATACAGTATTTGCATCCTGGGGCGCAAGTCAAAGTCATACAGGCTTCCCCTACAAGTTAATCTTAAAACAAACAGCCCCATCTGGCAGTCAAAACTGTTTTACTAAAACTTTTTTTAGATTCCAGGAGCCCCGCCAATCTGCCAAGTGGAGCCTAGAGGAGCAAGTCAAAGCCAAAACAGGCTCATCCGACTATTTAATCCTAAAACATACAGCCTCACCTGGAAGTCAAAATTGCTTCACCGAAACTTTTCTCAGACACAAGGATCTCTATTAATCTAGCATTTGCAGCCTAGGATAGCAAGTCAAAGCCAAATAGTTTCACCCGACTATTAATTCTTAAAACATACAACCCCATCTGGCCGCCAAAACTGCTTTACCAAAACTTGTGTCAGATACCAGGAACCCTGTTAATCCAGCATTTGCATCCTAGGGGCGCAAGTCAAAGCCAAACAGGCTCATCCGACTATTTAATCCTAAAACATACAGCCTCACCTGGAAGTCAAAATTGCTTCACCGAAACTTTTCTCAGATACAAGGATCTCTATTAATCTAGAATTTGCAGCCTAGGGGAGCAAGTCAAAGCCAAATAGTTTCACCCGACTATTAAATCTTAAGACATACAGCCCCACCTGGCCGCCAAAACTGCTTTACCAAAACTTGTCTCAGATACCAGGAACCCTGTTAATCCAGTATTTGCATCCTGGGGGCGCAAGTCAAAATCATACAGGCTCACCCTACAATTTAATCTTAAAACAAACAGCCCCATCTGGCTGTCAAAACTGTTTTACTAAAACTTTTTTTAGATTCCAGGAGCCCCGCCAATCTGGCATGTGCCGCCTAGGGGAGCAAGTCAAAGCCAAATAGTTTCACCCGACTATTAAATCTTAAAACATATAGACCCATATGGCCGCCAAAACTGATTTACCAAAACTTGTCTCAGATACCAGGAACCCTGTTATTCCAGCATTTGCATCCTAGGGCCGCAAGTCAAAGCCAAGCACGCTCACCCGACTATTTAATCTTAAAACATACAGCCTTACCTAGCATTCAAAACTGTTTTACCAAAACTTGTCTTAGATACCAGGAGCCCTGTTAATCTAGAATTTGCATCCTAGGGGCGCAAGTCAAAGCCAAGCACGCTCACCCGACTATTTAATCTTAAAACATACAGCCTTACCTAGCTGTCAAAACTGTTTTACCAAAGTTGTGTTAGATTCCAGGAGCCCCGCCAATCTGGCTTGTGCAGCCTAGGGGAGCCAGTAAAAGCCTAACAGGCTCATCCGACTATTTAATCCTAAAAAATATAGCCCCATCTGGCCGCCAAAACTGATTTACCAAAACTTGTCTCCGATACCAGGAACCCTGTTAATCCAGCATTTGCATCTTAGGGGCGCAAGTCCAAGCCAAACAGGCTCACCCGACTATTAAATCTTAAAACATATAGACCCATATGGCCGCCAAAACTGATTTACCAAAACTTGTCTTTGATACCAGGAGCCCTGTTAATCTAGCATTTGCAGCCTAGGGGAGCGAGTTAAAGCAAAATAGACTCACCCGACTATTAAATCTTACGACATACAGCCCCACCTGGCCGCCAAAACTGCTTTACCAAAACTTGTCTCAGATACCAGGAACCCTGTTAATCCAGTATTTGCAATTTAATCTTACAATTTAATCTTAAAACAAACAGCCCCATCTGGCTGTCAAAACTGTTTTACTAAAACTTTTTTAGATTCCAGGAGCCCCGCCAATCTGGCATGTGCCGCCTAGGGGAGCAAGTCAAAGCCAAATAGTCTCACCCGACTATTAAGTCTTAATACATTCAGCCTCACCTGGAACTCAAAATTGCCTTACCAAAACTTGTCTCAGATACCAGGAACCCTGTTAACCAGCATCTGCATCCTAGGGGCGCAAGTCCAAGCCAAACAGGCTCACCCGACTATTAAATCTTAAAACATATAGACCCATATGGCCGCCAAAACTGATTTACCAAAACTTGTCTCAGATACCAGGAACCCTGTTATTCCAGCATTTGCAGCCTAGTCTCACCCGACTATTAAATGTTAAAACATACAACCCCATCTGGCCGCCAAAACTGCTTTACCAAAACTTGTCTCAGATACCAGGAGCCCTGCCAATCTGGCATTTGCAGCCTAGGGGAGCAAGTCAAAGCAAAACAGGCTCACCCGACTATTCAATACTAAAACATACAGTCCCATCTGGCCGCCAAAACTGCTCTACCAAAACCCTGCCAATCTGGCATATGCAGCCTAGGGGATCAAGTCAAAGCCAATTAGTCTGAGATCATTATCCAATCTGAAAACACACAGTCCCATCTGGTTGCCAAAACTGCTTTACCAAAACATCTATCTGATTCCAGGAGCCCCGCCAATCTGGCATGTGCGGAATAGGGGAGCAAGTCAAAGCCAAATAGCCTCACCCGACTATTACGTCTTAAAACATTCAGCTTCACCTGTAACTCAAAATTGCCTTACCAAAACTTGTTTCAGATACCAGGAACCCTGTTAATCCAGCATTTACATTCTAGGGCCGCAAGACAAAGCCAAACCAAAACTTGTCTCAGATACCAGAAACCCTGTTAATGCAGTATTTGCATTATGGGGGCGCAAGTCAAAGTCAAACAGGCTCACCCGACTATTTAATCTTAAAACATTCAGTCTTACCTAGCTGTCAAAACTGTTTTACCAAAACTTTTTTTAGATTCCAGGATCCCCACCAATCTGGCATGTGCCGCCTAGGGGAGCAAGTCAAAGCCAAATAGCCTCACCCGACTCTTAAGTCTTAAAACATTCAGCCTGACCTGGAACTCAAAATTGCCTTGCCAAAACTTGTCTCAGATACCAGGAACCCTGTCAATCCAGCATTTGCATTCTAGGGCCGCAAGACAAAGCCAAACAGGCTCATCCGACTATTTAATCTGAGAGCATACAGTCTTGCCTAGCTGTCAAAACTGTTTTACCAAACCTTGTCTCAGTTTCCAGGAGCCCTGCCAATCTGGTGTGTGCAGCCCAGGGGAGAAGTTCAAAGCCAAACATCCTAGGGGCGCAAGTCAAAGTCATACAGGCTCACCCAACAATTTAATCTTAAAACACACAGCCCCATATGGCTGTCAAAACTGTTTTACTTAAACTTTTTTTAGATTCCAGGAGCCTTGCCAATCTGGCATGTGCCGCCTAGGGGAGCAAGTCAAAGCCAAATAGTCTCACCCGACTATTAAGTCTTAAAACATACAGCCTCTCCTGGGAGTCAAAATTCCTTTACCGAAACTTGTCTCAGATGCCAAGAACCCTGTTACTCCTGCACTTGCATCCTAGGGGAGCAAGTCAAAGCCAAACCGGCTCACCCGACTATTTAACCTTCAAACATGTAGCCTGACTTATCTGTCAAAACTGCTTTACCAAAACTTGTCTCAGATACCAGGAGCCCTGCCAATCTGGCATGTGCAGCCTAGGGAAGAAGGTCAAAGCAAAACAGGCTCACCCGACTATTTAATACTAAAACATACAGTCCCATCTGGCCGCCAAAACTGCTCTACCAAAACCCTGCCAATCTGGCATTGGCAGCCAAGGGGCAAGTCAAAGCCAATTAGTCTGACCTCATTATCCAACCTGAAAGCACACAGTCCCATCTGGTTTCCCTGTTAATCTAGCATTTGCAGCCTAGGGGAGCAAGTCAAAGCCAAATAGCCTCACCCGACTATTCAATCTAAAAAGATACAGCCCCATCTGTCCGCCAAAATTGCCTTACCAAAACTTGTCTCAGATACCAGGAACCCTGTTAATCCAGCATTTGCATCCTAGGGGCGCAAGTCAAAGCCAAACAGGCTCTCCCGACTCTTTAATCTTCAGACATACAGTCTTGCCTAGCAGTGAAAACTGTTTTACGAAACCTTGTCTTAGATTCCAGGAGCCCCGCCAATCTGGCATGTGGAGCCTAGGGGACCAAGTCAAAGCCAAACAAGCTCATCCGACTATTTAATCTTATAACATACAACCCCATCTGGCCGACAAAACTGCTTTACCAAAACTTGTCTCAGATACCAGGAGCCCTGTTAATCCAGTATTTTCATCCTGAGGGCGCAAGTCAAAGTCATACAGGCTCACCCTACAATTTAGTCTTAAAACAAACAGCCCCTTCTGGCTGCCAAGACTGCTTTACCAAATCTTGTCTTAGATACCAGGAGCCCTGTTAATCTGGCATTTGCAGCCTAGGGGAGCAAGTCAAAGCCAAACAGGCTCAACCGACTATTTAATCTTAAAACATACTGCCTTGCCTAGCTGTCAAAACTGTTTTACCAAACCCTGTCTTAGATGCCTGGAGCTCCGCCAATCTGGCATGTGGAGCCTAGAGGAGCAAGTCAAAGCCAAACAGGCTCATCCGACTATTTAATCCTAAAACATACAGCCTCAGCTGGAAGTCAAAATTGCTTTACCGAAACTTGTCTCAGATACAAGGATCCCTGATAATCTAGCATTTGCAGCCTAGTCTCACCCGACTATTAAATCTTAAAACATACAACCCCATCTGGCCGACAAAACTGCTTTACCAAAACTTGTCTCAGATACCAGGAGCCCTGTTAATCCAGTATTTGCATCCTGGGGGCGCAAGTCAAAGTCATACAGGCTCACCCTACAATTTAATCTTAAAACATACAGCCCCATCTGGCTGTCAAAACTGATTTACTAAAACTTTTTTTAGATTCCAGGAGCCCCGCCAATCTGGCATGTGCCGCCTAGGGGAGCAAGTCAAAGCCAAATAGCCTCACCCGACTATTACGTCTTAAAACATTCAGCCTCACCTGTAACTCAAAATTGCCTTACCAAAACTTGTCTCATATACCAGAAACCCTGTTAATGCAGTATTTGCATCCTGGGGGCGCAAGTCAAAGTCAAGCAGGCTCTCCTGACTATTTAATCTTAAAACATTCAGTCTTACTTAGCTGTCAAAACTGTTTTACCAAAACTTTTTTTAGATTCCAGGATCCCCACCAATCTGGCATGTGCCGCCTAGGGGAGCAAGTCAAAGCCAAATAGCCTCACCCGACTCTTAAGTCTTAAAACATTCAGCCTGACCTGGAACTCAAAATTGCCTTACCAAAACTTGTCTCAGATACCAGGAACCCTGTTAATCCAGCATTTGCATCCTAGGGCCGCAAGACAAAGCCATTCATGCTCATCTGACTTTATAATCTGAGAACATACAGTCTTGCCGAGCTGTCAAAAGTGTTTTACCAAACCATGTCTCAGTTACCAGGAGCCCTGCCAATCTGGCGTGTGCAGCCTAGGGGAGAAGTTCAAAGCCAAACAGGCTCACCCTACAATTTAATCTTTAAACAAACAGCCCCATCTGGCTGCCAAAGAAGCTTTATCAAAACTTGTTAATCTAGCATTTGCAGCGTAGGGGAGCAAGTCAAAGCCAAATAGCCTCAGCCGACTAATAAATCTTAAAACATACAGTCCCATCTGGCCGCCAAAACTGCTTTACCAAAACTTGTCTCAGATACCAGGAACCCTGTTAATACAGTATTTGCATCCTGGGGGCGCAACTCAAAGCCAAGCAGGCCCACCCGACTATTTAATCTTAAAACATACAGCCTTACCTAGCTGTCAAAACTGTTTTACTAAAACTTTTTTTAGATTCCAGGAGCCCTGTTAATCTGGCATTTGCAGCCTAGTCTCACCCGACTATTAAATCTTAAAACAGACAACCCCATCTGGCCGAAAAAACTGCTTTACCAAAACTTGTCTCAGATACCAGGAACGCTGTTAATCCAGTATTTGCATCCTGAGGGCGCAAGTCAAAGTCATACAGGCTCACCCTACAATTTATTCCTTAAATAAACAGCCCCATTTGGCTGTCAAAACTATTTTACTAAAACTTTTTTTAGATTCCAGGAGCCTTACCAATCTGGCATGTGCCGCCTAGGGGAGCAAGTCAAAGCCAAATAGCCTAACCCGACTCTTAGGTCTTAAAACATTCAGCCTGACCTAGCACTCAAAATTGCCTTACCAAAACTTGTCTCAGATACCAGGAACCCTGTTATTCCAGCATTGGCATCCTTGGGGCCCAAGTCAAAGCTAAGCACGCTCACCCGACTATTTAATCTTAAAACATACAGCCCTACCTAGCTGTTAAAACAGTTTTACCAAAACTTGTCTTAGATTCCAGGAGCCCCGCCAATCTGGCATGTGCAGCCTAGGGGAGCAAGTCAAAGCCAAACAGGCTCACCCGACTATTTAACCTTTAAGCATAAAGCCTCAGATACCAGGAACCCTGTTAATCTAGCATTTGCAGCCTAGGGCAGCAAGACAATGCCAAATAGTCTCACCCGACTATTAAATCTTTAAACATATAGCCAAACCTGGAAGTCAAAATTGCTTTACCGAAACTTGTCTCAGATACAAGGATCTCTGTTAATCTAGCACTTGCAGCCTAGGGTAGCAAGTCAAAGCCAAATAGTCTCACCCGACTTTTAAATCTTAAAACATACAACACCACCTGGCCGCCAAAACTGCTTTACCAAAACTTGTGTCAGATACCAGGAACCCTGTTATTCTGGCATTTGCATCCTAGGGGCGCAGTTCAAAGCCAAACAGGCTCACCCGACAATTTAATCTTAAAACATACAGCCCCATCTGGCTGCCAAAACTGCTTTACCAAAACTTGTCTTAGATACCAGGAGCCCTGTTAATCTAGCATTTGCAACCTAGGGGAGCAAGTCAAAGCAAAATAGTCTCACCTGACTATTAAGTCTTAACACATTCAGCCTCACCTGTAACTCAAAATTGCCTTACCAAAACTGGTTTCAGATACCAGGAACCCTGTTAATCCAGTATTTGCATTGTGGGGGCGCAAGTGAAAGTCAAACAGGCTCACCCGACTATTTAATCTTAAGACATACAGCCTTACCTAGCTGTCAAAACTGTTTTACCAAAACTTTTTTTAGATTCCAGGAGCCCCACCAATCTGGCATGTGCCGTCTAGGGGAGCAAGGCAAAGCCAAATAGCCTCACCCGACTATTAAGTCTTAAAACATTCAGCCTGACCTGGAACTCAAAATTGCCTTACCAAAACTTGTTTCAGATACCAGGAACCCTGTTAATCCAGTATTTGCATCCTGGGGGCGCAAGTCAAAGCCAAACAGGCTCACCCGACTATTTAATCTAAAAAAATATACAGCCTTACCTAGCTGTCAAAACTTTTTTACTAAAACTTTTTTTAGATTCCAGGAGCCCTGTTAATCGAGCATTTGCAGCCTAGTCTCACCCGACTATTAAATCATAAAACATACAACCCCATCTGGCCGCCAAAACTGCTTGAACAAAACTTGTCTCATATACCAGGAACCCTGTTAATCCAGTATTTGCATCTTGGGGGCGCAAGTCAAAGCCAAACAGGCTCACCCGACTATTTAATCTTAAATCATACAGCCATACCCAACTGTCAAAACTGTTTAACTAAAACTTTTTTTAGATTCCAGGAGCTCTGTTAATCTAGAATTTGCTGCTTGGGGGAGCAAGTCAAAGCAAAATAGACTCACACGACTATTAAGTCTTAACACATTCAGCCTCACCTGGCACTCAAAATTGCCTTACCAAAACTTGTCTCAGATACCAGGAACCAATCCAGCATTTGCATCCTAGGGGCGCAAGTCAAAGCCAAACAGGCTCACCCGACTCTTTAATCTTAAAACATACTGTCTAGCCTAGCTCTCAAAACTGTTTTACCAAACCTTGTCTTAGATTCCAGGAGCCCCGCCAATCAGGCATGCGCCGCCTAGGGGAGCAAGTCAAAGCCAAATAGCCTCACCCGACTATTAAGTCGTAAAACATTCAGCCTGACCTGGAACTCAAAATTGCCTTAACAAAACTTGTCCCAGATACCAGGAACCCTGTTAACCCAGCATTTGCATCCTAAGGGCGCAAGACAAAGCCAAACAGACTCACCCGACTACTTAATCTGAAGACATACAGTCTTGCCTAGCTGTCAAAACTGTTTTACCAAACCTTGTCTCAGTTACCAGGAGCCCTGGCAATTTGGCGTGTGCAGCCTAGGGGAGAAGTTCAAAGCCAAACAGGGTCATCCCACAATTTAATCTTAAAACAAACGGCCCCATCTGGCTGCCAAAGCTGCTTTATCAAAACTTGTCATGGATACCAGGAGCCCTGTTAATCTAGCATTTGCAGCGTACGGGAGCAAGTAAAAGCCAAATAGTCTCACCCGACTATTAAATCTTAAAACATACAGCCCCATCTGGCCGCCAAAACTGCTTGAACAAAACTTTTCTCAGATACCAGGAACCCTGTTAATCCAGTATTTGCATCCTGGGGGCGCAAGACAAAGCCAAACAGGCTCATCCGACTATTTAATCCTAAAACATACAGCCTCACCTGGAAGTCAAAATTACTTTACCGAAACTTGTCTCAGATACAAGGATCCCTGATAATCTAGCATTTGCAGCCTAGTCTCACCCGACTATTAAATCTTAAAACATACAGCCCCATCTGGCCGCCAAAACTGCTTGAACAAAACTTTTCTCAGATACCAGGAACCCTGTTAATCCAGTATTTGCATCCTGGGGGCGCAAGACAAAGCCAAACAGGCTCATCCGACTATTTAATCTTAAAACATACAGCCATACCTAGCTGCTTTACCAAAACTTGTCTTAGATACCAGGAGCCCTGTTAATCTAGCATTTGCAGACTAGGGGAGCAAGTCAAAGCAAAATAGTCTCACCTGACTATTAAGTCTTAACACATTCAGCCTCACCTGTAACTCAAAATTGCCTTACCAAAACTTGTCTGAGATACCAGGATCCCTGTTAATCCAGCATTTGCATTCTAGGGCCGCAAGACAAAGCCAAACATGCTCATCCGACTATTTAGTCCTCAAACATACAGTCTTGCCTAGCTGTCAAAACTGTTTTACCAAACCTTGTCTTAGATTCCAGGAGCCACGCCAATCAGGCATGTGCCGCCTAGGGGAGCAAGTCAAAGCCAAACAGGCTCATCCGACTATATAATCCTAAAACATATAGCCTCACCTGGAAGTCAAAATTGCTTTACCGAAACTTGTCTCATATACAAGGATCTCTGTTAATCTAGTACTTGCAGCCTAGGGTAGCAAGCCAAAGCCAAATAGTCTCACCCGACAATTTAATCTTAAAACATACAGCCCCATCTGGCTGCCAAAACTGCTTTACCAAAACTTGTCTTAGATACCAGGAGCCCTGTTAATCTAGCATTTGCAGCCTAGAGGAGCAAGTCAAAGCAAAATAGTCTCACCTGACTATTAAGTCTTAACACATTCAGCCTCACCTGTAACTCAAAATTGCCTTACCATAATTTGTCTTAGATACCAGGAGCCCTGTTAATCCACCATTTGCATCCTAGGGGCGCAACTCAAAGCCAAACAGGCTCAACCGACTATTTAATCTTAAAACATACAGTCTTGCCTAGCTGTCAAAACTGTTTTACCAAACCCTGTCTTAGATGCCTGGAGCCCCGCCAATCTTGCATGTGGAGCCTAGAGGAGCAAGTCAAAGCCAAACAGGCTCATCCGACTATTTAATCCTAAAACATACAGCCTCACCTGGAAGTCAAAATTACTTTACCGAAACTTGTCTCAGATACAAGGATCTCTGTAAATCTAGCAGTTGCAGCCTAGTGTAGCAAGTCAAGGCCATATAGTCTCACCCGACTATTAAATCTTAAAACATACAACCCCATCTGGCCGCCAAAACTGCTTTACCAAAACTTGTGTCAGATACCAGGAACCCTGTTAATCCAGTATTTGCATCCTGGGGGCGCAAATCAAAGCCAAACAGGCTCACCCGATTATTTAACCTTAAAACATGCAGCCATACCTAGCTGTCAAAACTGTTTTACTTAAACTTTTTTTAGATTCCAGGAGCCCTGTTAATCTAGCATTTGCAGCTTGGGGGAGCAAGTCAAAGCAAAATAGACTCACACGACTATTAAGTCTTAACACATTCAGCCTCACCTGTAACTCAAAATTGCCTTACCAAAACTTGTCTCAGATGCCAGGAACCCTGTTAATCCAGCATTTGCATCCTGGAGGCGCAAGTCAAAGTCAAACAGGCTCACCCGACTATTTAATCTTAAAACATTCAGCCTAATCTAGCTGTCAAAACTGTTTTACCAAAACTTTTTTTAGATTCCAGGATCCCCTCCAATTTGGCATGTCCCGCCTAGGGGAGCAAGTCAAAGCCAAATAGCCTCACCCGACTCTTTAGTCTTCAAACATTCAGCCTGACCTGGAACTCAAAATTGCCTTACCAAAACTAGTCTCAGATACCAGGAACCCTGTTAATCCAGCATTTGCATCCTGGGGGCGCAAGACAAAGCCAAACTGGCTCACCCGACTATTTAATCTGAAAACATACAGTCTTACCTAGCTCTCAAAACTGTTTTACCAAACCTTGTCTTAGATTCCAGGAGCCCCGCCAATCTGGCATGTGGAGCCTAGGGGAGCAAGTCAAAGCCATATAGCCTCACCCGACTATTAAGTCGTAAGACACTCAGCCTGAACTGAAACTCAAAATTGCCTTACCAAAACTTGTCTCAGATACAAGGATCCCTGATAATCTAGCATTTGCAGCCTAGTCTCACCCGACTATTTAATCCTAAAACATACAACCCCATCTGGCCGCCAAAACTGCTTTACCCAAACTTGTCTCAGATACCAGGAGCCCTGCCAATCTGGCATGTGCAGCCTAGGGGAGCAGGTCAAAGCAAAACAGGCTCACCCGACTATTTAATTTTAAAATAAATGCAGCCCCATCTAGCCGCCAAAACTGCTCTACCAAAACCCTGCCAATCTGGCATTTGCAGCCTAAGGGATCAGGTCAAAGCCAATTAGTCTGAGCTCATTATCCAGTCTGCAAACATACAGTCCCATCTGGTTGCCAAAACTGCTTTACCAAAACATCTATCAGATTCCAGGTGCCGCGCCAATCTGGCATGTTCCGCCTAGGGGAGCAAGTCAAAGCCAAATAGTCTCACCCGACTATTAAGTCTTAAAACATTCAGCCTCACCTGTAACTCAAAATTGCCTTACCAAAACTTGTCTCAGATACCAGGAACCCTGTTAATCCAGTATTTGCATCCCGGGGGCGTAAGTCAAAGTCAAACAGGCTCACCCGACTATTTAATCTTAAAACATTCAGCCTAATCTAGCTGTCAAAACTGTTTTACAAAAACTTTTTTTAGATTCCAGGATCCCCTCCAATCTGGCATGTCCCGCCTAGGGGAGCAAGTCAAAGCCAAATAGCCTCACCCGACTATTAAAACTTAAAACATACATCCCCATCTGGCCGCCAAAACTGCTTAACCAAAACTTGTCTCATATACTAGGAACCCTGTTAATTAAGTATTTGCATCCTGGGGGCGCAAGTCAAAGCCAAACCGGCTCACCCGACTATTTAATCTTAAAACATACAGCCTTACCTAGCTGTCAAAACTGTTTTACTAAAACTTTTTTTAGATTCCAGGAGCCCTGTTAATCGAGCATTTGCAGCCTAGTCTCACCCGACTATTAAATCTTAAAACATACAACCCCATCTGGCCGACAAAACTGCTTTACCAAAACTTGTCTCATATACCAGGAGCCCTGTTAATCCAGTATTTGCATTCTGAGGGCGCAAGTCAAAGTCATACAGGCTCACCCTACAATTTAATCTTAAAATAAACAGCCCTATCTGGCTGTCAAAACTGTTTTACTAAAACTTTTCTTAGATTCCATTAGCCTTGCCAATCTGGCATGCGCCGCCTAGGGGAGCAAGTCAAAGCCAAATAGTCTCACCCGACTATTAAGACTAAAAACATACAGCCTCACCTGGCCGCCAAAATTGCTTTACCGAAACTTGTCTCAGATGCCAGGAACCCCGTTATTCCAGCTTTTGCATCCTAGGGGAGCAAGTCAAAGCCAAACAGGCTCACCCGACTATTTAACCTTCAAACATGTAGCCTGACCTAGCTGTCAAAACTGTTTTACCAAACCTTGTCTCAGATACCAGGAGCCCTGCCAATCTGTCGTGTGCAGCCAAGGGGAGAAGTTTAAAGCCAAACAGGGCTCACCCTACAGTTTAATCTTAAAACATACAGTCTTGCCTAGCTGTCAAAACTGTTTTACCAAACCTTGTCTTAGATGCCAGGAGCCCCGCCAATCTGGCATGTGGAGCCTAGAGGAGCAAGTCAAAGCCAAACAGGCTCATCCGACTATTTAATCCTAAAACATACAGCCTCACCTGGAAGTCAAAATTGCTTTACCGAAACTTGTCTCAGATACAAGGATCTCTGTTAATCTAGCATTTGCAGCCTAGGGTAGCAAGTCAAAGCCAAATAGTCTCACCCGACTATTAAATCAAAAATGCTTTACCAAAACTTGTCTCAGATACCAGGAGCCCTGTTAATCCAGTATTTGCATCCTGAGGGCGCAAGTCACAGTCACACAGGCTCACCCTACAATTTAATCTTAAAACAAACAGCCCCATCTGGCTGCCAAAACTGCTTTACCAAAACTTGTCTTAGATACCAGGATCCCTGTTAATCTGGCATTTGCAGCCTGGGGGAGCAAGTCAAAGCCAAACAGGCTCAACCGACTATTTAATCTTAAAACATACAGTCTTGCTTAGCTGTCAAGACTGTTTTACCAAACCTTGTCTTAGATGCCTGGAGCCCCGCCAATCTGGCATGTGGAGCCTAGAGGAGCAAGTCAAAGCCAAACAGGCTCATCCGACTATATTATCCTAAAACATATAGCCTCACCTGGAAGTCAAAATTGCTTTACCGAAACTTGTCTCAGATACAAGGATCTCTGTTAATCTAGTACTTGCAGCCTAGGGTAGCAAGCCAAAGCCAAATAGTCTCACCCGACTATTAAATCTTAAAACATACAACCCCATCTGGCCGCCAAAACTGCTTTACCAAAACTTGTGTCAGATACCACGAACCCTGTTAATCTAACATTTGCAGCCTAGGGGAGCAAGTCAAAGCAAAATAGTCTCACCTGACTATTAAGTCTTAACACATTTAGCCTCACCTGTAATTCAAAATTGCCATACCAAAACTTGTTTCAGATACCAGGAACCCTGTTAATCCAGTATTTGCATCCTGGGGGCGCAAGTCAAAGTCAAACAGGCTCACCCGACTATTTAATCTTAAAACATACAGCCTTACCTAGTTGTCAAAACTGTTTTACCAAAACTTTTTTGAGATTCCAGGAGCCCCACCAATATGGCATGTGCCGTCTAGGGGAGCAAGGCAAAGCCAAATAGTCTCACCCGACTATTAAGTCTTAAAAAATTAAGCCTCACCTGGAATTCAAAATTGCCTTACCAAAACTTGTCTCAGATACCAGGAACCCTGTTAATCCAGCATTTGCATCCTAGGGGCGCAAGACAAAGCCAAACAGGCTCACCCGACTATTTAATCTTAAAACCTAGCTGTCAAGACAGTTTTACTAAAACTTTTTTTAGATTCCAAGACCCCTGTTAATCTAGCATTTGCAGCATAGGGGAGCAAGTCAAAGCAAAATAGTCTCACCTGACTATTAAGTCTTAACACATTTAGCCTCACCTGTAATTCAAAATTGCCTTACCAAAACTTGTCTCAGATACCAGGAACCCTGTTAAGCCAGCATTTGCATCCTAGGGGCGCAAGTCAAAGCCAAACACGCTCAAACATACAGCCTTACCTAGCTGTCAAAACTGTTTTACCAAAACTTGTCTCAGATACCAGGATCCCTGTTAATCCAGCATTTGCATCCTAGGGGCGCAAGACAAAGCCAAACAGAATCACCCGACTACTTAATCTGAAAACATACAGTCTTGCCTAGCTGTCAAAACTGTTTTACCAAGCCTGGTCTCAGTTACCTGGAGCCCTGCCAATTTGGCGTGTGCAGCATAGGGGAGAAGTTCAAAGCCAAACAGGCTCATCCTACAATTTAATCTTAAAACAAACAGCCCCATCTGGCTGCCAAATCTGCTTAATCAAAACTTGCCATGGCTACCAGGAGCCCTGTTAATCTAGCATTTGCAGCGTAGGGGAGCAAGTAAAAGCCAAATAGTCTCACCCGACTATTAAGTCTTAAAACATACAGCCACATCTGGCCGCCAAAACTGCTTAACCAAAACTTGTCTCATATACTAGGAACCCTGTTAATTAAGTATTTGCATCCTGGGGGCGCAAGTCAAAGCCAAACCGGCTCACCCGACTATTTAATCTTAAAACATACAGCCTTACCTAGCTGTCAAAACTGTTTTACTAAAACTTTTTTTAGATTCCAGGAGCCCTGTTAATCGAGCATTTGCAGCCTAGTCTCACCCGACTATTAAATCTTAAAACATACAACCCCATCTGGCCGACAAAACTGCTTTACCAAAACTTGTCTCAGATACCAGGAACCCTGTTAAGCCAGCATTTGCATCCTAGGGGCGCAAGTCAAAGCCAAACAGGCTCACCCGACTCTTTAATCTTAAAACATACGGTCTTGCCTAGCTGTCAAAACTGTTTTACCAAAACTTTTTTTAGATTCCAGGATCCCCTCCAATCTGGCATGTCCCGCCTAGGGGAGCAAGTCAAAGCCAAATAGCCTCACCCGACTATTAAAACTTAAAACATACATCCCCATCTGGCCGCCAAAACTGCTTAACCAAAACTTGTCTCATATACTAGGAACCCTGTTAATTAAGTATTTGCATCCTGGGGGCGCAAGTCAAAGCCAAACCGGCTCACCCGACTATTTAATCTTAAAACATACAGCCTTACCTAGCTGTCAAAACTGTTTTACTAAAACTTTTTTAGATTCCAGGAGCCCTGTTAATCGAGCATTTGCAGCCTAGTCTCACCCGACTATTAAATCTTAAAACATACAACCCCATCTGGCCGACAAAACTGCTTTACCAAAACTTGTCTCATATACCAGGAGCCCTGTTAATCCAGTATTTGCATTCTGAGGGCGCAAGTCAAAGTCATACAGGCTCACCCTACAATTTAATCTTAAAATAAACAGCCCTATCTGGCTGTCAAAACTGTTTTACTAAAACTTTTCTTAGATTCCATTAGCCTTGCCAATCTGGCATGCGCCGCCTAGGGGAGCAAGTCAAAGCCAAATAGTCTCACCCGACTATTAAGACTAAAAACATACAGCCTCACCTGGCCGCCAAAATTGCTTTACCGAAACTTGTCTCAGATGCCAGGAACCCCGTTATTCCAGCTTTTGCATCCTAGGGGAGCAAGTCAAAGCCAAACAGGCTCACCCGACTATTTAACCTTCAAACATGTAGCCTGACCTAGCTGTCAAAACTGTTTTACCAAACCTTGTCTCAGATACCAGGAGCCCTGCCAATCTGTCGTGTGCAGCCAAGGGGAGAAGTTTAAAGCCAAACAGGGCTCACCCTACAATTTAATCTTAAAACATACAGTCTTGCCTAGCTGTCAAAACTGTTTTACCAAACCTTGTCTTAGATGCCAGGAGCCCCGCCAATCTGGCATGTGGAGCCTAGAGGAGCAAGTCAAAGCCAAACAGGCTCATCCGACTATTTAATCCTAAAACATACAGCCTCACCTGAAAGTCAAAATTGCTTTACCGAAACTTGTCTCAGATACAAGGATCTCTGTTAATCTAGCATTTGCAGCCTAGGGTAGCAAGTCAAAGCCAAATAGTCTCACCCGACTATTAAATCAAAAATGCTTTACCAAAACTTTTCTCAGATACCAGGAGCCCTGTTAATCCAGTATTTGCATCCTGAGGGCGCAAGTCACAGTCACACAGGCTCACCCTACAATTTAATCTTAAGACAAACAGCCCCATCTGGCTGCCAAAACTGCTTTACCAAAACTTGTCTTAGATACCAGGATCCCTGTTAATCTGGCATTTGCAGCCTGGGGGAGCAAGTCAAAGCCAAACAGGCTCAACCGACTATTTAATCTTAAAACATACAGTCTTGCTTAGCTGTCAAGACTGTTTTACCAAACCTTGTCTTAGATGCCTGGAGCCCCGCCAATCTGGCATGTGGAGCCTAGAGGAGCAAGTCAAAGCCAAACAGGCTCATCCGACTATATTATCCTAAAACATATAGCCTCACCTGGAAGTCAAAATTGCTTTACCGAAACTTGTCTCAGATACAAGGATCTCTGTTAATCTAGTACTTGCAGCCTAGGGTAGCAAGCCAAAGCCAAATAGTCTCACCCGACTATTAAATCTTAAAACATACAACCCCATCTGGCCGCCAAAACTGCTTTACCAAAACTTGTGTCAGATACCACGAACCCTGTTAATCTAACATTTGCAGCCTAGGGGAGCAAGTCAAAGCAAAATAGTCTCACCTGACTATTAAGTCTTAACACATTTAGCCTCACCTGTAATTCAAAATTGCCATACCAAAACTTGTTTCAGATACCAGGAACCCTGTTAATCCAGTATTTGCATCCTGGGGGCGCAAGTCAAAGTCAAACAGGCTCACCCGACTATTTAATCTTAAAACATACAGCCTTACCTAGTTGTCAAAACTGTTTTAAAAAAACTTTTTTGAGATTCCAGGAGCCCCACCAATATGGCATGTGCCGTCTAGGGGAGCAAGGCAAAGCCAAATAGTCTCACCCGACTATTAAGTCTTAAAAAATTAAGCCTCACCTGGAATTCAAAATTGACTTACCAAAACTTGTCTCAGATACCAGGAACCCTGTTAATCCAGCATTTGCATCCTAGGGGCGCAAGACAAAGCCAAACAGGCTCACCCGACTATTTAATCTTAAAACCTAGCTGTCAAGACAGTTTTACTAAAACTTTTTTTAGATTCCAAGAGCCCTGTTAATCTAGCATTTGCAGCATAGGGGAGCAAGTCAAAGCAAAATATTCTCACCCGACTATTAAGTCTTAACACATTCAGCCTGACCTGGAATTCAAAATTGCCTTACCAAAACTTGTCTCAGATACCAGGAACCCTGTTAAGCCAGCATTTGCATCCTAGGGGCGCAAGTCAAAGCCAAACAGGCTCACCCGACTCTTTAATCTTAAAACATACGGTCTTGCCTAGCTGTCAAAACTGTTTTACCAAAACTTTTTTTAGATTCCAGGAGCCCCACCAATCTGGCATGTGCCGTCTAGGGGAACAAGGCAAAGCCAAATAGCCTCACCCGACTATTAAGTATTAACACATTCAGCCTGACCTGGAACTCACAATTGCGTAACCAAAACTTGTCTCAGATACCAGGATCCCTGTTAATCCAGCATTTGCATCCTAGGGGCGCAAGACAAAGCCAAACAGAATCACCCGACTACTTAATCTGAACACATACAGTCTTGCCTAGCTGTCAAAACTGTTTTACCAAGCCTGGTCTCAGTTACCTGGAGCCCTGCCAATTTGGCGTGTGCAGCATAGGGGAGAAGTTCAAAGCCAAACAGGCTCATCCTACAATTTAATCTTAAAACAAACAGCCCCATCTGGCTGCCAAATCTGCTTAATCAAAACTTGCCATGGCTACCAGGAGCCCTGTTAATCTAGCATTTGCAGCGTAGGGGAGCAAGTAAAAGCCAAATAGTCTCACCCGACTATTAAGTCTTAAAACATACAGCCCCATCTGGCCGCTAAAACTGCTTGAACAAAGCTTGTCTTAGATACCAGGAGCCCTGTTAATCTAGCATTTGCAGCCTAGGGTAGCAAGTCAAAGCCAAATAGTCTCACCCGACTATTAAGTCTTAACACATAAAGCCTCACCTGTAACTCAAAATTGCCTTACCAAAACTTGTTTCAGATACCAGGAACCGTGTTAATCCAGTTTTTGCATCCTGGGGGCGCAAGTCAAAGTTAAACAGGCTCACCCGATTATTTAATCTTAAGACATACAGCCTTACCTAGCTGTCAAAACTGTTTTACCAAAACTTTTTTTAGATTCCAGGAGCCCCACCAATCTGGCATGTGCCGTCTAGGGGAGCAAGGCAAAGCCAAATAGCCTCACCCGACTATTAAGTATTAACACATTCAGCCTGACCTGGAACTCAAAATTGCGTAACCAAAACTTGTCTCAGATACCAGGATCCCTGTTAATCCAGCATTTGCATCCAAGGGGCGCAAGACAAAGCCAAACAGAGTCACCCGACTACTTAATCTGAAAATATACAGTCTTGCCTAGCTGTCAAAACTGTTTTACCAAGCCTGGTCTCAGTTACCTGGAGCCCTGCCAATTTGGCGTGTGCAGCATAGGGGAGAAGTTCAAAGCCAAACAGGCTCATCCTACAATTTAATCTTAAAACAAACAGCCCCATCTGGCTGCCAAATCTGCTTAATCAAAACTTGCCATTGCTACCAGGAGCCCTGTTAATCTAGCATTTGCAGCGTAGGGGAGCAAGTAAAAGCCAAATAGTCTCACCCGACTATTAAGTCTTAAAACATACAGCCCCATCTGGCCGCTAAAACTGCTTGAACAAAACTTGTCTTAGATACCAGGAACCCTGTTAATCCAGTATTTCCATCCTGGGGGCGCAAGTCAAAGCCAAAAAGGCTCACCCGACTCTTTAATCTTAAAACATACAGTCTTGCCTAGCTCTCAAAACTGTTTTACCAAACCTTGTCTTAGATTCCAGGAGCCCCGCCAATCTGGCATGTGGAGCCTAGGGGAGCAAGTCAAAGCCAAATAGCCTCACCCGACTGTTAAGTGGTAAAACATTCAGCCTGACCTGGAAGTCAAAATTGCTTTACCGAAACTTGTCTCAGATACAAGGATCTCTGTTAATCTAGCATTTGCAGCCTAGGGTAGCAAGTCAAAGCCAAATAGTCTCACCCGACTATTAAGTCTTAACACATAAAGCCTCACCTGTAACTCAAAATTGCCTTACCAAAACTTGTTTCAGATACCAGGAACCCTGTTAATCCAGTATTTCCATCCTGGGGGCGCAAGTCAAAGTCATACAGGCTCACCCTACAATTTAATCTTAAAACAAACAGCCCCTTCTGGCTGCCAAGACTGCTTTACCAAATCTTGTCTTAGATACCAGGAGCCCTGTTAATCTGGCATTTGCAGCCTAGGGGAGCAAGTCAAAGCCAAACAGGCTCAACCGACTATTTAATCTTAAAACATACTGCCTTGCCTAGCTGTCAAAACTGTTTTACCAAACCCTGTCTTAGATGCCTGGAGCTCCGCCAATCTGGCATGTGGAGCCTAGAGGAGCAAGTCAAAGCCAAACAGGCTCATCCGACTATTTAATCCTAAAACATACAGCCTCAGCTGGAAGTCAAAATTGCTTTACCGAAACTTGTCTCAGATACAAGGATCCCTGATAATCTAGCATTTGCAGCCTAGTCTCACCCGACTATTAAATCTTAAAACATGCAACCCCATCTGGCCGACAAAACTGCTTTACCAAAACTTGTCTCAGATACCAGGAGCCCTGTTAATCCAGTATTTGCATCCTGGGGGCGCAAGTCAAAGTCATACAGGCTCACCCTACAATTTAATCTTAAAACATACAGCCCCATCTGGCTGTCAAAACTGATTTACTAAAACTTTTTTTAGATTCCAGGAGCCCCGCCAATCTGGCATGTGCCGCCTAGGGGAGCAAGTCAAAGCCAAATAGCCTCACCCGACTATTACGTCTTAAAACATTCAGCCTCACCTGGAATTCAAAATTGCCTTACCAAAACTTGTCTCAGATACCAGAAACCCTGTTAATGCAGTATTTGCATCCTGGGGGCGCAAGTCAAAGTCAAGCAGGCTCTCCTGACTATTTAATCTTAAAACATTCAGTCTTACCTAGCTGTCAAAACTGTTTTACCAAAACTTTTTTTAGATTTCAGGATCCCCACCAATCTGGCATGTGCCGCCTAGGGGAGCAAGTCAAAGCCAAATAGCCTCACCCGACTCTTAAGTCTTAAAACATTCAGCCTGACCTGGAACTCAAAATTGCCTTACCAAAACTTGTCTCAGATACCAGGAACCCTGTTAATCCAGCATTCGCATCCTAGGGCCGCAAGACAAAGCCATATATGCTCATCCGACTATATAATCTGAGAACATACAGTCTTGCCGAGCTGTCAAAACTGTTTTACCAAACCTTGTCTCAGTTACCAGGAGCCCTGCCAATCTGGCGTGTGCAGCCTAGGGGAGAAGTTCAAAGCCAAACAGGCTCACCCTACAATTTAATCTTTAAACAAACAGCCCCATCTGGCTGCCAAAGCTGCTTTATCAAAACTTGTTATGGATACCAGGAACCCTGTTAATCTAGCATTTGCAGCGTAGGGGAGCAAGTCAAAGCCAAATAGCCTCAGCCGACTAATAAATCTTAAAACATACAGCCCCATCTGGCCACCAAAACTGCTTTACTAAAACTTGTCTCAGATACCAGGAACCCTCTTAATCCAGTATTTGCATCCTGGGGGCGCAACTCAAAGCCAAACAGGCCCACCCGACTATTTAATCTTAAAACATACTGCCTTACCTAGCAGTCAAAACTGTTTTACTTAAACTTTTTTTAGATTCCAGGAGCCCTGTTAATCTGGCATTTGCAGCCTAGTCTCGACTATTAAATCTTAAAACAGACAACCCCATCTGGCCGAAAAAACTGCTTTACCAAAACTTGTCTCAGATACCAGGAACGCTGTTAATCCAGTATTTGCATCCTGAGGGCGCAAGTCAAAATCATACAGGCTCATCCTACAATTTAATCCTTAAACAAACAGCCCCATTTGGCTGTCAAAATTGTTTTACTAAAACTTTTTTTAGATTCCAGGAGCCTTGCCAATCTGGCATGTGCCGCCTAGGGGAGCAAGTCAAAGCCAAATAGCCTAACCCGACTCTTAGGTCTTAAAACATTCAGCCTGACCTAGCACTCAAAATTGCCTTACCAAAACTTGTCTCAGATACCAGGAACCCTGTTATTCCAGCATTGGCATCCTTGGGGCCCAAGTCAAAGCTAAGCACGCTCACCCGACTATTTAATCTCAAAACATACAGCCCTACCTAGCTGTTAAAACTGTTTTACCAAAACTTGTCTTAGATTCCAGGAGCCCCGCCAATCTGGCATGTGCAGCCTAGGGGAGCAAGTCAAAGCCAAACAGGCTCACCCGACTATTTAACCTTTAAGCATAAAGCCTCAGATACCAGGAACCCTGTTAATCTAGCATTTGCAGCCTAGGGGAGCAAGACAATGCCAAATAGTCTCACCCGACTATTAAATCTTTAAACATACAGCCAAACCTGGAAGTCAAAATTGCTTTACCGAAACTTGTCTCAGATACAAGGATCTTTGTTAATCTAGCACTTGCAGCCTAGGGTAGCAAGTCAAAGCCAAATAGTCTCACCCGACTTTTAAATCTTAAAACATACAACCCCACCTGGCCGCCAAAACTGCTTTACCAAAACTTGTGTCAGATACCAGGAACCCTGTTATTCTGGCATTTGCATCCTAGGGGCGCAGTTCAAAGCCAAACAGGCTCACCCGACAATTTAATCTTAAAACATACAGCCCCATCTGGCTGCCAAAACTGCTTTACCAAAACTTGTCTTAGATACTAGGGGAGCAAGTCAAAGCAAAATAGTCTCACCTGACTATTAAGTCTTAACACATTCAGCCTCACCTGTAACTCAAAATTGCCTTACCAAAACTGGTTTCAGATACCAGGAACCCTGTTAATCCAGTATTTGCATTGTGGGGGCGCAAGTGAAAGTCAAACAGGCTCACCCGACTATTTAATCTTAACACATACAGCCTTACCTAGCTGTCAAAACTGTTTTACCAAAACTTTTTTTAGATTCCAGGAGCCCCACCAATCTGGCATGTGCCGTCTAGGGGAGCAAGGCAAAGCCAAATAGCCTCACCCGACTATTAAGTATTAACACATTCAGCCTGACCTGGAACTCAAAATTGCGAACCGAAACTTATCTCAGATACCAGGATCCCTGTTAATCCAACATTTGCATCCTAGGGGCGCAAGACAAAGCCAAACAGAGTCACCCGACTACTTAATCTGAAAACATACAGTCTTGCCTAGCTGTCAAAACTGTTTTACCAAACCTTGTCTCAGGTACCAGGAGCCCTGCCAATTTGGCGTGTGCTGCCTAGGGGAGAAGTTCAAAGCCAAACAGGCTCATCCTACAATTTAATCTTAAAACAAACAGCCCCATCTGGATGCCAAATCTGCTTTATCAAAACTTGCCATGGATACCAGGAGCCCTGTTAATCTAGCATTTGCAGCGTAGGGGAGCAAGTAAAGGCCAAATAGTCTCATCCGACTATTAAGTCTTAAAACATACAGCCCCATCTGGCCGCCAAAACTGCTTGAACAAAACCTGTCTCAGATACCAGGAACCCTGTTAATCCAGTATTTGCATCCTGGGGGCGCAAGTCAAAGCCAATCAGGCTCACCCGACTATTTAATCTTAAAACATACAGACTTACCTAGCTGTCAAAACTGTTTTACTCAAACTTTTTTAGATTCCAGGAGCCCTGTTAATATAGAATTTGCAGCTTGGGGGAGCAAGTCAAAGCAAAATAGACTCACCCGACTATTAAGTCTTAACACATTCAGCCTCACCTGGAACTCAAAATTGCCTTACCAAAACTTGTGTCAGATACCAGGAACCCTGTTCATCCAGCATTTGCATCCTAGGGGCGCAAGTCAAAGCCAAACAGGCTCACCCGACTCTTTAATCTTAAAACATACAGTCTTGCCTAGCTCTCAAAACTGTTTTACCAAACCTTGTCTTAGATTCCAGGAGCCCTGCCAATCTGGCATGTGGAGCCTAGGGGAGCAAGTCAAAGCCAAATAGCCTCACCCGACTATTAAGTCGTAAAACATTCAGCCTCACCTGGAATTCAAAATTGCCTTACCAAAACTTGTCTCAGATACCAGGAACCCTGTTAATACAGCATTTGCATCCTAGGAGCGCAAGACAAAGCCAAACAGGCTCACCCGACTATTTAATCTTAAAACATACAGCCTTACCTAGCTGTCAAAACTGTTTTACTAAAACTTTTTTTAGATTCCAGGAGCCCTGTTAATCTAGCATTTTCAGCATAGGGGGGCAAGTCAAAGCAAAATAGTCTCACCCGACTATTAAGTCTTAACACATTCAGCCTCACCTGGAACTCAAAATTGCCTTTCCAAAACTTGTCTCAGATACCAGGAACCCTGTTAATCCAGCATTTGCATCCCAGGGGCGCAAGTCAAAGCCAAACAGGCTCACCAGACTCTTTAATCTTAAAACGTACGGTCTTGCCTTTCTGTCAAAACTGTTTTACCAAACCTTGTCTTAGATTCCAGGAGCCCCGCCAATCTGGCATGTGCCGCCTAGGGGAGCAAGTCAAAGCCAAATAGTCTCACCCGACTATTAAGTCTTAAAAAATTAAGCCTCACCTGGAACTCAAAATTGCCTTAACAAAACTTGTCTCAGATACCAGGAACCCTGTTAATCCAGCATTTGCATCGTAGGGGCGCAAATCAAAGCCAAACAGGCTCATCCGACTATTTAATCCTAAAACATACAGCCTCACCTGGAAGTCAAAATTGCTTTACCGAAACTTTTCTCAGATACAAGGATCCCTGTTAATCAATTTAATCTTAAAACAAACAGCCCCATCTGGCTGCCAAAACTGCTTTACCAAAACTTGTCTTAGATACCAGGATCCCTGTTAATCTGGCATTTGCAGCCTAGGGGAGCAAGTCAAAGCCAAACAGTCTCAACCGACTATTTAATCTTAAAACATACAGTCTGGCCTAGCTGTCAAAACTGTTTTACCAAACCTTGTCTTAGATGCCTGGAGCCCCGCCAATCTGGCATGTGGAGCCTAGAGGAGCAAGTCAAAGCCAAACAGGCTCATCCGACTATATAATCCTAAAACATACAGCCTCACCTGGAAGTCAAAAGTGCTTTACCGAAACTTGTCTCAGATACAAGAATCTCTGTTAAATTAGCACTTGCAGCCTAGGGTAGCAAGTCAAAGCCAAATAGTCTCACCCGACTATTAAATCTTAAAACATACAACCCCATCAGGCCGCCAAAGCTGCTTTACCAAAACTTGTGTCAGATACCAGGAACCCTGTTAATTCAGCATTTGCATCCTAGGGGCGCAGTTCAAAGCCAAACAGGCTCACCCGACAATTTAATCATAAAACATACAGCCCCATATGGCTGCCAAAGCTGCTTTATCAAAACTTGCCATGGATACCAGGAGCCCTGTTAATCTAGCATTTGCAGCCTAGGGGAGCAAGTCAAAGCAAAATAGTCTCACCTGACTATTAAGTCTTAACACATTCAGCCTCACCTGCAACTCAAAATTGCCTTACCAAAACTTGTTTCAGATACCAGGAACCCTGTTCATCCAGTATTTGCTTCCTGGGGGCGCAAGTCAAAGTCAAACAGGCTCACCCGACTATTTAATCTTAAGACATACAGCCTTACCTAGCTATCAAAACTGTTTTACTAAACCTTTTTTTAGGTTCCAGGAGCCCCACCAATCTGGCATGTGCCGTCTAGGGGAGCAAGGCAAAGCCAAATAGCCTCACCCGACTATTAAGTATTAACAAATTCAGCCTGACCTGGAACTCAAAATTTCGTAACCAAAACTTGTCTCAGATACCAGGAACCCTGTTAATCCTGCATTTGCATCCTTGGGGCGCAAGACAAAGCCAAACAGACTCACCCGACTACTTAATCTGAAAACATACAGTCTTGCCTAGCTGTCAAAACTGTTTTACCAAACCTTGTCTCAATTACCAGGAGCCCTGCCAATTTGGCGTGTGCAGCCTAGGGGAGAAGTTCAAAGCCAAACAGACTCACCCGACAATTTAATCATAAAACAAACAGCCCCATCTGGCTGCCAAAGCTGCTTTATCAAAACTTGCCATGGATACCAGGAGCCCTGTTAATCTAGCATTTGCAGCGTAGGGGAGCAATTAAAAGCCAAATAGTCTCACCCGACTGTTAAGTCTTAAAACATACAGTCCCATCTGGCCGCCAAAACTGCTTGAACAATACTTGTCTCAGATACCAGGAACCCTGTTAATCCAGTATTTGCATCCTGGGGGCGCAAGTCAAAGCCAAACAGGCTCACCCGACTATTTCATCTTAAATGATACAGCCATACCTAGCTGTCAAAACTGTTTTACTTAAACTTTTTTTAGATTCCAGGAGCCCTGTTAATCTAGAATTTGCAGCTTGGGTGAGCAAGTCAAAGCAAAATAGACTCACACGACTATTAAGTCTTAACACATTCAGCCTCACCTGGAACTCAAAATTGCCTTACCAAAACTTGTCTCAGATACCAGGAACCCTGTTAATCCAGCATTTGCATCCCAGGGGCGCAAGTCAAAGCCAAACAGGCTCATCCGACTATTTAATCCTAAAACATACAGCCTCACCTGGAAGTCAAAATTGCTTTACCGAATATTTTCTCAGATACAAGGATCCCTGATAATCTAGCATTTGCAGCCTAGTCTCACCCGACTATTAAATCTTAAAACATACAACCCCATCTGGCCGCCAAAACTGCTTTACCAAAACTTGTCTCAGATACCAGGAACCTTATTAATCCAGCATTTGCATCCTAGGGACGCAAGTCAAAGTCAAACAGACTCACCCGACTCTTTAATCTTAAAACATACAGTCTTGCCTAGCTCTCAAAACTGTTTTACGAAACCTTGTCTTAGATTCCAGGAGCCCCGCCAATCTGGCATGTGTAGCCTAGGGGAGCAAGTCAAAGCCAAATAGCCTCACCCCACTATTAAGTCGTAAAACATTCAGACTGACCTGGAACTCAAAATTGCCTTACCAAAACTTGTCTCAGATACCAGGAACCCTGTAAATCCAGTATTTGCATCCTGGGGCGCAAGTCAAATTCAAACAGGCTCACCCGACTCTTTAATCTTAAAACATACAGTCTTGCCTAGCTGTCAAAACTGTTTTACCAAACCTTGTCTTAGATTCCTGGAGCCCCGCCAATCTGGGATGGGTAGCCTAGGGGAGCAAGTCAAAGCCAAACAAGCTCATCCGACTATTGAGTCCTAAAACATACAGCCTCACCTGGAACTCAAAATTGCCTTACCAAAACTTGTCTCAGATACCAGGAACCCTGTAAATCCAGTATTTGCATCCTAGGGGCGCAAGTCAAAGCCAAACAGGCTCATCCGACTATTTGATCCTAAAACATACAGCCTCACCTGGAAGTCTAAATTGCTTTACCGAATATTTTCTCAGATACAAGGATCCCTGTTAACCAATTTAATCTTAAGCACACAGCCCCATATGGCTGCAAAAACTGCTTTACCAAACCATGTCTTAGATACCAGGAGGCCTGTTAATCTAGCATTTGCAGCCTTGGAGAGCAAGTCAAAGCAAAATTGACTCACCCGACTATTAAGTCTTAACACAGTCAGCCTCACCTGGAACTCAAAATTGCCTTACCAAAACTTGTCTCAGATACCAGGAACCTTATTAATCCAGCATTTGCATCCTAGGGACGCAAGCCAAAGCCAAACAGGCTCACCCGACTCTTTAATCTTAAAACATACAGTCTTGCCTAGCTCTTAAAACTGTTTTACCAAACCTTGTCTTAGATTCCTGGAGCCCCGCCAATCTGGCATGTGGAGCCTAGGGGAGAAATTCAAAGCCAAACAGGCTCATCCGACTGTTGAGTCCTAAAACATACAGCCTCACCTGGAACTCAAAATTGCCTTACCAAAACTTGTCTCAGATACCAGGAACCCTGTAAATCCAGTATTTGCATCCTGGGGCGCAAGTCAAATTCAAACAGGCTCACCCGACTCTTTAATCTTAAAACATACAGTCTTGCCTAGCTGTCAAAACTGTTTTACCAAACCTTGTCTTAGATTCCTGGCGCCTCGCCAATCTGGCATGTGGAGCCTAGGGGAGCAAGTCAAAGCCAAATAGTCTCACCCGACTATTAAGTCTTGAAAAATTAAGCCTCACCTGGAACTCAAAATTGCTTTAACAAAACTTGTCTTAGATACCAGGAACCCTGTTAATCCAGCATTTGCATCCTAGGGGCGCAAGTCAAAGCCAAACAGGCTCATCCGACTATTTGATCCTAAAACATACAGCCTCACCTGGAAGTCAAAATTGCTTTACCGAATATTTTCTCAGATACAAGGATCCCTGTTAACCAATTTAATCTTAAGCACACAGCCCCATATGGCTGGCAAAACTGCTTTACCAAAACATGTCTTAGATACCAGGAGGCCTGTTAATCTAGCATTTGCAGCCTTGGAGAGCAAGTCAAAGCAAAATTGACTCACCCGACTATTAAGTCTTAACACATTCAGCCTCACCTGGAACTCAAAATTGCCTTACCAAAACTTGTCTCAGATACCAGGAACCTTATTAATCCAGCATTTGCATCTTAGGGACGCAAGTCAAAGCCAAACAGGCTCACCCGACTCTTTAATCTTAAAACATACAGTCTTGCCTAGCTCTCAAAACTGTTTTACCAAACCTTGTCTTAGATTCCAGGAGCCCCGCCAATCTGGCATGTGGAGCCTAGGGGAGAAATTCAAGGCCAAACAGGCTCATCCGACTATTTAATCCCAAAACATACAGCCTCACCTGGAAGTCAAAATTGCTTTACCGAATATTTTCTCAGATACAAGGATCCCTGATAATCTAGCATTTGCGGCCTAGTCTCACCCGACTATTAAATCTTAAAACATACAACCCCATCTGGCCGCCAAAACTGCTTTACCAAAACTTGTCTCAGATACCAGGAACCTCATTAATCCAGCATTTGCATCCTAGGGACGCAAGTCAAAGCCAAACAGACTCACCCGACTCTTTAATCTTAAAACATACAGTCTTGCCTAGCTCTCAAAACTGTTTTACGAAACCTTGTCTTAGATTCCAGGAGCCCCGCCAATCTGGCATGTGTAGCCTATGGGAGCAAGTCAAAGCCAAATAGCCTCACCCCACTATTAAGTCGTAAAACATTCAGACTGACCTGGAACTCAAAATTGCCTTACCAAAACTTGTCTCAGATACCAGGAACCTTATTAATCCAGCATTTGCACCCTAGGGACGCAAGTCAAAGCCAAACAGGCTCACCTGACTCTTTAATCTTAAAACATACAGTCTTGCCTAGCTCTCAAAACTGTTTTACCAAACCTTGTCTTAGATTCCAGGAGCCCCGCCAATCTGGCATGTGGAGCCTAGGGGAGAAATTCAAGGCCAAACAGGCTCATCCGACTATTTAATCCTAAAACATACAGCCTCACCTGGAAGTCAAATTGCTTTACCGAATATTTTTTCAGATTCAAGGATCCCTGATAATCTAGCATTTGCAGCCTTGTCTCACCCGACTATTAAATCTTAAAACAACCAGCCCCATCTGGCCGCCAAAACTGCTCTACCAAAACACTGCCAATCTGGCATTTGCAGCCTAGGGGATCAAGCCAAAGCCAATTAGTCTGACCTCATTATCCAATCTGAAAACACACAGTACCATCTGGTTGCCAAAACTTCTTTACCAAAACATATATCAGATTCCAGGAGCCCCGCCAATCGGGCATGTGCCGCCTAGGGGAGCAAGACAAAGCAAAATAGTCTCACCCGACTATTAAGTCTTAACACATTCAGCCTCACCTGGAACTCAAAATTGCCTTACCAAAACTTGTCTCAGATACCAGGAACCCTGTAAATCCAGTATTTGCATCCTGGGGCGCAAGTCCCACCCCTAGGCAAGTCAAAGCCAAACAAGCTCATCCGACTATTGAGTCCTAAAACATACAGCCTCACCTGGAACTCAAAATTGCCTTACCAAAACTTGTCTCAGATACCAGGAACCCTGTAAATCCAGTATTTGCATCCTAGGGGCGCAAGTCAAAGCCAAACAGGCTCATCCGACTATTTGATCCTAAAACATACAGCCTCACCTGGAAGTCTAAATTGCTTTACCGAATATTTTCTCAGATACAAGGATCCCTGTTAACCAATTTAATCTTAAACACACAGCCCCTTATGGCTGCCAAAACTGCTTTACCAAAACATGTCTTAGATACCAGGAGGCCTGTTAATCTAGCATTTGCAGCCTTGGAGAGCAAGTCAAAGCAAAATTGACTCACCCGACTATTAAGTCTTAACACATTCAGCCTCACCTGGAACTCAAAATTGCCTTACCAAAACTTGTCTCAGATACCAGGAACCTTATTAATCCAGCATTTGCATCCTAGGGACGCAAGTCAAAGCCAAACAGGCTGACCCGACTCTTTAATCTTACAACATACAGTCTTGCCTAGCTCTTAAAACTGTTTTACCAAACCTTGTCTTAGATTACTGGCGCCTCGCCAATCTGGCATGTGGAGCCTAGGGGAGCAAGTCAAAGCCAAATAGTCTCACCCGACTATTAAGTCTTGAAAAATTAAGCCTCACCTGGAACTCAAAATTGCTTTAACAAAACTTGTCTTAGTTACCAGGAACCCTGTTAATCCGGCATTTGCATCCTAGGGGCGCAAGTCAAAGCCAAACAGGCTCATCCGACTATTTGATCCTAAAACATACAGCCTCACCTAGAAGTCAAAATTGCTTTACCGAATATTTTCTCAGATACAAGGATCCCTGTTAACCAATTTAATCTTAAACACACAGCCCCATATGGCTGGCAAAACTGCTTTACCAAAACATGTCTTAGATACCAGGAGGCCTGTTAATCTAGCATTTGCAGCCTTGGAGAGCAAGTCAAAGCAAAATTGACTCACCCGACTATTAAGTCTTAACACATTCAGCCTCACCTGGAACTCAAAATTACCTTACCAAAACTTGTCTCAGATACCAGGAACCTTATTAATCCAGCATTTGCATCCTAGGGACGCAAGTCAAAGCCAAACAGGCTCACCCGACTCTTTAATCTTAAAACATACAGTCTTGCCTAGCTCTCAAAACTGTTTTACGAATCCTTGTCTTAGATTCCAGGAGCCCCGCCAATCTGGCATGTGTAGCCTAGGGGAGCAAGTCAAAGCCAAATAGCCTCACCCCACTATTAAGTCGTAAAACATTCAGACTGACCTGGAACTCAAAATTGCCTTACCAAAACTTGTCTCAGATACCAGGAACCCAGTTAATCCAGCATTTGCATCCTAGGGGCGCAAGTCAAAGCCAAACAGGCTCATCCGACTATTTAATCCTAAAACATACAGCCTCACCTGGAAGTCAAATTGCTTTACCGAATATTTTTTCAGATTCAAGGATCCCTGATAATCTAGCATTTGCAGCCTAGTCTCACCCGACTATTAAATCTTAAAACAACCAGCCCCATCTGGCCGCCAAAACTGCTCTACCAAAACACTGCCATTCTGGCATTTGCAGCCTAGGGGATCAAGCCAAAGCCAATTAGTCTGACCGCATTATCCAATCTGAAAACACACAGACCCATCTGGTTGCCAAAACTTCTTTACCAAAACATATGTCAGATTCCAGGAGCCCCGCCAATCTGGCATGTGCCGCCTAGGGGAGCAAGTCAAAGCAAAATAGTCTCACCCGACTATTAAGTCTTAACACATTCAGCCTCACCTGGAACTCAAAAATGCCTTACCAAAACTTGTCTCAGATACCAGGAACCCTGTAAATCCAGTATTTGCATCCTGGGGCGCAAGTCAAATTCAAACAGGCTCACCCGACTCTTTAATCTTAAAACATACAGTCTTGCCTAGCTGTCAAAACTGTTTTACCAAACCTTGTCTTAGATTCCTGGATCCCCGCCAATCTGGCATGTGTAGCCTAGGGGAGCAAGTCAAAGCCAAACAAGCTCATCCGACTATTGAGTCCTAAAACATACAGCCTCACCTGGAAGTCTAAATTGCTTTACCGAATATTTTCTCAGATACAAGTATCCCTGTTAACCAATTTAATCTTAAACACACAGCCCCATATGGCTGCCAAAACTGCTTTACCAAAACATGTCTTAGTTACCAGGAGGCCTGTTAATCTAGCATTTGCAGCCTTGGAGACCAAGTCAAAGCAAAATTGACTCACCCGACTATTAAGTCTTAACACATTCAGCCTCACCTGGAACTCAAAATTGCCTTACCAAAACTTGTCTCAGATACCAGGAACCTTATTAATCCAGCATTTGCATCCTAGGGACGCAAGTCAAAGCCAAACAGGCTCACCCGACTCTTTAATCTTAAAACATACAGTCTTGCCTAGCTCTTAAAACTGTTTTACCAAACCTTGTCTTAGATTCCAGGAGCCCCGCCAATCTGGCATGTGGAAACTAGGGGAGAAATTCAAAGCCAAACAGGCTCATCCGACTGTTGAGTCCTAAAACATACAGCCTCACCTGGAACTCAAAATTGCCTTACCAAAACTTGTCTCAGATACCAGGAACCCTGTAAATCCAGTATTTGCATCCTGGGGCGCAAGTCAAATTCAAACAGGCTCACCCGACTCTTTAATCTTAAAACATACAGTCTTGCCTAGCTGTCAAAACTGTTTTACCAAACCTTGTCTTAGATTCCTGGCGCCTCGCCAATCTGGCATGTGGAGCCTAGGGGAGCAAGTCAAAGCCAAATAGTCTCACCCGACTATTAAGTCTTGAAAAATTAAGCCTCACCTGGAAATCAAAATTGCTTTAACAAAACTTGTCTTAGTTACCAGGAACCCTGTTAATCCGGCATTTGCATCCTAGGGGCGCAAGTCAAAGCCAAACAGGCTCATCCGACTATTTGATCCTAAAACATACAGCCTCACCTGGAAGTCAAAATTGCTTTACCGAATATTTTCTCAGATACAAGGATCCCTGTTAACCAATTTAATCTTAAACACACAGCCCCATATGGCTGGCAAAACTGCTTTACCAAAACATGTCTTAGATACCAGGAGGCCTGTTAATCTAGCATTTGCAGCCTTGGAGAGCAAGTCAAAGCAAAATTGACTCACCCGACTATTAAGTCTTAACACATTCAGCCTCACCTAGAACTCAAAATTGCCTTACCAAAACTTGTCTCAGATACCAGGAACCTTATTAATCCAGCATTTGCATCCTAGGGACGCAAGTCAAAGCCAAACAGGCTCACCCGACTCTTTAATCTTAAAACATACAGTCTTGCCTAGCTCTCAAAACTGTTTTACCAAACCTTGTCTTAGATTCCAGGAGCCCCGCCAATCTGGCATGTGGAGCCTAGGGGAGAAATTCAAGGCCAAACAGGCTCATCCGACTATTTAATCCCAAAACATACAGCCTCACCTGGAAGTCAAAATTGCTTTACCGAAACTTGTCTCAGATACAAGGATCCCTGATAATCTAGCATTTGCAGACTAGTCTCACCCGACTTTTAAATCTTAAAACATACAACCCCATTTGGCCGACAAAACTGCTTTACCAAAACTTATCTCAGATACCAGGAGCCCTGTTAAATCAGTATTTGCATCCTGGGGGCGCAAGTCAAAGTCATACAGGCTCACCCCACAATTTAATCTTAAAACAAACAGCCCCGTCGGGCTGTCAAAACTGTTTTACTAAAACATTTATTAGATTCCAGGAGCCTTGCCAATCTGGCATGCGCCGCCTAGGGGAGCAAGTCAAAGCCAAATAGTCTCACCCGACTATTAAGTCCTAAAACATACAGCCTCACCTGGAAGTCAAAATGGCCTCACCGAAACTTGTCTCAGATACCAGGAACCCTGTCAAATCAGCAATTGCATCCTAGGGGAGCAAGTCAAAGCCAAACAGGCTCACCCGACTATTTACCTTCAAACATGTAGCCTGACCTAGCTGTCAAAACTGTTTTACCAAACCTTGTCTCAGATACCAAGAGACCTGCCAATCTGGCGTGTGCAGCCTAGGGGAGAAGTTCAAAACCAACCAGGGCTCACCCGATAATTTAATCTTAAAACAAACAGCCCCATCTGGCAGCCAAAGCTGCTTTATCAAAACTTGTTATGGATACCAGGAGCCCTGTTAATCTAGCAATTGCAGCATAGGGGAGCAAGTCAAAGCCAAATAGCCTCACCCGACTATTAAATCCTAAAACTTACAGCCCCATCTGGCCGCCATAACTGCTTTACCAAAACTTTTCTCATATACCAGGAACCCTGTGATTCCAGTATTTGCATCCTGGGGCGCAAGTCAAAGCCAAACAGGCTCACCCTACAATTTAATCTTAAAACATACAGTCTTGCCTAGCTGTCAAAACTGTTTTACCAAACCTTGTCTTAGATGTCAGGAGCCCCGCCAATCTGGCATGTGGAGTCTAGAGGAGCAAGTCAAAGCCAAACAGGCTCATCCGACTATTTAATCCTAAAACATACAGCCTCACCTGGAACTCAAAATTGCTTTACCGAAACTTGTCTCAGATACGAGAATCTCTGTTGATCTAGCATTTGCAGCCTAGGGTAGCAAGTCAAAGCCAAATAGTCTAACCCTACAATTTAATCTTAAAACAAACAGCCCCATCTGGCTGCCTAACTGCTTTACCAAAACTTGTCTTAGATACCAGGAGCCCTGTTAATCTAGCATTTGCAGCCTAGGGGAGCAAGTCAAAGCCAAACAGGCTCAACCGACTATTTAATCTTAAAACATACAGTCTTGCCTAGCTGTCAAAACTGTTTTACCAAACCTTGTCTTAGATGCCTGGAGCCCCGCCAATCTGGCATGTGCAGCCTAGAGGAGCAAGTCAAAGCCAAACAGGCTCATCCGACTATTTAATCCTAAAACATACAGCCTCACCTGGAAGTCAAAATTGCTTTACCGAAACTTGTCTCAGATACAAGGATCTTTGTTAATCTAGCACTTGCAGCCTAGGGTAGCAAGTCACATACAACCCCATCTGGCCGCCAAGACTGCTTTACCAAAACTTGTGTCAGATACCAGGAGCCCTGTTAATCTGGCATTTGCAGCCTAGGGGAGCAAGTCAAAGCACAATAGTCTCACCCGACTATTAAGTCCTAACACATTCAGCCTCACCTGGAACTCAAAATTGCCTTACCAAAACTTGTCTCAGATACCAGGAACCCTGTTAATCCAGCATTTGCATCCTAGGGGCGCAAGTCAAAGACAAACAGGCTCATCCGACTATTTGATCCTAAAACGTACAGCCTCACCTAGAAGTCAAAATTGCTTTACCGAATATTTTCTCAGATACAAGGATCCCTGTTAACCAATTTAATCTTAAACACACAGCCCCATATGGCTGGCAAAACTGCTTTACCAAAACATGTCTTAGATACCAGGAGGCCTGTTAATCTAGCATTTGCAGCTTTGGAGAGCAAGTCAAAGCAAAATTGACTCACCCGACTATTAAGTCTTAACACATTCAGCCTCACCTGGAACTCAAAATTACCTTACCAAAACTTGTCTCAGATACCAGGAACCTTATTAATCCAGCATTTGCATCCTAGGGACGCAAGTCAAAGCCAAACAGGCTCACCCGACTCTTTAATCTTAAAACATACAGTCTTGCCTAGCTCTCAAAACTGTTTTACGAATCCTTGTCTTAGATTCCAGGAGCCCCGCCAATCTGGCATGTGTAGCCTAGGGGAGCAAGTCAAAGCCAAATAGCCTCACCCCACTATTAAGTCGTAAAACATTCAGACTGACCTGGAACTCAAAATTGCCTTACCAAAACTTGTCTCAGATACCAGGAACCCAGTTAATCCAGCATTTGCATCCTAGGGGCGCAAGTCAAAGCCAAACAGGCTCATCCGACTATTTAATCCTAAAACATACAGCCTCACCTGGAAGTCAAATTGCTTTACCGAATATTTTTTCAGATTCAAGGATCCCTGATAATCTAGCATTTGCAGCCTAGTCTCACCCGACTATTAAATCTTAAAACAACCAGCCCCATCTGGCCGCCAAAACTGCTCTACCAAAACACTGCCATTCTGGCATTTGCAGCCTAGGGGATCAAGCCAAAGCCAATTAGTCTGACCGCAATATCCAATCTGAAAACACACAGTCCCATCTGGTTGCCAAAACTTCTTTACCAAAACATATGTCAGATTCCAGGAGCCCCGCCAATCTGGCATGTGCCGCCTAGGGGAGCAAGTCAAAGCAAAATAGTCTCACCCGACTATTAAGTCTTAACACATTCAGCCTCACCTGGAACTCAAAAATGCCTTACCAAAACTTGTCTCAGATACCAGGAACCCTGTAAATCCAGTATTTGCATCCTGGGGCGCAAGTCAAATTCAAACAGGCTCACCCGACTCTTTAATCTTAAAACATACAGTCTTGCCTAGCTGTCAAAACTGTTTTACCAAACCTTGTCTTAGATTCCTGGATCCCCGCCAATCTGGCATGTGTAGCCTAGGGGAGCAAGTCAAAGCCAAACAAGCTCATCCGACTATTGAGTCCTAAAACATACAGCCTCACCTGGAAGTCTAAATTGCTTTACCGAATATTTTCTCAGATACAAGGATCCCTGTTAACCAATTTAATCTTAAACACACAGCCCCATATGGCTGCCAAAACTGCTTTACCAAAACATGTCTTAGTTACCAGGAGGCCTGTTAATCTAGCATTTGCAGCCTTGGAGACCAAGTCAAAGCAAAATTGACTCACCCGACTATTAAGTCTTAACACATTCAGCCTCACCTGGAACTCAAAATTGCCTTACCAAAACTTGTCTCAGATACCAGGAACCTTATTAATCCAGCATTTGCATCCTAGGGACGCAAGTCAAAGCCAAACAGGCTCACCCGACTCTTTAATCTTAAAACATACAGTCTTGCCTAGCTCTTAAAACTGTTTTACCAAACCTTGTCTTAGATTCCAGGAGCCCCGCCAATCTGGCATGTGGAGCCTAGGGGAGAAATTCAAAGCCAAACAGGCTCATCCGACTGTTGAGTCCTAAAACATACAGCCTCACCTGGATCTCAAAATTGCCTTACCAAAACTTGTCTCAGATACCAGGAACCCTGTAAATCCAGTATTTGCATCCTGGGGCGCAAGTCAAATTCAAACAGGCTCACCCGACTCTTTAATCTTAAAACATACAGTCTTGCCTAGCTGTCAAAACTGTTTTACCAAACCTTGTCTTAGATTCCTGGCGCCTCGCCAATCTGGCATGTGGAGCCTAGGGGAGCAAGTCAAAGCCAAATAGTCTCACCCGACTATTAAGTCTTGAAAAATTAAGCCTCACCTGGAAATCAAAATTGCGTTAACAAAACTTGTCTTAGTTACCAGGAACCCTGTTAATCCGGCATTTGCATCCTAGGGGCGCAAGTCAAAGCCAAACAGGCTCATCCGACTATTTGATCCTAAAACATACAGCCTCACCTGGAAGTCAAAATTGCTTTACCGAATATTTTCTCAGATACAAGGATCCCTGTTAACCAATTTAATCTTAAACACACAGCCCCATATGGCTGGCAAAACTGCTTTACCAAAACATGTCTTATATACCAGGAGGCCTGTTAATCTAGCATTTGCAGCCTTGGAGAGCAAGTCAAAGGAAAATTGACTCACCCGACTATTAAGTCTTAACACATTCAGCCTCACCTAGAACTCAAAATTGCCTTACCAAAACTTGTCTCAGATACCAGGAACCTTATTAATCCAGCATTTGCATCCTAGGGACGCAAGTCAAAGCCAAACAGGCTCACCCGACTCTTTAATCTTAAAACATACAGTCTTGCCTAGCTCTCAAAACTGTTTTACCAAACCTTGTCTTAGATTCCAGGAGCCCCGCCAATCTGGCATGTGGAGCCTAGGGGAGAAATTCAAGGCCAAACAGGCTCATCCGACTATTTAATCCCAAAACATACAGCCTCACCTGGAAGTCAAAATTGCTTTACCGAAACTTGTCTCAGATACAAGGATCCCTGATAATCTAGCATTTGCAGACTAGTCTCACCCGACTTTTAAATCTTAAAACATACAACCCCATTTGGCCGACAAAACTGCTTTACCAAAACTTATCTCAGATACCAGGAGCCCTGTTAAATCAGTATTTGCATCCTGGGGGCGCAAGTCAAAGTCATACAGGCTCACCCCACAATTTAATCTTAAAACAAACAGCCCCGTCGGGCTGTCAAAACTGTTTTACTAAAACATTTATTAGATTCCAGGAGCCTTGCCAATCTGGCATGCGCCGCCTAGGGGAGCAAGTCAAAGCCAAATAGTCTCACCCGACTATTAAGTCCTAAAACATACAGCCTCACCTGGAAGTCAAAATGGCCTCACCGAAACTTGTCTCAGATACCAGGAACCCTGTCAAATCAGCAATTGCATCCTAGGGGAGCAAGTCAAAGCCAAACAGGCTCACCCGACTATTTACCTTCAAACATGTAGCCTGACCTAGCTGTCAAAACTGTTTTACCAAACCTTGTCTCAGATACCAAGAGACCTGCCAATCTGGCGTGTGCAGCCTAGGGGAGAAGTTCAAAACCAACCAGGGCTCACCCGATAATTTAATCTTAAAACAAACAGCCCCATCTGGCAGCCAAAGCTGCTTTATCAAAACTTGTTATGGATACCAGGAGCCCTGTTAATCTAGCAATTGCAGCATAGGGGAGCAAGTCAAAGCCAAATAGCCTCACCCGACTATTAAATCCTAAAACTTACAGCCCCATCTGGCCGCCATAACTGCTTTACCAAAACTTTTCTCATATACCAGGAACCCTGTGATTCCAGTATTTGCATCCTGGGGCGCAAGTCAAAGCCAAACAGGCTCACCCTACAATTTAATCTTAAAACATACAGTCTTGCCTAGCTGTCAAAACTGTTTTACCAAACCTTGTCTTAGATGTCAGGAGCCCCGCCAATCTGGCATGTGGAGTCTAGAGGAGCAAGTCAAAGCCAAACAGGCTCATCCGACTATTTAATCCTAAAACATACAGCCTCACCTGGAACTCAAAATTGCTTTACCGAAACTTGTCTCAGATACGAGAATCTCTGTTGATCTAGCATTTGCAGCCTAGGGTAGCAAGTCAAAGCCAAATAGTCTAACCCTACAATTTAATCTTAAAACAAACAGCCCCATCTGGCTGCCTAACTGCTTTACCAAAACTTGTCTTAGATACCAGGAGCCCTGTTAATCTAGCATTTGCAGCCTAGGGGAGCAAGTCAAAGCCAAACAGGCTCAACCGACTATTTAATCTTAAAACATACAGTCTTGCCTAGCTGTCAAAACTGTTTTACCAAACCTTGTCTTAGATGCCTGGAGCCCCGCCAATCTGGCATGTGCAGCCTAGAGGAGCAAGTCAAAGCCAAACAGGCTCATCCGACTATTTAATCCTAAAACATACAGCCTACCCTGGAAGTCAAAATTGCTTTACCGAAACTTGTCTCAGATACAAGGATCTTTGTTAATCTAGCACTTGCAGCCTAGGGTAGCAAGTCAAGGCCAAATAGTCTCACCCGACTATTAAATCTTAAAACATACAACCCCATCTGGCCGCCAAGACTGCTTTACCAAAACTTGTGTCAGATACCAGGAGCCCTGTTAATCTGGCATTTGCAGCCTAGGGGAGCAAGTCAAAGCAAAATAGTCTCACCCGACTATTAAGTCCTAACACATTCAGCCTCACCTGGAACTCAAAATTGCCTTACCAAAACTTGTCTCAGATACCAGGAACCCTGTTAATCCAGCATTTGCATCCTAGGGGCGCAAGTCAAAGCCAAACAGGCTCACTCGACTCTTTAATCTTAAAACATATGGTCTTGCCTAACTGTCAAAACGGTTTTACCAAACCTTATCTTAGATAACAGGAGCCCCGCCAATCTGGCATGTGCCGCCTAGGGGAGCAAGTCAAAGCCAAATAGTCTCACCCGACTATTAAGTCTTAAAAAATTAAGCCTCACCTGGAACTGAAAATAGCCTTTACAAAACTTGTCTCAGATACCAGGAACCCTGTTAATCCAGCATTTGCATTCTAGGGGCGCAAGTCAAAGCCAAACAGGCTCATCCGACTATTTAATCCTAAAACATACAGCCTCACCTGGAAGGCAAAATTGCTTTACCGAAACTTTTCTCAGATACAAGGATCCCTGTTAATCAATTTATGAGTGCCAAAACTGCTTTACCAAAACATGTCTTAGATACCAGGAAGCCTGTTAATCTAGCATTTGCAGCCTAGGGGAGCAAGTCAAAGCAAAATAGACTCACCCGACTATTAAGTCTTAACACATTCAGCCTCACCTGGAACTCAAAATTGCCTTACCAAAACTTGTCTCAGATACCAGGAACCTTATTAATCCAGCATTTGCATCCTAGGGTCGCAAGTCAAAGCCACACGGGCTCACCCGACTCTTTAATCTTAAAACATACAGTCTTGCCTAGCTCTCAAAACTGTTTTACCAAACCTTAGATTCCTGGAGCCCCGCCAATCTGGCATGTGTAGCCTAGGGGAGAAAGTCAAAGCCAAACAAGCTCATCCGACTATTTAATCCTAAAACATACAGCCTCACCTGGAAGTCAAAATTGCTTTAACGAAACTAGTCTCAGATACAAGGATCCCCGATAATCTAGCATTTGCAGCCTAGTCTCACCCGACTTTTAAATCTTAAAACATACAACCCCATTTAGCCGACAAAACTGTTTTACCAAAACTTGTCTCAGATACCAGGAGCCCTGTTTATCCAGTATTTGCATCAGATACCAGGAACCCTGTTAATCCAGCATTTGCATCCTAGGGGCGCAAGTCAAAGCCAAACAGGCTCACTCGACTCTTTAATCTTAAAACATACGGTCTTGCCTAGCTGTCAAAACGGTTTTACCAAACCTTGTCTTAGATTCCAGGAGCCCCGCCAATCTGGCATGTGCCGCCTAGGGGAGCAAGTCAAAGCCAAATAGTCTCACCCGACTATTAAGTCTTAAAAAATTAAGCCTCACCTGGAACTGAAAATAGCCTTAACAAAACTTGTCTCAGATACCAGGAACCCTGTTAATCCAGCATTTGCATCCTAGGGGCGCAAGTCAAAGCCAAACAGGCTCATCCGACTATTTAATCCTAAAACATACAGCCTCACCTGGAAGGCAAAATTGCTTTACCGAAACTTTTCTCAGATACAAGGATCCCTGTTAATCAATTTAATCTTAAACACACAGCCCCATATGGCTGCCAAAACTGCTTTACCAGCCCCGTCTGGATGTAAAAACTGTTTTAATAAAAGTTTTATTAGATTCCAGGAACCTTGCCAATCTGGCATGTGCGGCTAGGGGATCAAGTCAAAGCCAAATAGTCTCACCCGACTATTAAGTCTTAAAACATACAGCCTCACCTGGAAGTCAAAATTGTCTTACCGAAACTTGTCTCAGATGACCCTGTTATTCCAGCATTTGCATCCTAGGGGAGCAAGTCAAAACCAAACAGGATCACCCGACCATTTAACCTTCAAACATGTAGCCTGACCAAGCTGTCAAAACTGTTTTACCAAGCCTTGTCTCAGATACCAGGAGACCTGACAATCTGGCGTGTGCAGCCTAGGGGAGAACTTCAAAGCCAACCAGGGCTCATCCGACAATTTAATCTTAAAACAAACAGCCCCATCTGGCTGCCAAAACTGCTTTACCAAAACTTGTCTTAGATACCAGGAGCGCTGTTAATCTAGCATTTGCAGCCTAGGCGAGCAAGTCAAAGCAAAATAGTCTCACCTGCCTATTAAGTCTTAACACATTCAGCCTCACCTGGAACTCAAAAATGCCTTACCAAAACGTGTCTCAGATACCAGGAACCTGTTAATCCAGCATTTGTATCCTAGGGGCGCAAGTCAGAGCCAAACAGGCTCACCCGACTATTAAATCTTTAAACATATAGCCCCATCTGGCCGCCAAAACGTATTTACCAAAACTTGTCTCAGATACCAGGAACCCTGTTATTCCAGCATTTGCATCCTAGGGGCGCAAGTCAAAGCCAAACACATTCACTTGACTATTTAATCTTAAGACATACAGCCTTACCTAGCTGTCAAAACTGTTTTACCCAAACTTGTCTTAGATTCCACGAGCCCCGCCAATCTGGCACGTGCAGCCTAGGGAAGCAAGTCAAAGCCAAACAGGCTCACACGACTATTAAGTCTTAAAACATTCAGCCTCACCTGGAACTCAAAATTGCCTTACCAAAACATGTCTCAGATACCAGGAACCCTGTTTATCCAGCATTTGCATCCTAGGGGATGCCAAAACTGCTTTACCAAAACATCTATAAGATTAGAGGAGCCCCGCCAATCTGGCATGTGCCGCCTAGGGGAGCAAGTCAAAGCCAAATAGCCTCACCGGACAATTAAATCTTAAAACATTCAGCCTCACCTGTAACTCAAAATTGCTTTACCAAAACTTGTCTCAGATACCAGCAACCCTGTTAATCCAGTATTTGCATCCTGGGGGCGCAAGACAAAGCCAAACAGGCTTACCCGACTATTTAATATGAAAACATACAGTCTTGCCTAGCTGTCAAAACTGTTTTACCAAACCTTGTCTCAGTTACCAGGAGCCCTGCCAATCTGGCATGTGCAGCCCAGGGGAGAAATTCAGAGCCAAACAGGCTCACTCTACAATTTAATCTTAAAACAAACAGTCCCATCTGGCCGCCAAAACTGCTTTACCAAAACTTGTGTCAGATACCAGGAACCCTGTTAATCCAGCATTTGCATCCTAGGGTGCAGTTCAAAGCCAAAGAGGCTCACCCGACAATTTAATCTTAAAACATACAGCCCCATCTGGCTGCCAAAACTTCTTTACCAAAACTTGTCTTAGATACCTGGAGCCCTGTTAATCTAGCATTTTCCGCCTAGGGGAGCAAGTCAAAGCAAAATAGTCTCACCTGACTATTAAGTCTTAACACATTCAGCCTCGCCTGTAACCCAAAATTGCCTTACCAAAACTTGTCTTCGAGACCAGGAACCCTGTTAATCCAGTATTTGCATCCTGTTTTACCAAACCTTGTCTTAGATGCATGGAGCCAAGACAATCTGGCATGTGGAGCCTAGAGGAGCAAGTCAAAGCCAAACAGGCTCATCCAACTATTTAATCTTAAAACATACAGCCTCACCTGGAAGTTAAAATTACTTTACCGAAACTTGTCTCAGACACAAGGATCTCTGTTAATGTAGCATTTGCAGCCTAGGCTAGCATGTCAAAGCCAAATAGTTACACCCGACTATTAAATCTTAAAACATACAACCCCAACTGGCCGCCAAACTGCTTTACCAAAACTTGTGTCAGATACCAGGAACCCTGTTAATCCAGCATTTGCATCCTAGGGGCGCAGTACAAAGCCAAACAGGTTCATCCTACAATTTAATCTTAAAACATACAGCCCCATCTGGCTGCCAAAGCCACCTGGAAGTCAAAATTGCTTTACCGAAACTTGTTTCAGATACAAGGATCTCTGTTAATCTAGCATTTGCAGCCTAGGGTAGCAAGTCAAAGCCAAATAGTCTCACCCGACTATTAAATCTTAAAACATACAACCCCATCTGGCCGCCAAACTGCTTTACCAAAACTTGTGTCAGATACCAGGAACCCTGTTAATCCAGCATTTGCATCCTAGGGGCGCAGTTCAAAGCCAAACAGGCTCACCCGACAATTTAATCTTAAAACATACAGCCCCATCTGGCTGCCAAAACTGCCTTACCAAAACTTGTCTTAGATCCCAGGAGCCCTGTTAATCTAGCATTTGCAGCCTAGGGGAGCAAGTCAAAGCAAAATAGTCTCACCTGACTATTAAGTCTTAACACATTCAGCCTCACCTCTAACTCAAAATTGCCTTACCAAAACTTGTCTCAGATACCAGGAACTCTGTTAATCCAGTATTTGCATCCTGGGGGCGCAAGTCAAAGTCAAACAGGCTCACCCGACTATTTAATCTTCAAACATGTAGCCTGACCTAGTTGTCAAAACTATTTTACCAAAACTTTTTTTAGATTCCAGGAGCCCTGTTAATCTAGCTTTTGCAGCCTAGGGGAGCAAGTCAAAGCCAAATAGTCTCACCTGACATTTAAGTCTTAACACATTCAGCCTCAACTGTAACTCAAAATTGCCTTACCAAAACTTGTCTCAGATACCAGGACAATTTACAATTTAATCTTAAAACAAACAGCCCCATCTGGCTGCCAAAACTGCTTTATCAAAACTTGTCTTAGACACCAGGAGACCTTTTAAACTGGCATTTGCAGCCTAGGGTAGCAAGTCAAAGCCAAATAGTCTCACCCGACTATTAAATCTTAAAACATACAACCCCATCTGGCCGCCAAACTGCTTTACCAAAACTTGTGTCAGATACCAGGAACCCCGGTAATCCAACATTTGCATCCTAGTGGCGCAGTTTAAAGCCAAACAGGCTCACCCGACAATTTAATCTTAAAACAAACTGCCCCATCTGGCTGCCAAAGCCACCTGGAAGTCAAAATTGCTTTACCGAAACTTGTCTCAGAAACAAGGATCTCTGTTAATTAGCATTTGCAGCCTAGGGTAGCAAGTCAAAGCAAGTCAAATACAACCCCAACTGGCCGCCAAACTGCTTTACCAAAACTTGTGTCAAATACCAGGAACCCTGTTAATCCAGCATTTGCATTCTAGGGGCGCAGTTCAAAGCCAAACAGGCTCATCCTATAATTTAATCTTAAAACAAACAGCCCCATCTGGCTGCCAAAGCTGCTTTATCAAAACTTGTCATGGATACCAGGAGCCCTGTTAATCTAGCATTTGCAGCGAAGGGGAGCAAGTCAAAGCCAAATAGCCTCACCCGACTATTAAATCGTAAAAAATACAGCCCCATCTGGCCGCCAAAACTGCTTTAACAAAACTTGTCTCAGATCCCAGGAACCCTGGGCTCACCCGACTATTTAATCTTAAAACATACAGTCTTGCCTAGCTGTCAAAACTGTTTTACCTAACCTTGTCTCAGTTACCAGGAGCCCCACCAATCTCTGTTAATCTAGCATTTGCAGCCTAGGGGAGCAAGTCAAAGCCAAATAGTCTCCCCCGACTATTATATCTTAAAACATACAACCCCATCTGGCCGCCAAACTGCTTTACCAATACTTATGTCAGATACCAGGAACCCTGTTTATTCAGCATTTGCATCCTAGAGGCGCAGTTCAAAGCCAAACAGGCTCACCCGACAATTTGATCTTAAAACATACTGCCCCATCTAGCTGTCAAAGCCACCTGGAAGTCAAAATTGCTTTACCGAAACTTGTCTCAGATACAAGGATCTCTGTTAATCTAGCATTTGCAGCCTAGGGTTGCAAGTCAAAGCCAAATAGTCTCACCCGACTATTAAATCTTAAAACATACAACCCCATCTGGAAGTCAAAATTGCTTTACCGAAACTTGTCTCAGAAACAAGGATCTCTGTTAATTAGCATTTGCAGCCTAGGGTAGCAAGTCAAAGCAAGTCAAATACAACCCCAACTGGCCAAACTGCTTTACCAAAACTTGTGTCAGATACCAGGAACACTGTTAATCCAGCATTTGCATCCTAGGTTCGCAGTTCAAAGCCAGACAGGCTCGTCCTACAATTTAATCTTAAAACAAACAGCCCCATCTGGCTGCAAAAGCTGCTTTATCAAAACTTGTCATGGATACCACGATGCCTGTTAATCTAGCATTTGCAGCGTAGGGGAGCAATTCAAAGCCAAATAGCCTCACCCGACTATTAAGTCTTAAAACATTCAGCCTGACCTGGAACTCAAAATTGCCTTACCAAAACTTGTCTCACATACCAGGAACCGTGTTAATCCAGCATTTGCATCCTAGGGGCGCAAGTCAAAGCCAAACAGGCTCATCCGACTATTTAATCCTAAAACATACAGCCTCACCTGGAAGTCAAAATTGCTTTACCAAAGCTTGTCTCAGACACCAGGAACCCTGTTAATCCAGCATTTGCATCCTTGGGGCGCAAGTCAAAGCCAAACTGGCTCACCTGACTCTTTAATCTTAAAACATACAGTCTTGCTTAGCTCTCAAAACTGTTTTACCAAACCTTGTCTTAGATTCCAGGAGCCCCGCCAATCTAGCATTTGCATCCTAGGGGCGCAAGTCAAAGCCAAATAGGCTCATCCGACTATTTAATCCTAAAACATACAGCCTCAACTGGATGTCAAAATTGCTTTACCGAAACTTGTCTAGATACAAGGATCCCTGTTAATCAATTTAATCTTCAAAACAAACAGCCCCATCTGGCTGCCAAAGCTGCTTTATCAAAACTTGTCATGGATACCAGGAGCCCTGTTAATCTAGCATTTGCAGAGTATGGGAGCAAGTCAAAGCCAAATAGCCTCACCTGACTATTAAATCTTAAAACATACAGCCCCATCTGGCCGCCAAAACTGCTTTAACAAAACTTGTCTCAGATACGAGGAACCCTGGGCTCACCCGACTCTTTAATCTTAAAAAATACAGTCTTGCCTAGCTCTCAACACTGTTTTACCAAACCTTGTCTCAGTTACCAGGAGCCCTGCCAATCTGGCGTGTGCAGCCTCGGGGAGAAGTTCAAAGCCAAACAGGCTCATCCTACAATTTAATCTTAAAACAAACAGCCCCATCTGGCTGCAAAAGCTGCTTTATCAAAACTTGTCATGGATACCAGGAGGCCTATTAGTCTAGCATTTGCAGCGTAGAGGAGCAAGTCAAAGCCAAATAGCCTCACCCGACTACTAAGTCTTAAAACATTCAGCCGTACCTGGAACTCAAAATTGCCTTACCAAAACTTGTCTCAGATACCAGGAACCCTGTTAATCCAGCATTTGCATCCTAGGGGCGCAATACAAAGCCAAACAGGCTCACCCGACTCTTTAATCTTAAAACATACGGTCTTGCACAGCTGTCAAAACTGTTTTACCAAACCTTGTCTTAGATTCCAGGATCCCCGCCAATCTGGCATGTGCCGCCTAGGGGAGCAAGTCAAAGCCAAATAGAGTCACCCGACTATTAAGTCTTAACACATTCAGCCTCACCTGGAACTCAAAATCGCCTTACCAAAACTTGGCTCAGATACCAGGAACCAATCCAGCATTCGCATCATAGGGGAGCAAGTCAAAGCAAAATAGACTCACCCGATTATTAAGTCTTAACAAATTCAGCCTCACCTGGAACACAAAATTGCCTTACCAAAACTTGTCTCAGATACCAGGAACCTTATTAATCCAGCATTTGCAAACCTTGTCTAAGATTTCAGGAGCCCCGCCAGTCTCGCATGTGGAGCCTAGAGGAGCAAGTCAAAGCCAAATAGGCTCACCCGACTATTTAACCTTCAAACGACAATTTAATCCTAAAACAAATAGCCCCATCTGGCTGCTAAAACTGCTTTACCAAAACTTGTCTTAGATACCAGGAGCCCTGTTAATCTGCCATTTGCAGCGTAGGGGAGCAAGTCAAGGCCAAATAGCCTCACCCGACTATTAAATCTTAAAACATATAACCCCATCTGGCCGCCAAAACTGCTTTACCAAAACTTGTCTCAGATACCAGGAACCCTGTTAATCCAGCATTTGCAAACCTTGTCTAAGATTCCAGGAGCCCCGCCAATCTCGCATGTGGAGCCTAGAGGAGCAAGTCAAAGCCAAATAGGCTCATCCGACTATTTAATCCTAAAACATACAGCCTCACCTGGAAGTCAAAATTGCTTTACCGAAACTTGTCTCAGATACAAGGATCTCTGTTAATCTAGCATTTGCAGCCTAGGGGAGCAAGTCAAAGCCAAATAGCCTCACCCGACTATTAAATCTTAAAACATATAACCCTATCTGGCCGCCAAAACTGCTTTACCAAAACTTGTGTCAGATACCAGGAACCCTGTTAATCCAGCATTTGCATCCTAGGGGCGCAGTTCAAAGCCAAACAGGATCACCCGACAATTTAATGTTAAAACATACAGCCCCATATGGCTGCCAAAACTGCTTTTCCAAAACTTGTCTTAGATACCAGAAGCCCTGTTAATCTAGCATTTGCAGCCTAGGGGAGCAGGTCAAAGCAAAAAAGTCTCACCTGCCTATTGGGTCTTAACACATTCGGCTTCACCTGGAACTCAAAATTGCCTTACCAAAACTTGTCTCAGATACCAGGAACCCTCTTAATCCAGGATTTGCATCCTCGGGGCGGAAGTCAAATCCTAACAAGCTCACCCGACTATAAAATCTTTAAACATATAGCCCCATCTGGCCGCCAAAACTGATTTACCAAAACTTGTCTCACATACCAGGAACCCTGTTATTCCAGCATTTGCATCCTAGGGGCGCAAGTCAAAGCCAAACACACTCACTTGACTATTTAATCTTAAGACATACAACCATACCTAGCTGTCAAAACTGTTTTACCAAACCTTGTCTCAGTTACCAGGAGATTTGCCAATCTGGCGTGTGCAGCCTAGGGGAGAAGTTCAAAGCCAAACAGGCTCATCCTACAATTTAATCTTAAAACAAACAGCCCCATCTGGCTGCAAAAGCTGCTTTATCAAAACTTGTCATGGATACCAGGAGGCCTATTAATCTAGCATTTGCAGCGTAGAGGAGCAAGTCATCCTCATCCGACTACTAAGTCTTAAAACATTCAGCCGTACCTGGAACTCAAAATTGCCTTACCAAAACTTGTCTCAGATACCAGGAGCCCTGTTAATCTAGCATTTGCAGCCTAGGGGAGCAGGTCAAAGCAAAATAGTCTCACCTGCCTATTAAGTCTTAACACATTCAGCTTCACCTGGAACTCAAAATTGCCTTACCAAAACTTGTCTCAGATACCAGGAACCCTCTTAATCCAGGATTTGCATCCTAGGGGCGCAAGACCAAGCCAAACAGGCTCACCCGACTATTTAATCTTAAAACATACAGTCTTACCTAGCTGTCAAAACTGTTTTACTAAAACTTTTTTTAGATTCCAGGAGCCCTGTTAATCTATCATTTGCAGCCTAGGGGAGCAAGTCAAAGCAAATTAGTCTCACCCGACTATCAAGTCTTAACACATTCAGCCCCACCTGGAACTCAAAATTGCCATACCAAAACTTGTCTTAGATACCAGGAGCCCTGTTAATCTAGCATTTGCAGCCTAGGGGAGCAGGTCAAAGCAAAATAGTCTCACCTGCCTATTAAGTCTTAACACATTCAGCTTCACCTGGAACTCAAAATTGCCTTACCAAAACTTGTCTCAGATACCAGGAACCCTCTTAATCCAGGATTTGCATCCTAGGGGCGGAAGTCAAATCTAAACAAGCTCACCCGACTATATAATCTTTAAACATATAGCCCCATCTGGCCGCCAAATCTGATTTACCAAAACTTGTCTCACATACCAGGAACCCTGTTATTCCAGCATTTGCATCCTAGGGGCGCAAGTCAAAGCCAAACACACTCACTTGACTATTTAATCTTAAGACATACAGCCTTACCTAGCTGTCAAAACTGTTTTACCAAACCTTGTCTCAGTTACCAGGAGATCTGCCAATCTGGCGTGTGCAGCCTAGGGGAGAAGTTCAAAGCCAAACAGGCTCATCCTACAATTTAATCTTAAAACAAACAGCCCCATCTGGCTGCAAAAGCTGCTTTATCAAAACTTGTCATGGATACCAGGAGGCCTATTAATCTAGCATTTGCTGCGTAGAGAAGCAAGTCAAAGGCAACTAGCCTCACCCGACTACTAAGTCTTAAAACATTCAGCCGTACCAGGAACTCAAAATTGCCTTACCAAAACTTGTCTCAGATACCAGGAACCCTGTTAATCCAGCATTTGCATCCTAGGGGCGCAAGACAAAGCCAAACAGGCGCAGCCGACTATTTAATCTTAAAACATACAGCCTTACCTAGCTGTCAAAACTGTTTTACTAAAACTTTTTTTAGATTCCAGGAGCCCTGTTAATCTATCATTTGCAGAATAGGGGAACAAGTCAAAGCAAATTAGTCTCACCCGACTATTAATTCGTAACACATTCAGCCCCACCTGGAACTCAAAATTGCCATACCAAAACTTGTCTCAGATACCAGGAACCCTGTTAATCCAGCATTTGCATCCTAGGGGCGCAAGTCAAAGCCAAACAGGCTCACCCGACTCTTTAATCTTAAAACATACGGTCTTGCCTAGCTGTCAAAACTGTTTTACTTAAACTTTTTTTAGATTCCAGGAGCCCTGTTAATCTAGCATTTGCAAACTAGGGGAACAAGTCAAAGTAAATTAGTCTCACCCGACTATTAAGTCTTAAAAAATTCAGCCTCACCTGGAATTCAAAATTGCCTTACCAAAGCTTGTCTCAGACACCAGGAACCCTGTTAATCCAGCATTTGCGTCCTAGGGGCGCAAGTCAAAGCCAAACAGGCTCATCCGACTATTTAATCCTAAAACATACAGCCTCACCTGGAAGTCAAAATTGCTTTACCAAAACTTGTCTCAGATACCAGGAGCCCTGCCAATATGGCATGTGCAGATTAGGGGAGCAGGTCAAAGCAAAACAGGCTCACCCGACTATTTAATACTAAACATACAGCCCCATCTGGCCGCCGAAACTGCTCTACCAAAACCCGGCCAATCTGGCATTTGCAGCCTAGGGGAACAAGTCAAAGCCAATTAGTCGGACCTCATTATCCAATCTGAAAACACACAGTCCCATCTGGTTGCCAAAACTGCTATACCAAAACATCTATCAGATTCCAGGAGCCCCGCCAATCTGGCATGTGCCGCCTAGGGGCGCAAGTCAAAGTCAAACATGCTCAACCGACTTCTTAATCTTAAAACCTACAGCCTTACCTAGCTGTCAAAACTGTTTTACTAAAACTTTTTTTAGATTCCAGGAGCCCTGTTAATCTAGCATTTGTAGCCTAGGGGACCAAGTCAAAGCAAAATAGTCTCACCCGACTATTAAGTCTTAACACATTCAGCCTCACCTGTAACTCAAAATTACCTTACCAAAACTTGTCTCACATACCAGGAACCCTGTAGATCCAGTATTTGCAGCCTGAGGGCTCAATTCAAAGTTAAAGAGGCTCACCCGACTATTTAATCTTAAAACATTCAGCCTTACCTAGCTGTCAAAACTGTTTTACCAAACCTTGTCTTAGATTCCTGGAGCCCCGCCAATCTGGCATGTGTAGCCTAGGGGAGCAAGTCAAGCCAAACAAGCTCATCCGACTATTTAATCCTAAAACATACAGCATCACCTGAAAGTCAAAATTGCTTTACCGAAACTTGTCTCAGATGCCAGGAACCCTGTTATTCCAGCATTTGCATCCTAGGGGAGCAAGTCAAAGCCAAACAGGCTCACCCGACTATTTAACCTTCAAACATGTATCCTGACCTAGCTGTCAAAACTGTTTTACCAAACCTTGTCTCAGATACCAGGAGCCCTGCCAATCTGGCGTGTGCAGCCTAGGGGAGCAGGTCAAAGCAAAATAGTCTCACCTGCCTATTAAGTCTTAACACATTCAGCCTCAAATAGAACTCAAAATTGCCTTACCAAAACTTGTCTCAGATACCAGGAACGCTGTTAATCCAGCATTTGCATCCTAGGGGCGCAAGACAAAGGCAAACAGGCTTACCCGACTATTTAATCTGAAAATATACTGTCTTGCCTAGCTGTCAAAACTGTTTTACCAAACCTTGTCTCAGTTACCAGGAGTCCTGACAATCTTCCGTGTGCTGCCTAGGGGAGAAGTTCAAAGCCAAACAGGCTCACTCTACAATTTAATCTTAAAACAAACAGCCCCATCTGGCTGCCAAAGCTGCTTTATCAAAACTTGTCATGGATACCAGGAGCCCTGTTAATCTAGCATTTGCAGCGTAAGGGAGCACGTCAAAGCCAAATAGCCTCACCCGACTATTAAATCTTAAAACATACAGCCCCATCTGGCCGCCAAAACTGATTTACCAAAACTTGTCTCAGATACCAGGAAACCTGTTAATCCAGTATTTGTATCTTGGGGGCGCAAGTCAAAGCAAAACAGGCTCACCCTACAATTTAATCTTAAAACAAACAGCCCCATCTGGCTGTCAAAACTGTTTTACTAAAACTTTTTTTAGATTCCAGGAGCCCCGCCAATCTGGCATGTGCCGCCTAGGGGAGCAAGTCAAAGCCAAATAGTCTCACCCGACTATTAAGTCTTAATACATTCAGCCTCACCTGGAACTCAAAATTGCCTTACCAAAACTTGTCTCAGATACCAGGAACCCTGTTAATCCAGCATTTGCATCCTAGGGGCGCAAGTCAAAGCCAAACTGGCTTACCTGACTCTTTAATCTTAAAACATACAGTCTTGCCTAGCTGTCAAAACAGTTTTACCAAAACTTGTCTCAGATACCAGGAGCCCTGCCAATCTGGCATGTGCAGCCTAGGGGAGCAGGTCAAAGCAAAACAGGCTCACCCGACTATTTAATACTAAACATACAGCCCCATCTGGTCGCCGAAACTGCTCTACCAAAACCCGGCCAAGCTGGCATTTGCAGCCAAGGGGAACAAGTCAAAGCCAATTTGTCGGACCTCATTATCCAATCTGAAAACACACAGTCCCATCTGGTTGCCAAAACTGCTTTACCAAAACATCTATCATGTGCCGCCTAGGGGCGCAAGTCAAAGCCAAATATGCTCAACCGACTTCTTAATCTTAAAACATACAGTCTTGCCGAGCTGTCAAAACAGTTTTACCAAAACTTGTCTCAGATACCAGGAGCCCTGCCAATCTGACATGTGCAGCTTAGGGGAGCAGGTTAAAGCAGAACAGGCTCACCCGACTATTTAATACTAAACATACAGCCCCATCTGGCCGCCGAAACTGCTCTACCAAAACCCGGCCAATATGGCATTTGCAGCCTAGGGGAACAAGTCAAAGCCAATTAGTCGGACCTCATGATCCAATCTGAAAACACACAGTCCCATCTGCTTGCCAAAACTGCTTTACCAAAACACCTATCAGATTCCAGGACCAGGACCCCGCCAATCTGGCATGTGCCGCCTAGGGGCGCAAGTCAAAGTCAAACATGCTCAACCGACTTCTTAATCTTAAAACATACAGTCTTGCCTAGCTGTCAAAACTGTTTTACCAAACCTTGTCTTAGATTCCAGGAGCCCCGCCTATCTGGCATGTGGAGCTTAGGGGAGCAAGTCAAAGCCAAACAGGCTCATCCGACTATTTAATCCTAAAACATACAGCCTCACCTGGAAGTCAAAATTGCTTTACCGAAACTTGTCTCAGATACAAGGATCCCAGATAATCTAGCATTTGCATCCTGGGGGCGCAAGTCAAAGCCAAATAGTCTCACCCGACTATTTAATCTTAAAACATACAGCCTTACCTAGCTGTCAAAACTGTTTTACTAAAACTTTTTTAGATTCCAGGAGCCCTGTTAATCTAGCATTTGCAGCCTAGGGGACCAAGTCAAAGCAAAATAGTCTCACCCGACTATTAACTCTTAACACATTCAGCCTCACCTGTAACTCAAAATTACCTTACCAAAACTTGTCTCACATACCAGGAACCCTGTAAATCCAGTATTTGCATCCTGGGGCTCAATTCAAAGTTAAACAGGCTCACCCGACTATTTAATCTTAAAACAGTCAGCCTTACCTAGCTGTCAAAACTGTTTTACCAAACCTTGTCTTAGATTCCTGGAGCCCCGCCAATCTGGCATGTGTAGCCTAGGGGAGCAAGTCAAAGCCAAACAAGCTCATCCGACTATCTAATCCTAAAACATACAGCCTCACCTGAAAGTCAAAATTGCTTTACCGAAACTTGTCTCAGATGCCAGGAACCCTGTTATTCCAGCATTTGCATCCTAGGGGAGCAAGTCAAAGCCAAACAGGCTCACCCGACTATTTAACCTTCAAACATGTATCTTGACCTAGCTGTCAAAACTGTTTTACCAAACCTTGTCTCAGATACCAGGAGCCCTGCCAATCTGGCGTGTGCAGCCTAGGGGAGCAGGTCAAAGCAAAATAGTCTCACCTGCCTATTAAGTCTTAACACATTCAGCCTCAAATAGATCTCAAAATTGCCTTACCAAAACTTGTCTCAGATACCAGGAACCCTGTTAATCCAGCATTTGCATCCTAGGGGCGCAAGACAAAGGCAAACAGGCTTACCCGACTATTTAATCTGAAAATATACTGTCTTGCCTAGCTGTCAAAACTGTTTTACCAAACCTTGTCTCAGTTACCAGGAGCCCTGACAATCTTGCGTGTGCAGCCTAGGGGAGAAGTTCAAAGCCAAACAGGCTCACTCTACAATTTAATCTTAAAACAAACAGCCCCATCTGGCTGCCAAAGCTGCTTTATCAAGACTTGTCATGGATACCAGGAGCCCTGTTAATCTAGCATTTGCAGCGTAAGGGAGCACGTCAAAGCCAAATAGCCTCACCCGACTATTAAATCTTAAAACATACAGCCCCATCTGGCCGCCAAAACTGATTTACCAAAACTTGTCTCAGATACCAGGAAACCTGTTAATCCAGTATTTGCATCTTGGGGGCGCAAGTCAAAGCTAAACAGGCTCACACGACTATTTAATCTTAAAACATACAGCCTTAACTAGCTGTGAAAACTGTTTTACTAAAACTTTTTTAGATTTCAGGAGCCCTGTTAATCTAGCATTTGCAGCCTAGGGGACCAGGTCAAAGCAAAATAGTCTCACCCGACTATTAAGTCTTAACACATTCAGCCTCACCTGGAACTCAAAATTGCCTTACCAAAACTAAACATACAGCCCCATCTGGCCGCCGAAACTGCTCTACCAAAACCCGGCCAATCTGGCATTTGCAGCCTAGGGGAACAAGTCAAAGCCAATTAGTCGGACCTCATTATCCAATCTGAAAACACACAGTCCCATCTGCTTGCCAAAACTGCTTTACCAAAACACCTATCAGATTCCAGGACCAGGACCCCGCCAATCTGGCATGTGCCGCCTAGGGGCGCAAGTCAAAGTCAAACATGCTCAACCGACTTCTTAATCTTAAAACATACAGTCTTGCCTAGCTGTCAAAACTGTTTTACCAAACCTTGTCTTAGATTCCAGGAGCCCCGCCTATCTGGCATGTGGAGCTTAGGGGAGCAAGTCAAAGCCAAACAGGCTCATCCGACTATTTAATCCTAAAACATACAGCCTCACCTGGAAGTCAAAATTGCTTTACCGAAACTTGTCTCAGATACAAGGATCCCAGATAATCTAGCATTTGCATCCTGGGGGCGCAAGTCAAAGCCAAATAGTCTCACCCGACTATTTAATCTTAAAACATACAGCCTTACCTAGCTGTCAAAACTGTTTTACTAAAACTTTTTTTAGATTCCAGGAGCCCTGTTAATCTAGCATTTGCAGCCTAGGGGACCAAGTCAAAGCAAAATAGTCTCACCCGACTATTAAGTCTTAACACATTCAGCCTCACCTGTAACTCAAAATTACCTTACCAAAACTTGTCTCACATACCAGGATCCCTGTAAATCCAGTATTTGCATCCTGGGGCTCAATTCAAAGTTAAACAGGCTCACACGACTATTTAATCTTAAAACATTCAGCCTTATCTAGCTGTCAAAACTGTTTTACCAAACCTTCTCTTAGATTCCTGGAGCCCCACCAATCTGGCATGTGTAGCCTAGGGGAGCAAGTCAAAGCCAAACAAGCTCATCCGACTATTTAATCCTAAAACATACAGCATCACCTGAAAGTCAAAATTGCTTTACCGAAACTTGTCTCAGATGCCAGGAACCCTGTTATTCCAGCATTTGCATCCTAGGGGAGCAAGTCAAAGCCAAACAGGCTCACCCGACTATTTAACCTTCAAACATGTATCCTGACCTAGCTGTCAAAACTGTTTTACCAAACCTTGTCTCAGATACCAGGAGCCCTGCCAATCTGGCGTGTGCAGCCTAGGGGAGAAAGTCAAAGCAAAATAGTCTCACCTGCCTATTAAGTCTTAACACATTCAGCCTCAAATAGAACTCAAAATTGCCTTACCAAAACTTGTCTCAGATACCAGGAACCCTGTTAATCCAGCATTTGCATCCTAGGGGCGCAAGACAAAGGCAAACAGGCTTACCCGACTATTAAATCGGAAAATATACAGTCTTGCCTAGCTGTCAAAACTGTATTACCAAACCTTGTCTCAGTTACCAGTTGCCCTTACAATCTTGCGTTTGCAGCCTAGGGGAGAAGTTCAAAGCCAAACAGGCTCAGTCTACAATTTAATCTTAAAACAAACAGCCCCATCTGGCTGCCAAAGCTGCTTTATCAAAACTTGTCATGGATACCAGGAGCCCTGTTAATCTAGCATTTGCAGCGTAAGGGAGCACGTCAAAGCCAAATAGCCTCACCCGACTATTAAATCTTAAAACATACAGCCCCATCTGGCCGCCAAATCTGATTTACCAAAACTTGTCTCAGATACCAGGAAACCTGTTAATCCAGTATTTGCATCTTGGGGGCGCAAGTCAAAGCTAAACAGGCTCACACGACTATTTAATCTTAAAACATACAGCCTTAACTAGCTGTCAAAACTGTTTTACTAAAACTTTTTTTAGATTTCAGGAGCCCTGTTAATCTAGCATTTGCAGCCTAGGGGACCAGGTCAAAGCAAAATAGTCTCACCCGACTATTAAGTCTTAACACATTCAGCCTCACCTGGAACTCAAAATTGCCTTACCAAAACTTGTCTCAGATACCAGGAACCCTGTTAATCCAGCATTTGCATCCTAGGGGCGCAAGTCAAAGCCAAACTGGCTTACCTGACTCTTTAATCTTAAAACATACAGTCTTGCCTAGCTGTCAAAACAGTTTTACCAAAACTTGTCTCAGATACCAGGAGCCCTGCCAATCTGGCATGTGCAGCCTAGGCGAGCAGGTCAAAGCAAAACAGGCTCACCCGACTATTTAATACTAAACATACAGCCCCATCTGGTCGCCGAAACTGCTCTACCAAAACCCGGCCAAGCTGGCATTTGCAGCCTAGGGGAACAAGTCAAAGCCAATTTGTCGGACCTCATTATCCAATCTGAAAACACACAGTCCCATCTGGTTGCCAAAACTGCTTTACCAAAACATCTATCATGTGCCGCCTAGGGGCGCAAGTCAAAGCCAAACATGCTCAACCGACTTCTTAATCTTAAAACATACAGTCTTGCCTAGCTGTCAAAACAGTTTAACCAAAACTTGTCTCAGATACCAGGAGCCCTGCCAATCTGGCATGTGCAGCCTAGGGGAGCAGGTCAAAGCAAAACAGGCTCACCCGACTATTTAATAATAAACATACAGCCCCATCTGGTCGCCGAAACTGCTCTACCAAAACTCGGCCAAGCTGGCATTTGCAGCCTAGGGGAACAAGTCAAAGCCAATTTGTCGGACCTCATTATCCAATCTGAAAACACACAGTCCCATCTGCTTGCCAAAACTGCTTTACCAAAACACCTATCAGATTCCAGGACCAGGACCCCGCCAATCTGGCATGTGCCGCCTAGGGGCGCAAGTCAAAGTCAAACATGCTCAACCGACTTCTTAATCTTAAAACATACAGTCTTGCCTAGCTGTCAAAACTGTTTTACCAAACCTTGTCTTAGATTCCAGGAGCCCCGCCTATCTGGCTTGTGGAGCCTAGGGGAGCAAGTCAAAGCCAAACAAGCTCATCCGACTATTTAATCCTAAAACATACAGCATCACCTGAAAGTCAAAATTGCTTTACCGAAACTTGTCTCAGATGCCAGGAACCCTGTTATTCCAGCATTTGCATCCTAGGGGAGCAAGTCAAAGCCAAACAGGCTCACCCGACTATTTAACCTTCAAACATGTATCCTGACCTAGCTGTCAAAACTGTTTTACCAAACCTTGTCTCAGATACCAGGAACCCTGCCAATCTGGCGTGTGCAGCCTAGGGGAGAAAGTCAAAGCAAAATAGTCTCACCTGCCTATTAAGTCTTAACACATTCAGCCTCAAATAGAACTCAAAATTGCCTTACCAAAACTTGTCTCAGATACCAGGAACCCTGTTAATCCAGCATTTGCATCCTAGGGGCGCAAGACAAAGGCAAATAGGCTTACCCGACTATTAAATCTGAAAATATACAGTCTTGCCTAGCTGTCAAAACTGTATTACCAAACCTTGTCTCAGTTACCAGGAGCCCTGACAATCTTCCGTGTGCAGCCTCGGGGAGAAGTTCAAAGCCAAACAGGCTCAGTCTACAATTTAATCTTAAAACAAACAGCCCCATCTGGCTGCCAAAGCTGCTTTATCAAAACTTGTCATGGATACCAGGAGCCCTGTTAATCTAGCATTTGCAGCGTAAGGGAGCAAGTCAAAGCCAAATAGCTTCACCCAACTATTAAATCTTAAAAAATACAGCCCCATCTGGCCGCGAAAACTGATTTACCAAAACTTGTCTCAGATACCAGGAAACCTGTTAATCCAGTATTTGCATTTTGGGGGCGCAAGTCAAAGCTAAACAGGCTCACCCGACTATTTAATCTTAAAACATACAGCCTTACCTAGCTATCAAAACTGTTTTATTAAAACTTGTTTTCGATTCCAGGAGTCCTATTAATCTAGCATTTGCAGCCTAGGGGACCAGGTCAAAGCAAAATAGTCTCACCCGACTATTAAGTATTAACACATTCAGCCTCACCTGGAACTCAAAATTGCCTTACCAAAACTTGTCTCAGATACCAGGAACCCTGTTAATCTAGCATTTGCATCCTAGGGGCGCAAGTCAAAGCCAAACTGGCTTACCCGACTCTTTAATCTTAAAACATACAGTCTTGCCTAGCTGTCAAAACAGTTTTACCAAAACTTGTCTCAGATACCAGGAGGCCTGCCAATCTGGCATGTGCAGCCTAGGGGAGCAACAGGCTTACCCGACTATTTAATCTGAAAACATACAGTCTTGCCTAGCTGTCAAAACTGCTTTACCAAACCTTGTCTCAGTTACCAGGAGCCCTGCCAATCTGGCGTGTGCAGCCTAGAGGAGCAGGTCAACGCAAAATAGTCTCACCTGCCTATTAAGTCTTAACACATTCAGCCTCAACTAGAACTCAAAATTGCCTTACCAAAACTTGTCTCAGATACCAGGAACCCTGTTAGTCCAGCATTTGCATTCTAGGGGCGCAAGTCAAAGCCAAACTGGCTTACCCGACTCTTTAATCTTAAAACATACAGTCTTGCCGAGCTGTCAAAACAGTTTTACCAAAACTTGTCTCAGATACCAGGAGCCCTGCCAATATGGCATGTGCAGATTAGGGGAGCAGGTCAAAGCAAAACAGGCTCACCCGACTATTTAATACTAAACATACAGCCCCATCTGGCCGCCGAAACTGCTCTACCAAAACCCGGCCAATCTGGCATTTGCAGCCTAGGGGAACAAGTCAAAGCCAATTAGTCTGACCTCATTATCCAATCTGAAAACACACAGTCCCATCTGGTTGCCAAAACTGCTATACCAAAACATCTATCAGATTCCAGGAGCCCCGCCAATCTGGCATGTGCCGCCTAGGGGCGCAAGTCAAAACCAAACATGCTCAACCGACTTTTTAATCTTAAAACATACAGTCTTGCCTAGCTGTCAAAACTGTTTTACCAAACCTTGTCTTAGATTCCAGGAGCCCCGCCTATCTGGCTTGTGGAGCCTAGGGGAGCAAGTCAAAGCCAAACAGGCTCATCCGACTATTTAATCCTAAAACATACAGCCTCACCTGGAAGTCAAAATTGCTTTACCGAAACTTGTCTCAGATACAAGGATCCCAGATAATCTAGCATTTGCATCCTGGGGGCCCAAGTCAAAGCCAAATGGTCTCACCCAACTATTTAATCTTAAAACATACAGGCTTACCAAGCTGTCAAAACTGTTTTACTAAAACTTTTTAGATTCCAGGAGCCCTGTTAATCTAGCATTTGCAGCCTAGAGGACCAAGTCAAAGCAAAATAGTCTCACCCGACTATTAAGTCTTAACACATTCAGCCTCACCTGTAACTCAAAATTACCTTACCAAAACTTGTCTCAGATACCAGGAACCCTGTAAATCCAGTATTTGCATCCTGGGGGCGCAATTCAAAGTTAAACAGGCTCACCCGACTATTTAATCTGAAAACATTCAGCCTTATTTAGATGTCAAAACTGTTTTACCAAACCTTGTCTTCGATTCCTGGAGCCCCGCCAATCTGGCATGTGTAGCCTAGGGGAGCAAGTCAAAGCCAAACAAGCTTATCCGACTATTTAATCTTAAAGCTTACAGCCTTACCTAGCTGTCAAAACTGTTTTACCAAAACTTGTCTTAGATTCCAGGAGCACCGCCAATCTGGCATGTGCAGCCTAGGGGAGGAAGTCAAAGCCAAACAGGCTCATCCGACTATTTAATCCTAAAACATATAGCCCCATCTGGCCGCCAAAACTGATTTACCAAAACCTATCTCAGTTACCAGGAACCCTGCCAATCTGGCATTTGCAGCCTAGGGGACCAAGTCAAAGCAAAATAGTCTCACCCGACTATTAAGTCTTAACACATACAGCCTCACCTGGAAGTCAAAATTGCTTTACCGAAACTTGTCTCAGATACAAGGTGCCCTGATAATCTAGCATTTGCAGCCTAGTCTCACCCGACTTTTAAACCTTAAAACATAAAACCCCATTTGGCCGACAAAACTGCTTTCCCAAAACTTGTCTCAGATACCAGGAGCCCTGTTATTCCAGCACTTGCATCCTAGGGGCGCAAGTCAAAGCCAAACACGCTCACCCGACTATTTATTCTTAAAGCATACAGCCTTACCTAGCTGTCAAAACTGACTTACCAAAACTTGTCTTAGATTCCAGGAGCCCCGCCAATCTGGCATGTGCAGCCTAGGGGAGGAAGACAAAGTCAAATAGCCTCACCCGACTATTAAATCTTAAAACATATAGTTCATCTGGCCGCCAAAACTGATTTACCAAAACTTGTCTCAGATACCAGCAACCCTGTTAATCCAGCATTTGCATCCTAGGGGAGCAAGTCAAAGTCAAACAGACTCACCCGACTATTTAACCTTAAAACATACAGACTTACGTAGCTGTCAAAACTGTTTTACCAAAGCTTTTTTTATCTGCCGCCTAGGGGGAAAAGTCAAAGCCAAATAGTCTCTCACGACTATTAAATCTGAAAACATTCAGCATCACCTGGAACTCAAAATTGCCTTACCAAAACTTGTTTCAGATACCAGGAACCCTGATAATCAAGCATTTGCATCCTAGGGGCGGAAGTCAAAGCCAAACAGGCTCACCCGACTATTAAATCTTAAAACATATAGCCCCATCTGGCTGCCAAAACTGATTTACGAAAACTTGCTTAGAAACCAGGAACCCTGTTATTCCAGCATTTGCATCCTAGGGGCGCAAGTCAACGCCAAACACGCTCACCCGACTATTTATTCTTAAAGCATACAGCCTTACCTAGCTGTCAAAACTGATTTACCAAAACTTGTCTTAGATTCCAGGAGTCCCGCCAATCTGGCATGAGCAGCCTAGGGGAGGAAGACAAAGCCAAATAGCCTCACCCCACTATTAAATCTCAAAACATATAGTTCATCTGGCCGCCAAAACTGATTTACCAAAACTTGTCTCAGATACCAGAACCCTGTTAATCCAGCATTTGCATCCTAGGGGAGAAACTCAAAGTCAAACAGACTCACCCGACTATTTAACCTTAAAACATACAGACTTACGTAGCTGTCAAAACTGTTATACCAAAACTTTTTTTAGATTCCAGGAGCCCCGCAAATCTGGCATGTGCAGCCTAGGGGAGCAAGTCAAAGCCAAACAGGCTCATCCGACTATTTAATCCTAAAACATATAGCACCATCTGGCCGCCAAAACTGATTTACCAAAACCTATCTCAGTTACCAGGAACCCTGTTAATCTAGCATTTGCAGCCTAGGGGAGCAAGACAAAGCCAAATTGTCTCACCCGACTATTCAATTTTAAATCATATAGCCCCACCTGGCCGCCAAAACTGATTTACCAAAACTTGTCTCAGATAGCAGGAACCCTGTTAATCCAGCATTTGCATCCTAGGGGAGCAAGTCAAAGTCAAACAGACTCACCCGACTATTTAACCTTAAAACATACAGACTTACGTAGCTGACAAAACTGTTTTAGCAAAGCTTTTTTTAGATTCCAGGAGCCCCGCCAATCTGGCATCTGACGCCTAGGGGAGAAAGTCAAAGCCAAATAGTCTCACAAGACTATTAAATCTGAAAACATTCAGCATCACCTGGAACTCAAAATTGCCTTACCAAAACTTGTTTCAGATACCAGGAACCCTGTTAATCCAGCATTTGCATCCTAGGGGGGCAAGTCAAGGCCAAACAGGCTCACCCGACTTTTAAATCGTAAAACATATAGGCCGCCAAAACTGATTTACCAAAACTTGTCTTAGATACCAGAACCCTGTTATTCCAGCATTTGCATCCTAGGGGCGCAAGTCAAAGCCAAACACGCTCACCCGGCTATTTAATCTTAAAGCATACAGCCTTACCTAGCTGTCAAAACTGTTTTACCAAAACTTGTCTTAGATTTCCGCCAATCTGGCATGTGCAGCCTAGGGGAGCAAGTCAAAGCCAAATAGTCTCACCCGACTTTTAAATTTTAAAACATACAACCCCACCTGGCCGCCAAAACTGCTTTATCAAAACTTGTGTCAGATACCAGGAACCCTGTTAATCCTGCGTTTGCATCCTAGGGGCGCAGTTCAAAGCCAAACAGGCTCACCCGACTATTTAATCCTAAAACATACAGCCTCACCTAGAAGTCAAAATTGCTTTAGCGGAACTTGTCTTGGACACAAGGATCTCTGTTAATCTAGCATTTGCAGCCTATGGTAGCAAGTCAAAGCCAAATAGTCTCACCCGACTTTTAAATTTTAAAACATACAACCCCATCTGGCCGCCAAAACTGCTTTATCAAAACTTGTGTCAGATACCAGGAACCCTGTTAATCCTGCGTTTGCATCCTAGGGGCGCAGTTCAAAGCCAAACAGGCTCACCCGACAATTTAATCTTAAAACATACAGCCCCATCTGACTGCCAAAACTGCTTTACCAAAACTTGTCTAAGATACCAGGAGCCCTGTTAATCTAGCATTTGCAGCCTAGGGGAGCAAGTCAAAGCAAAATAGTCTCAGCCGACTATTAAGTCTTAACACATTCAGCCTCACCTGGAACTCAAAATTGCCTTACCAAAACTTGTCTCAGATACCAGGAACCCTGTTAATCCAGCAATTGCATCGTAGGGACGCAAGTGAAAGCCAAACAGGCTCACCCGACTGTTAAAAATTAAAACATAAATCCCCATCTGACCGCCAAAACTGATTTACCAAAACATGTCTTAGATACCAGGAACCCTGTTAATCCAGCATTTGCATATTAGGGGCGCAAGTCAAAGCCAAACATGCTCACCCGACTATTTAATCTTAAAGCATAGAGCCTTACCTAGCTGTCAAAACTGATTTACCAAAACTTATCTTAGATTCCAGGAGTCCCGCCAATCTGGCATGTGCAGCCTAGGGGAGGAAGACAAAGCCAAATAGCCTCACACGACTATTAAATCTTAAAACATATAGCCTCATCTGGCCGCCAAAACTGATTTACGAAAACTTGTCTCAGATACCAGAACCCTGTTAATCCAGCATTTGCATCCTAGGGGAGCAAGACAAAGCCAAATTGTCTCATCCGACTATTAAATTTTAAATCATATAGCCCCACCTGGCCGCCAAAACTGATTTACCAAAACTTGTCTCAGATAGCAGGAACCCTGGTAATCCAGCATTTGCATCCTAGGGGAGCAAGTCAAAGTCAAACAGACTCACCCGACTATTTAACCTTAAAACATACAGACTTACGTAGCTGTCAAAACTGTTTTAGCAAAGCTTTTTTTAGATTCCAGGAGCCCCGCCAATCTGGCATCTGCCGCCTAGGTGAGAAAGTCAAAGACGAATAATCTCACACGACTATTAAATCTGAAAACATTCAGCATCACCTGGAACTCAAAATTGCCTTACCAAAATTTGTTTCAGATACCAGGAACCCTGTTAATGCAGCATTTGCATCCTAGGGGGGCAAGTCGAGGCCAAACAGGCTCACCCGACTTTTAAATCGTAAAACATATAGGCCGCCAAAACTGATTTACCAAAACTTGTCTTAGATACCAGAACCCTGTTATTCCAGCATTTGCATCCTAGGGGCGCAAGTCAAAGCCAAACACGCTCACCCGGCTATTTAATCTTAAAGCATACAGCCTTACCTAGCTGTCAAAACTGTTTTCCCAAAACTTGTCTTAGATTCCCGCCAATGTGGCATGTGCAGCCTAGGGGAGCAAGTCAAAGCCAAACAGGCTCATCCGACTATTTAATCCTAAAACATACAGCCTCACCTGGAAGTCAAAATTGCTTTAGCGGAACTTGTCTTGAATACAAGGATCTCTGTTAATCTAGCATTTGCAGCCTATGATTGCCAGTCAAAGCCAAATAGTCTCACCCGACTATTAAATCTAAATTCAGCATCCCGACTATCTTAAAACATACAACCCCATCTGGCCGCCAAAACTGCTTTATCAAAATTTGTGTCAGATACCAGGAACCCTGTTAATCCTGCGTTTGCATCCTAGGGGCGCAGTTCAAAGCCAAACAGGCTCACCCGACAATTTAATCTTAAAACATACAGCCCCATCTGGCTGCCAAAACTGCTTTACAAAAACTTGTCTAAGATACCAGGAGCCCTGTTAATCTAGCATTTGCAGCCTAGGGGAGCAAGTCAAAGTCAAACAGACTCACCCCACTATTTAACCTTAAAACATATAGCCCCGTATGACCGCCAAAACTGATTTACGAAAACTTGTCTTAGATACCAGGAACCCTGTTATTCCAGCATTTGCATCCTAGGGGCGCAAGTCAAAGCCAAACACGCTCACAAGACTATTTAATCTTTAAATATGCAGCCTTACCTAGATGTCAAAACTGTTTTACCAAAACTTGTCTTAGATTCCAGTAGCCCCGCCAATCTGGCATGTGCAGCCTAGGGGAGCAAGTCATAGCCAAACAGGCTCATCCGACTATTTAATCCTAAAACATATAGCCCCATAGACGCCAAAACTGATTTACCAAAACTTGTCTTAGATTCCAGTAGCCCCGCCAATCTGGCATGTGCAGCCTAGGGGAGCAAGTCAAAGCCAAATAGTCTCACACGACTATTAAATCTGAAAACATATAGCCCCATCTGGCCGCCAAAACTGATTTACCAAAACCTATCTCAGTTACCAGGAACCCTGTTAATCTAGCATTTGCAGCCTAGGGGAGCAAGACAAAGCCAAATTGTCTCACCCGACTATTAAATTTTAAATCATATAGCCCCACCTGGCCGCCAAAACTGATTTACCAAAACTTGTCTCAGATAGCAGGAACCCTGTTATTCCAGCATTTGCATCCTAGGGGCGCAAGTCAAAGCCAAACACGCTCACCCGGCTATTTAATCTTAAAGCATACAGCCTTACCTAGCTGTCAAAACTGTTTTCCCAAAACTTGTCTTAGATTCCCGCCAATCTGGCATGTGCAGCCTAGGGGAGCAAGTCAAAGCCAAACAGGCTCATCCGACTATTTAATCCTAAAACATACAGCCTCACCTGGAAGTCAAAGTTGCTTTAGCGGAACTTTTCTTGAATACAAGGATCTCTGTTAATCTAGCATTTGCAGCCTATGGTAGCAAGTCAAAGCCAAATAGTCTCACCCGACTAATAAATCTGAAAACATTCAGCATCCCGACTATCTTAAAACATACAACCCCATCTGGCCGCCTAAACTGCTTTATCAAAATTTGTGTCAGATACCAGGAACCCTGTTAATCCTGCGTTTGCATCCTAGGGGCGCAGTTCAAAGCCAAATAGGCTCACCCGACAATTTAATCTTAAAACATACAGCCCCATCTGGCTGCCAAAACTGCTTTACAAAAACTTGTCTAAGATACCAGGAGCCCTGTTAATCTAGCATTTGCAGCCTAGGGGAGCAAGTCAAAGTCAAACAGACTCACCCGACTATTTAACCTTAAAACATATAGCCCCATATGACCGCCAAAACTGATTTACGAAAACTTGTCTTAGATACTAGGAACCCTGTTATTCCAGCATTTGCATCCTAGGGGCGCAAGTCAAAGCCAAACACGCTCACAAGACTATTTAATCTTAAAATATACAGCCTTATTTAGATGTCAAAACTGTTTTACCAAAACTTGTCTTAGATTCCAGTAGCCCCGCCAATCTGGCATGTGCAGCCTAGGGGAGCAAGTAAAAGCCAAACAGGCTCAACCGACTATTTAATCCTAAAGCATACAGCCTCACCTGGCCGCCAAAACTGCTTTATCAAAACTTGTGTCAGATACCAGGAACCCTGTTAATCCTGCGTTTGCATCCTAGGGGCGCAGTTCAAAGCAAAACAGGCTCACCCGACAATTTAATCTTAAAACATACATCCCCATCTGGCTGCCAAAACTGCTTTACCAAAACTTGTCTCACATACCAGGAGCCCTGTTAATCTAGCATTTGCAGCCTAGGGGAGCAAGTCAAAGCAAAATAGTCTCAGCCGACTATTAAGTCTTAACACATTCAGCCTCACCTGGAACTCAAAATTGCCTTACCAAAACTTGTCTCAGATACCAGGAACCCTGTTATTCCAGCATTTGCATCCTAGGGGCGCAAGTCAAAGCCAAACACGCTCACCCGACTATTTAATCTTAAAATATACAGCCTTACCTAGATGTCAAAACTGTTTTACCAAAACTTGTCTTAGATTCCAGTAGCCCCGCCAATCTGGCATGTGCAGCCTAGGGGAGCAAGTCAAAGCCAAACAGGCTCATCCGACTATTTAATCCTAAAACATATAGCCCCATAGACGCCAAAACTGATTTACCAAAACTTGTCTTAGATACCAGGAACCCTGTTATTCCAGCATTTGCATCCTAGGGGCGCAAGTGAAAGCCAAACACGCTCACCCGACTATTTAATCTTAAAGCATACAGCCTTACCTAGCTGTCAAAAGTGTTTTACCAAAACTTGTCTTAGATTCCAGGAGCCCCGCCAATCTGGCATGTGCAGCCTAGGGGAGCAAGTCAAAGCCAAACAGGCTCATCCGACTATTTAATCCTAAAACATATAGCCCCATAGACGCCAAAACTGATTTACCAAATCTTGTCTCACATACCAGAACCCTGTTAATCTAGCATTTGCAGCCTAGGGGAGCAAGACAAAGCCAAATAGTCTCACCCGACTATTAAATTTTAAATCATATAGCCCCACCTGGCCGCCAAAACTGATTTACCAAAACTTGTCTCAGATAGCAGGAACCCTGTTAATCCAGCATTTGCATCCTAGGGGAGCAAGTCAAAGTCAAACAGACTCACCCGACTATTTAACCTTAAAACATACAGACTTACGTAGCTGTCAAAACTGTTTTAGCAAAGCTTTTTAGATTCCAGGAGCCCCGCCAATCTGGCATCTGCCGCCTAGGGGAGAAAGTCAAAGCCAAATAGTCTCACACGACTATTAAATCTGAAAACATTCAGCATCAGCTGGAACTCAAAATTGCCTTACCAAAACTTGTTTCAGATACCAGGAACCCTATTAATCCAGCATTTGCATCCTAGGGGGGCAAGTCAAGGCCAAACAGGCTCACCCGACTTTTAAATCTTAAAACATATAGCCCCATCTGGCCGCCAAAACTGATTTACCAAAACTTGTCTTAGATACCAGAACCCTGTTATTCCAGCATTTGCATCCTAGGGGCGCAAGTCAAAGCCAAACACGGTCACCCGGCTATTTAATCTTAAAGCATACAGCCTTACCTAACTGTCAAAACTGTTTTACCAAAACTTGTCTTAGATTCCCGGCAATCTGGCATGTGCAGCCTAGGGGAGCAAGTAAAAGCCAAACAGGCTCATCCGACTATTAAATCCTAAAACATACAGCCTCACCTGGAAGTCAAAATTGCTTTAGCGGAACTTGTCTTGGATATAAGGATCTCTGTTAATCTAGCATTTGCAGCCTAGGGTAGCAAGTCAAAGCCAAATAGTCTCACCCGACTATTAAATCTTAAAACATACAACCCCATCTGGCCGCCAAAACTGCTTTATCAAAACTTGTGTCAGATACCAGGAACCCCGTTAATCCTGCGTTTGCATCCTAGGGGCGCAGTTCAAAGCAAAACAGGCTCACCCGACAATTTAATCTTAAAACATACAGCCCCATCTGGCTGCCAAAACTGCTTTACCAAAACTTGTCTAAGATACCAGGAGCCCTGTTAATCTAGCATTTGCAGCCTAGGGGAGCAAGTCAAAGCAAAATAGTCTCAGCCGACTATTAAGTCTTAACACATTCAGCCTCACCTGGAACTCAAAATTGCCTTACCAAAACTTGTCTCAGATACCAGGAACCCTGTTTATCCAGCAATTGCATCGTAGGGACGCAAGTGAAAGCCAAACAGGCTCATCCGACTGTTAAAACTTAAAACATAAAGCCCCATCTGACCGCCAAAACTGATTTACCAAAACATGTCTTAGATACCAGGAACCCTGTTATTCCAGCATTTGCATCCTAGGGGCGCAAGTCAAAGCCAAACACGCTCACCCGACTATTTAATCTAAAAGCATAGAGCCTTACCTAGCTGTCAAAACTGATTTACCAAAACTTATCTTAGATTCCAGGAGTCCCGCCAATCTGGCATGTGCAGTCTAGGGGAGGAAGACAAAGCCAAATAGCCTCACACGACTATTAAATCTTAAAACATATAGCCCCATCTGGCCGCCAAAACTGATTTACCAAAACTTGTCTCAGATACCAGAACCCTGTTAATCCAGCATTTGCATCCTAGGGGAGCAAGACAAAGCCAAATTGTCTCACCCGACTATTAAATTTTAAATCATATAGCCCCACCTGGCCACCAAAACTGATTTACCAAAACTTGTCTCAGATAGCAGGAACCCTGTTAATCCAGCATTTGCATCCTAGGGGAGCAAGTCAAAGTCAAACAGACTCACCCGACTATTTAACCTTAAAACATACAGACTTACGTAGCTGTCAAAACTGTTTTAGCAAAGCTTTTTTTAGATTCCAGGAGCCCCGCCAATCTGGCATCTGCCGCCTAGGTGAGAAAGTCAAAGCCAAATAGTCTCACACGACTATTAAATCTGAAAACATTCAGCATCAGCTGGAACTCAAAATTGCCTTACCAAAACTTGTTTCAGATACCAGGAACCCTGTTAATCCAGCATTTGCATCCTAGGGGGGCAAGTCAAGGCCAAACAGGCTCACCCGACTTTTAAATCTTAAAACATATAGTCCCATCTGGCCGCCAAAACTGATTTACCAAAACTTGTCTTAGATACCAGAACCCTGTTATTCCAGCATTTGCATCCTAGGGGCGCAAGTCAAAGCCAAACACGCTCACCCGGCTATTTAATCTTAAAGCATACAGCCTTACCTAGCTGTCAAAACTGTTTTACCAAAACTTGTCTTAGATTCCCGCCAATCTGGCATGTGCAGCCTAGGGGAGCAAGTCAAAGCCAAACAGGCTCATCCGACTATTAAATCCTGAAACATACAGCCTCACCTGGAAGTCAAAATTGCTTTAGCGGAACTTGTCTTGGATACAAGGATCTCTGTTAATCTAGCATTTGCAGCCTATGGTAGCAAGTCAAAGCCAAATAGTCTCACCCGACTATTAAATCTTAAAACATACAACCCCATCTGGCCGCCAACACTGCTTTATCAAAACTTGTGTCAGATACCAGGAACCCTGTTAATCCTGCGTTTGCATCCTAGGGGCGCAGTTCAAAGCCAAACAGGCTCACCCGACAATTTAATCTTAAAACATACAGCCCCATCTGGCTGCCAAAACTGCTTTACCAAAACTTGTCTAAGATACCAGGAGCCCTGTTAATCTAGCATTTGCAGCCTAGGGGAGCAAGTCAAAGCAAAATAGTCTCAGCCGACTATTAAGTCTTAACACATTCAGCCTCACCTGGAACTCAAAATTGCTTTACCAAAACTTGTCTCAGATACCAGGAACCCTGTTAATCCAGCAATTGCATCGTAGGGACGCAAGTGAAAGCCAAACAGGCTCATCCGACTGTTAAAACTTAATACATAAAGCCCCATCTGACCGCCAAAACTGATTTACCAAAACATGTCTTAGATTTCAGGAACCTTGTTATTCCAGCATTTGCATATTAGGGCGCAAGTCAAAGCCAAACACGCTCACCCGGCTATTTAATCTTAAAGCATACAGCCTTAACTAGCTGTCAAAACTGTTTTCCCAAAACTTGTCTTAGATTCCCGCCAATCTGGCATGTGCAGCCTAGGGGAGCAAGTCAAAGCCAAACAGGCTCATCCGACTATTTAATCCTAAAACATACAGCCTCACCTGGAAGTCAAAATTGCTTTAGCGGAACTTGTCTTGAATACAAGGATCTCTGTTAATCTAGCATTTGCAGCCTATGGTAGCAAGTCAAAGCCAAATAGTCTCACCCGACTTTTAAATCTGAAAACATTCAGCATCCCGACTATCTTAAAACATACAACCCCATCTGGCCGCCAAAACTGCTTTATCAAAACTTGTGTCAGATACCAGGAACCCTGTTAATCCTGCGTTTGCATCCTAGGGGCGCAGTTCAAAGCCAAACAGGCTCACCCGACAATTTAATCTTAAAACATACAGCCCCATCTGGCTGCCAAAACTGCTTTACCAAAACTTGTCTAAGATACCAGGAGCCCTGTTAATCTAGCATTTGCAGCCTAGGGGAGCAAGTCAAAGCAAAATAGTCTCAGCCGACTATTAAGTCTTAACACATTCAGCCTCACCTGGAACTCAAAATTGCTTTACCGAAACTTGTCTCAGATACCAGGAACCCTGTTAATCCAGCAATTGCATCGTAGGGACGCAAGTGAAAGCCAAACAGGCTCATCCGACTGTTAAAACTTAAAACATAAAGCCCCATCTTACCGCCAAAACTGATTTACCAAAACATGTCTTAGATTTCAGGAACCCTGTTATTCCAGCATTTGCATATTAGGGGCGCAAGTCAAAGCCAAACACGCTCACCCGACTATTTAATCTTAAAGCATAGAGCCTTACCTAGCTGTCAAAACTGATTTACCAAAACTTATCTTAGATTCCAGGAGTCCCGCCAATCTGGCATGTGCAACCTAGGGGAGGAAGACAAAGCCAAATAGCCTCACACGACTATTAAATCTTAAAACATATAGCCTCATCTGGCCGCCAAAACTGATTTACCAAAACTTGTCTCAGATACCAGAACCCTGTTAATCCAGCATTTGCATCCTAGGGAAGCAAGACAAAGCCAAATTGTCTCACCCGACTATTAAATTTTAAATCATATAGCCCCACCTGGCCGCAAAAACTGATTTACCAAAACTTGTCTCAGATAGCAGGAACCCTATTAATCCAGCATTTGCATCCTAGGGGAGCAAGTCAAAGTCAAACAGACTCACCCGACTATTTAACCTTAAAACATACAGACTTACGTAGCTGTCAAAACTGTTTTAGCAAAGCTTTTTTTAGATTCCAGGAGCCCCGCCAATCTGGCATCTGCCGCCTAGGTGAGAAAGTCAAAGCCAAATAGTCTCACACGACTATTAAATCTGAAAACATTCAGCATCACCTGGAATTCGAAATTGCCTTACCAAAACTTGTTTCAGATATCTATTTAATCTTAAAGCATACAGCCTTACCTAGCTGTCAAAACTGTTTTCCCAAAACTTGTCTTAGATTCCCGCCAATCTGGCATGTGCAGCCTAGGGAAGCAAGTCAAAGCCAAACAGGCTCATCCGACTATTTAATCCTAAAACATACAGCCTCACCTGGAAGTCAAAATTGCTTTAGCGGAACTTGTCTTGAATACAAGGATATTAAATCTGAAAACATTCAGCATCCCGACTATCTTAAAACATACAACCCCATCTGGCCGCCAAAACTGCTTTATCAAAACTTGTGTCAGATACCAGGAACCCTGTTAATCCTGCGTTTGCATCATAGGGGCGCAGTTCAAAGCCAAACAGGCTCACCCGACAATTTAATCTTAAAACATACAGCCCCATCTGGCTGCCAAAACTGCTTTACAAAAACTTGTCTAAGATACCAGGAGCCCTGTTAATCTAGCATTTGCAGCCTAGGGGAGCAAGTCAAAGTCAAACAGACTCACCCGACTATTTAACCTTAAAACATATAGCCCCATATGACCGCCAAAAACTGATTTACGAAAACTTGTCTTAGATACCAGGAACCCTGTTATTCCAGCATTTGCATCCTAGGGGCGCAAGTCAAAGCCAAACACGCTCACAAGACTATTTAATCTTAAAATATACAGCCTTACCTAGATGTCAAAACTGATTTACCAAAACTTGTCTTAGATTCCAGTAGCCCCGCCAATCTGGCATGTGCAGCCTAGGGGAGCAAGTCAAAGCCAAAAAGGCCATCCGACTATTTAATCCTAAAACATATAGCCCCATAGACGCCAAAACTGATTTACCAAAACTTGTCTTAGATTCCAGTAGCCCCGCCAATCTGGCATGTGCAGCCTAGGGGAGCAAGTCAAAGCCAAACAGGCTCATCCGACTATTTAATCCTAAAACATAGAGCCCCATCTGGCCGCCAAAACTGATTTACCAAAACCTATCTCAGTTACCAGGAACCCTGTTAATCTAGCATTTGCAGCCTAGGGGAGCAATACAAAGCCAAATTGTCTCACCCGACTATTAAATTTTAAATCATATAGCCCCACCTGGCCGCCAAAACTGATTTACCAAAACTTGTCTCAGATAGCAGGAACCCTCTTAATCTAGCATTTGCATCCTAGGGGAGCAAGTCAAAGTCAAACAGACTCACCCGACTATTTAACCTTAAAACATACAGACTTACGTAGCTGTCAAAACTGTTTTAGCAAAGCTTTTTTTAGATTCCAGGAGCCCCGCCAATCTGGCATCTGCCGCCTAGGTGAGAAAGTCAAAGCCAAATAGTCTTACACGATTATTAAATCTGAAAACATTCAGCATCACTTGGAACTCAAAATTGCCTTACCAAAACTTGTTTCAGATACCAGGAACCCTGTTAATCTCGCATTTGCATCCTAGGGGCGCAAGTCAAAGCCAATCAGGCTCACCCGACTATTAAAGCTTAAAACATATAGCCCCATATGACCGCCAAAACTGATTTACGAAAACTTGTCTTAGATACCAGGTACCCTGTTATTCCAGCATTTGCATCCTAGGGGCGCAAGTCAAAACCAAACACGCTCACAAGACTATTTAATCTTAAAATATACAGCCTTACCTAGATGTCAAGCTGTTTTACCAAAACTTGTCTTAGATTCCAGTAGCCCCGCCAATCTGGCATGTGCAGCCTAGGGGAGCAAGTCAAAGCCAAACAGGCTCATCCGACTATTTAATCCTAAAACATATAGCCCCATCTGGCCGCCAAAACTGATTTACAAAAACCTATCTCAGTTACCAGGAACCCTGTTAATCTAGCATTTGCAGCCTAGGGGAGCAAGACAAAGCCAAATTGTCTCACCCGACTATTAAATTTTAAATCATATAGCCCCACCTGGCCGACAAAACTGATTTACCAAAACTTGTCTCAGATAGCAGGAACCCTGTTAATCCAGCATTTGCATCCTAGGGGAGCAAGTCAAAGTCAAACAGACTCACCCGACTATTTAACCTTAAAACATACAGACTTACGTAGCTGTCAAAACTGTTTTAGCAAAACTTTTTTTAGATTCCGGGAGCCCCGCCAATCTGGCATCTGCCGCCTAGGTGAGAAAGTCAAAGCCAAATAGTCTCACACGACTATTAAATCTGAAAACATTCAGCATCACCTGGAACTCAGAATTGCCTTACCAAAACTTGTTTCAGATACCAGGAACCCTGTTAATCCAGCATTTGCATCCTAGGGGGGCAAGTCAAGGCCAAACAGGCTCACCCGACTTTTAAATCTTAAAACATATAGCCCCATCTGGCCGCCAAAACTGATTTACCAAAACTTGTCTTAGATACCAGAACCCTGTTATTCCAGCATTTGCATCCTAGGGGCGCAACTCAAAGCCAAACACGCTCACCCGGCTATTTAATCTTAAAGCATACAGCCTTACCTAGCTGTCAAAACTGTTTTACCAAAACTTGTCTTAGATTCCCGCCAATCTGGCATGTGCAGCCTAGGGGAGCAAGTAAAAGCCAAACAGGCTCATCCGACTATTTAATCCTAAAACATACAGCCTCACCTGGAAGTCAAAATTGCTTTAGCGGAACTTGTCTTGGATACAAGGATCTCTGTTAATCTAGCATTTGCAGCCTATGGTAGCAAGTCAAAGCCAAATAGTCTCACCCGACTATTAAATCTTAAAACATACAACCCCATCTGGCCGCCAAAACTGCTTTATCAAAACTTGTGTCAGATACCAGGAACCCTGTTAATCCTGCGTTTGCATCCTAGGGGCGCAGTTCAAAGCCAAACAGGCTCACCCGACAATTTAATCTTAAAACATACAGCCCCATCTGGCTGCCAAAACTGCTTTACCAAAACTTGTCTAAGATACCAGGTGCCCTGTTAATCTAGCATTTGCAGCCTAGGGGAGCAAGTCAAAGCAAAATAGTCTCAGCCGACTATTAAGTCTTAACACATTCAGCCTCACCTGGAACTCAAAATTGCCTTACCAAAACTTGTTTCAGATACCAGGAACCCTGTTAATCCAGCATTTGCATCGTAGGGGGGCAAGTCAAGGCCAAACAGGCTCACCCGACTTTTAAATCTTAAAACATATAGCCCCATCTGGCCGCCAAAACTGATTTACCAAAACTTGTCTTAGATACCAGAACCCTGTTATTCCAGCATTTGCATCCTAGGGGCGCAAGTCAAAGCCAAACACGCTCACCCGACTATTTAATCTTAAAGCATACAGCCTTACCTAGCTGTCAAAACTGTTTTACCAAAACTTGTCTTAGATTCCCGCCGATCTGGCATGTGCAGCCTAGGGGAGCAAGTCAAAGCCAAACAGGCTCATCCGACTATTTAATCCTAAAACATACAGCCTCACCTGGAAGTCAAAATTGCTTTAGCGGAACTTGTCTTGGATACAAGGATCTCTGTTAATCTAGCATTTGCAGAGCCTATGGTAGCAAGTCAAAGCCAAATAGTCTCACCCGACTATTAAATCTTAAAACATACAACCCCATCTGGCCGCCAAAACTGCTTTATCAAAACTTGTGTCAGATACCAGGAACCCTGTTAATCCTGCGTTTGCATCCTAGGGGCGCAGTTCAAAGCCTAACAGGCTCACCCGACAATTTAATCTTAAAACATACAGCCCCATCTGGCTGCCAAAACTGCTTTACCAAAACTTGTCTAAGATACCAGGAGCCCTGTTAATCTAGCATTTGCAGCCTAGGGGAGCAAGTCAAAGTCAAACAGACTTACCCGACTATTTAACCTTAAAACATACAGACTTACGTAGCTGTCAAAACTGTTTTAGCAAAGCTTTTTTTAGATTCCAGGAGCCCCGCCAATCTGGCATCTGCCGCCTAGGGGAGAAAGTCAAAGCCAAATAGTCTCACACGACTATTAAATCTGAAAACATTCAGCATCACCTTGAACTCAAAATTGCCTTACCAAAACTTGTTTCAGATACCAGGAACCCTGTTAATCCAGCATTTGCATCCTAGGGGCGCAAGTCAAAGCCAAACAGGCTCACCCGACTATTAAATCATAAAACATATAGCCCCATCTGACCGCCAAAACTGATTTACCAAAACTTGTCTTAGATACCAGGAACCCTGTTATTCCAGCATTTGCATCCTAGGGGCGCAAGTCAAAGCCAAACACGCTCACCCGCCTATTTAATCTTAAAATATACAGCCTTACCTAGATGTCAAAACTGTTTTACGAAAACTTGTCTTAGATTCCAGTAGCCCCGCCAATCTGGCATGTGCAGCCTAGGGGAGCAAGTAAAAGCCAAACAGGCTCATCCGACTATTTAATCCTATAACATATAGCCCCGTAGACGCCAAAACTGATTTACCAAAACTTGTCTTAGATTCCAGTAGCCCCGCCAATCTGGCATGTGCAGCCTAGGGGAGCAAGTCAAAGCCAAACAGTCTCATCCGACTATTTAATCCTAATACATATAGCCCCATCTGGCCGCCAAAACTGATTTACCAAAACCTATCTCAGTTACCAGGAACCCTGTTAATCTAGCATTTGCAGCCTAGGGGAGCAAGACGAAGCCAAATAGTCTCACCCGACTATTAAATTTTAAATCATATAGCCCCACCTGGCCGCCAAAACTGATTTACCAAAACTTATCTTAGATTCCAGGAGTCCCGCCAATCTGGCATGTGCAGCCTAGGGGAGGAAGACAAAACTGATTTACCAAAACTTGTCTCAGATACCAGAATCCTGTTAATCCAGCATTTGCATCCTAGGGGAGCAAGTCAAAGTCAAGCAGACTCACCCGACTATTTAACCTTAAAACATACAGACCTACGTAGCTGTCACAACTATTTTACCAAAACTTTTTTTAGATTCCAGGAGCCCCGCCAATCTGGCATGTACCGCCTAGGGGAGCAAGTCAAAGCCAAACAGGCTCATCCGACTATTTAATCCTAAAACATATAGCCCCATCTGGCCGCCAAAACTGATTTACCAAAACCTATCTCAGTTACCAGGAACCCTGTTAATCTAGCATTTGCAGCCTAGGGGAGCAAGACAAAGCCAAATAGTCTCACCCGACTATTAAATTTTAAATTATATAGCCCCACCTGGCCGCCAAAACTGATTTACCAAAACTTGTCTCAGATACCAGGAAACCTGTTAATCCAGCATTTGCACCCTAGGGGAGCAAGTCAAAGTCAAACAGACTCACCCGACTATTTAACCTTAAAACATACAGACTTACGTAGCTGTCAAAACTGTTTTACCAAAGCTTTTTTAGATTCCAGGAGCCCCGCCAATCTGGCATCTGCCGCCTAGGGGAGAAAGTCAAAGCCAAATAGTCTCACACGACTATTAAATCTGAAAACATTCAGCATCAGCTGGAACTCAAAATTGCCTTACCAAAACTTGTTTCAGATACCAGGAACCCTGTTAATCCAGCATTTGCATCCTAGGGGCGTCAGTCAAAGCCAAACAGGCTCACAGGACTATTAAATCTTAAAACATATAGCCCCATCTGGCCGCCAAAACTGATTAACGAAAACTTGTCTTAGATACCAGGAACCCTGTTATTCCCGCATTTGCATCCTAGGGGCGCAAGTCAAAGCCAAACACGCTCACCCGACTATTTAATCTTAAAGCAAACAGCCTTACCTAGCTGTCAAAACTGTTTTACCAAAACTTGTCTTAGATTCCAAGAGCCCCGCCAATCTGGCATGTGCAGCCTAGGGGAGCAAGTCAAAGCTAAACAGGCTCTTCCGACTATTTAATCCAAAAACAAATAGCCCCATCTGGCCGCCAAAACTGATTTACCAAAACCTATCTCAGTTACCAGGAACCCTGTTAATCTAGCATTTGCAGGCTGGGGGAGCAAGACAAAGCCAAATAGTCTCACCCGACTATTAAATTTTAAATCATATTGCCCCACCTGGCCGCCAAAACTGATTTACCAAAACTTGTCTCAGATACCAGGAACCCTGTTAATCCAGCATTTGCATCCTAGGGGAGCAAGTCAAAGTCAAACAGACTCACCCGACTATTTAACCTTAAAACATACAGACCTACGTAGCTGTCAAAACTGTTTTACCAAAACTTTTTTAGATTCCAGGAGCCCCGCCAATCTTGCATGTACCGCCTAGGGGAGAAAGTCAAAGCCAAATAGTCTCACACGACTATTAAGTCTGAATACATTCGCCCTCACCTCGAACTCAAAATTGCCTTTCCAAAACTTGTCTTAGATACCAGGAACCCTGTTCTTCCAGCATTTGCATCATAGGGGCGCAAGTCAAAGCCAAACAAGCTCACCCGACTATTTAATCTTATAGCAAACAGCCTTACATAGCTGTCAAAACTGTTTTACCAAAACTTGTCTTAGATTCCAGGAGCACCGCCAATCTGGCATGTGCAGCCTAGGGGAGCAAGTCAAAGCCAAACAGGCTCATCCGACTATTTAATCTTAAAACATATAGCCCAATCTGGCCGCCAAAACTGATTTACCAAAACCTATCTCAGTTACCAGGAACCCTGTTAATTTAGCATTTGCAGCCTAGTGGAGCAAGACAAAGCCAAATAGTATCACCCGACCATTAAATTTTAAATAATATAGCCCCACCTGGCCGCCAAAACTGATTTACCAAAACTTGTCTCAGATACCAGGAACCCTGTTAATCCAGCATTTGCATCCTAGGGAAGCACGTCAAAGTCAAACAGACTCATCCGACTATTAAACCTTAAAACATACAGACCGACGTAGCTGTCAAAACTGTTTTACCAAAACTTTTTTTAGATTCCGGGAGCCCCGCCAATCTGGCATGTACCGCCTAGGGGAGAAAGTCAAAGCCAAATAGTCTCACACGACTTTTAAGTCTGAATACATTCGCCCTCACCTGGAACTCAAAATTGCCTTTCCAAAACTTGTCTTAGATACCAGGAACCCTGTTATTTCAGGATTTTTCATCCTAGGGGCGCAAGTCAAAGCCAAACACGCTCACCCGACTATTTAATCTTAAAGCAAACAGCCTTACCTAGCTGTCAAAACTGTTTTACCAAAACTTGTCTTAGATTCCAGGAGCCCCGCCAATCTGGCATGTGCAGCCTAGGGGAGCAAGTCAAAGCCAAACAGGCTCATCCGACTATTTAATCCTAAAACATATAGCCTCATAGACGCCAAAACTGATTTACCAAAACTTGTCTTAGATACCAGGAACCCTGTTATTCCAGCATTTGCATCCTAGGGGCGCAAGTCAAAGCCAAACACGCTCACCCTACTATTTAATCTTAAAGCATACAGCCTTACCTAGCTGTCAAAACTGTTTTACCAAAACTTGTCTTAGATTCCAGGAATCCCGCCAATCTGGCATGTGCAGCCTAGGGGAGCAAGTCAAAGCCAAACAGGCTCATCCGACTATTTAATCCTAAAACATATAGCACCATCTGGCCGCCAAAACTGATTTACCAAAACTTGTCTCAGATACCAGAACCCTGTTAATCCAGCATTTGCATCCTAGGGGAGCAAGTCAAAGTCAAACAGACTCACCCGACTAATTAACCTTAAAACATACAGACCTACGTAGCTGTCAAAACTGTTTTACCAAAACTTTTTTTAGATTCCAGGAGCCCCGCCAATCTGGCATGTGCAGCCTAGGGGAGCAAGTCAAAGCCAAACAGGCTCATCCGACTATTTAATCCTAAAAGATATAGCCTCATAGACGCCAAAACTGATTTACCAAAACTTGTCTTAGATACCAGGAACCCTGTTATTCCAGCATTTGCATCCTAGGGGCGCAAGTCAAAGCCAAACACGCTCACCCTACTATTTAATCTTA
>JBAMCE010000546.1:0-13264 GCA_037075305.1 Drosophila kanekoi
TGTTTTAAACAGCGCAGCGACCACGCTTGCGAGAATAGAATAGAATTTATTCAGAGGTAACAACTAGATTGATTTATTCCTTTTGCGAATTGATCAAGAGTGCCAAGCAATGAACTTAGACCCAAACCTCGTGAATATCGGATGAGATTTGACCAAGTTATGCGGGAATTCGACCAGGTTGATTTAGAGGGCATGCCATGAATAAGAAGCCAAGCCTTATGAAAATCGGTTGAGTTTTGACTGAGTTATGGAAGGGTTATGGTGGGAAATTTCGGCCTGTCTCTATAGGATACCAGCACGTATACCCCGTCATTGCCCGTGATAAGTCTGTCATATATTTTTTGAAAACATTTTTAAAGCTGATCTGCAAATAACTTTCAAATATCCGCTTTTCGCTAATTAACCACTCTTGTGGATGGAATTTCCCTTTTCGCTGAAACACGTATTCATTAAGTTATCATGAAGATCTTTCAAAATAAGTTTGAAGCAAGTCGGACAAAACCTATAGCTTAGCCCAGAAAACCTTTAAATCTCATTTCTACCAAGAAAGTTAGAGATTTTGCGGAAAATATGAAACATGAGTTAAATGATATTTCAAACGTCTTAACGTTCACCTTCATCAGCTAAGTAAAACCTTTTGCTTCCTATCTCTTATGTTTTGGACTGTGCGTTGATCACAATCAATCAGTCAGTCGGTCAGTCAATCAGTCAATCAGTCATTCAGTCAGTCAGTCATTTAGTTAGTCAGTCAGTAGATAAATAGTTTTATATATAGAGACTATATAATTATATATTTCGATAGATATGCAGAAATATATAGTAGCTGCTCGCATATTGGCTCTTTTGTGCATATGAACTGAGCTTTCAATGCTGTCAGTCAGGCGGTTTTTTGTTCTGCGATTGTCAGCTACCTTTTGGCAACTGCCCTAGTGACAGGTTGGCCGAACGAGCTCCGACCCAACCCAATAACCGCTCAGCAACAGTGACCCGCGGACACTCATTTTATCCATGTTAATCGAGCGCTTGCAATGCTTATAAAAAGTGTTGCCTACTTTTTTGGGCCGCAACGAGCTGGCATTGCACTTGTGTGCATTGGCCCGTAGGTGTCATATGTATGGCCATTGAAATTAATTGAATTGGCTTTGCGTTGTAGCAGTCGCAGATACAACAAGTGCAACAACAGCTGCTGATGCAACAAAACTTTCAGTCGACACTTGCGGTTGCACACACACACACACACACAATGCTTGATAAAGTTGGTTTTTTTTTTGTGGGTGGCTTTTGGTCGCTTGCTGCAAGTTAATTGAAAGTGGGCAGCAATTAATTTGCTTTGTCGCAAAAGCTGTTAAGTTCCCCCCAAACAGCACAGCCTCCCCCACCCCCTTCAAGCAGCTGCTGTAAAGAAAAACATTTTACAAAGTTTTTCATAGATAATTTGCGCTTTGGCGACTTAAGCGCTGGCTTAAAGCTCAGGTAGCTGAAATTTTAGCCAAAGGTGAAAACAATGTTGCATTCATTTAAATTGCCAGCACCCAAAACTGGGCCAGGACGAGGCGCAGGACAACAAGCTGAACGGCTCGCGGCCAACACAAACTTCAAATCAGCTTAAGGTAAACAGGCAGACAGAGCTGAGAGCTGAGAGCCAAGACAAAAAGCAAAGCGCTCTTGGCTCAAATCTTAAAGCATAACAGCCAGGACGTGGCCAGGATATGGCCAAGGACTGCAAGCAGACTCCTTGAAGCTGTGCAACTGTCCGCATTTCTTTTGTGGTGCCTTAGCTGCTATGCAAATGTGTCCTGGCACCCAGAATGCAGGCTGCCTGGGTGGCCAGGATGCCAACACTGACACTAATTGCAATTGTGTGCAGCATTAGCACGTGTCTGTATCGCTCCCTTAGGCTACCTGCCGCCTCATACTCATACCCTCCATTTGCGTGCTGGCAAAAAGCTTTTTGTGCTGGCACATTTTGTCCTTTGGTTTTTTGGCACTTTGCCTTTTGCCTTTGGCAGCGGCATAATCAAAAAGGACAAGCCGCAGACCCCCAACGCTTCAGGCTCACACACACACACACACACACACACAGGCTCCGATATTGGCAAGCAATAACAGCCGAGATGGCAGCCGGATACTTGCAGCTCCTTGTTGTTGCTTCTGTTCGACTCGTTCTTGTTGTTGTTATAGTTTAGCCGCCTCAAGGATGTAAGCCAAAAAATTTCGTTAGCCAGGGTGTCGTGCAGTTGTTGTACAGTGGCATCAATTATTCAATCACAGCACACAAATTTCAGCTGTCACTGCTTTATTTGATTTATCTAAATCACTTACATCGACTTGATTTGCAATCGATAAACGACTAATCGATAAACGATGTTGCAGAAATAAAAGACGCCCAGGGCAGATTACAGAGCATACATTTGCCTTGAGTTCTGATATACCTTGTTAAAAGCTCTTTCCTAGTAGAATTACGTACTTGAAGCTTTCAAGCTGTTTATATAAGATTGTACAAATTAAAGATTGTAAGTCTCTAGCTTTTATTACACTGCACAAATACATGGCACCCTTTTTACCTATATCCTATATATGGGTTCAGTGTATACAAATATAAAACTCATATATTTTATCAAGTCTTGTATGCATAATGCGTCCAAATCATCTTATATTATAGACAAATTGTAGTCTTATACTATCTTATACTATATATACCATGTAACAGAAAATACTTACATAGTACCCAAATATGTATACTTATTGGATTTATAAAACAACCGTAACAAATATAAATTTTAAAACATTTGGTACAATATATTTTAGCCAACTTTAACTTAAATCTTCTTCAAGCTACTAGCAATAAGTATATCGATATCTATATCGACGACAAATAATAATTTGACCAATATCCCTGCGAAATTAAGATACCCAACCTACATTTTATGTGAATTTACTTGAATTCTTCAAATGATTATTAAAAATTTATATTTTCTTAGCTCCCTTTAAGCATTTCACTCGTGTCTCCCAACTATCGATAAGTAATCGCGCATCGATAGGCATTCACTTTTAATCGAATCAAAGCGCTTTATGCAAACATTTGACCAGGGAATCAAAATGGAATTTGCTTGCACTTGGCTGCCGTCGCATTGGTTTTGTGCCAAGGAATTTCACGCTAATGCGCATTATTGTCAGAGATGCAGCTTGAATTTGCATGCCACCTGAGTAGGTGATGTTCGCACTGCCCTCCAACCGCGCTGGCAGCAGCATCTCGCTGCGTTTTTTTTTTGTTTTCTATTCAAATTGAAATGTCTTTTCAACGGCTTTGCTTTCCACTTCAGCAGGCCACGACACATGAGTCCTGTTTGTCTTCGTCGCCAGCGACTTTTTGGCCAAGGACTCGTATGTCAAGCGGATGGAGGAGCGGAGCAGCGCGTGGCATGCAGCAAATGGAGGCAGGCTTTATTACGTGAGCTGCATGCAACTGCACAAAAGTCACGCGCCATGCACAGGCAATCACACCCACAACAACAGCAACGCACGTACACACACACACACACACACACACACAGACACAAACGCACACATACGCTTATATTTGAATTTCTAGTGCCCGAACAGCTGCAAGTCGCGTTGGTGGCAACTGAAAATATGTGAAAACGTGCCACGCACGTGTGTGCCGCCAAAAAACTATGCCAAGTTGATGCCGCCACGCGTCGCTTTTAGTATTTGTTCTTGTTTTTAGCTCTAGTTAAATACCCTTTTCTAAGGACATTTATGATTCGTCACGGTATTTGTAACGTAAATTGGTGGAAAAAGTCGACAAGTTCACATAAATATGCATAAAGTAGATACAAATATTATTGATGCCGGCTTGAGGTATGTTTACCTAATTGTTCTTATGAATCGATTTATTCTGTATTCAAATTTTGAAAACTTTAATTTTTAATTGTTTATTAACATGAATACATATTGAAATGAACATTCATATGTAAATTGAAGCCAAAAATTGGCCTTTAAATTTGTTCCCTCATTATTCCACTCTCAATTTAAATATTCACAATCTTATTATGTTCTGACTTTAATTGCAATTTAAATTTGACTTTAATTAACTCTTAATTTTAAAGCATTTTCTTTGGGGAGAGCCGCACGCCCTCGAAAAGACCCAACTTCAGATCAGATTAGAGTTTTTGAGCGGCGCGCAGTTAATTTATTATCAATAAATCAAGTATACGTGGCTATGGCCGAGCAATATTTAGCTGCAAATTATCATCATCTAGATACTATAGTTATTGTTATTAATGCGGCTTGAACCTGGAATTTCAGCATTATATAAACTCTTAACTGAACTTTGAATCCATCAAGATGTTCTGCGTGTGACCTGTGAATAGAGCCCGTTTTGTTTGTCCAACTTTCGTTTATACATTATCCCTTCAAGGGTGTTTCAACTTTCATAAGGTCGCAAAAAGCAGTTCCAACTTGCTCTCGTTGTAGATGTAGTTGTTGTTGTCTGTTATACTGTTGGCGATGCGTGGACACGTTGCGTATGCGCAATTCGCCAAACGGGCTTTCAGTGCGGCGTCTCTCTAACTTCACAGTTTCAATCATATTTGCAGCGAGCGCTCAAAAGTATGCAACACTTTTTGATTTGCAAGCTACGCGTGTGTGTCGAAGAGAGAAGGGATGGAACGCTCAAAAGTATGCAACACTTTTTGATTTGCTAGCTACGCCTGTGTGTCGAAGAGTGGAGGGAGGGAGGGAGGTAGGACGCCAAAAATTTTAATAATTTCATTTAAGGATTTTCGCACGTTATAAAACACTCCGCACTCGATGACGTTGACGACATGACGCATTGGGAGTTTATTTTCGTTGAAATGCTAGAGACTGTTTTTTTTCTCGGTTTTTCTATTTCGTAGAATTGTTTTTTTGCCCGTTTGTTTTGCTGGTTGTTTTCTTTTTTGGCTTCGCTAGCGCATAAATCAATCAAATGCAGGCACAACACGCAATGCACACAAAGATCAACAGCAGAAGCGGCAGCAGCAGCAGCAGCTAGAGAGGGTGAGGGGCAAGGGGCAAGGGGCGGTTGGGCCCGAGTAGGGTACGTGAGCTGGGGCTGAGGCTACCCGTTTCACATGCTCGGCATCACATTGGCAAGAATCCATGCAAACATTTTCAATTAAAAATTGCTCTGCCATTTGTCAGCACGCTTTGGCACAGCTGTGTGTGTGGGCGGGTGTGTGTGTGGGCGGGTATGTGTGTGGGCGGGTGTGTTTGTGTGAGTGAGACAGCGTATTTCGTGCCTTTCGTTCTAGCTGTGCTGCTGTGTCTGTATCTGTGTCTAATATTGCCAATTGCTTATCCATCACAATCACAGTCAAGCATTAGACATCAGACAACGTCGTCTTTGCTAGCCGAATGCATTCATAACGCTAAGCGGCTGCAAAACTGTGCTTAAATTCGAGCTTGCCAAGGTTTCTGTGTAGAATTTAAGCTTTTCTGTTTTGCTGTGCAAACTATTTGAACGTATTTGACCCAATTATATTGTTAACTCACGTTAACTCTGCTGCTGGGCCTCTCAAACTGTACCCTATAACATGTACCTGACTTCTGGTCCGGGCCAATGCGATGTTCAAAATGCTGAACTGCGCTCTAAATTCAATTGTTGTTAAACGTCTTGGCCAGGTTGTGGTCCCCGGACTGTCCAGTGCCCAAAGGCAGGGGCACTCATTGTGGCCGGCATAAAACACATTTGGCTGCCAGCTAAATGCACCTTGGAGGCACTTTTGACTTTGGCTCATGGCCCAAACGCTGCCCAAGCACACATTATGGCCAATGCCCTGTCTGTGTGTATGTGTGTGTGTGTGTGTGTGTGTGTGTGCGTGTGTGTGTGTGTGTGGACTACATTCTATGCCTTTATTTGCTGCTGCTGCTGCTGTGGCCTATGCTGCTAATGGATTTTAAATGAGCATCATAAATACTAAACCCGAAATTGCTCCAACGCCCACACACACACACTAACACACAAACACACATACACACAGACAGAACCCGCTCTCTCTCTCTCTCTCTCTCGCTCTCGCTTGGTTCAACAAGACGCTTTGCTTTCAGTCCTAACTTGGCCTTCAGCTTGAATGAGAATTCGCTGTCTGTTTGGTTTTTCTCATATTCTCCACTTGCTTATTGTCATTTATTCTTGTTTTGCGCTTTTGTCCGTTTGTGTCTGCAACATGCATGGAAAGAGTTAGGCGCCGAGCATTTAACCAGCTTTCTGTAATACCTTTTCATGCTGCTTAAGTGTGCCTTCAAATTTGTCATTAGGTTTGTAACGTCTCAACGGATTACTTTCACAGTTTCTTTCATTTGCATAATTTTGCGTCTTAAGTCCCAAAGCTGCCGCTGTTCTAATTTTAGCTTAACTTATTGTTATTTTTATTCTACTACGATTTTAGTCCTTGGCTGTGTAGTTTAATACACACTTTAAGTGCGATTACCTAGCTTGGCTAACGTTTGTATCTTAGTATTTGTCTGCTTCTATGCGAACTAGTCTCTTAGCCTTAAGGCCTTCTTCTTGAAACTATGCATATATGCTCACTATGCTCCTCACATATACATATGCAAAGTTCTATAAACATCGAAGGACTTTATCATATAGCTGCCATAGTAAAGCTCTATCGAACAGTAGGTAAAGGCAACTCTTTTCCTTTTTCAACGATATTATCATCAATCTCAGCAATAACGATCTTCACAATTCTCACCTTTCTGCATAACCGAAATGTCTACAAGGGTATTCAATCTTCTACCCTATCCTCTCTCTCCTCAACTGAAGTCTAGACAAGACTTCGATTTGCATATATAATTTATTGTTGGCTTTACTTTATTTTGTTTGGCAATATTATCTAAAATTTATTATATATTTTGTTTGTTATTGTAGTATTTTATTATGTTTTAAATAATGTTGAGCTGGTTTTACTTAGTTTAGTCTAAGCTGCATTTTGTTTGCGCTAGTTCGCCTTTTTCTTGGCTAGTTGTTTTGGCTTTTGGTTTCGTTGCTGTGTCAAATGGCAAGGACTATAAATATTTGTTACGCTGACGTTACGAGTGCGCTGCATGTGACACAAACACACACACACACACACACACACACACACACATGCTGCTGTTGTTGTTGTTGGGTGTCTACTTTTGCGTCTACAAATCCGGCGTGTAGCATAAAAATGACTGCAATTTATGTTTTCCTATGAATATATTTGCGCGCCCCATCGCACCGCGCACACACAAACACACACACACACACACACACACACATAGATACTCCAAACTCCAGCAGCAAAACGCTGAATATCCTAACTGTTACACTATGTGATTGCATAAATTTTATGCAGATTTCAATTGTTGTCATTTTTAGTGATTTTTATTAAATGCAACTAAAGTGACAAGATTATTGCGCATACGCAGCGTGGGCCGTTGCATAAAATTTAATAATGTTAAAATGATAAAGCGGTTAAAACGGTTGCCATGTGCACACACACCCGCACACACTCGCACACACTCGTACACACACGAACACACACACACGAACACACCCTCTCACTGCCTGCCCGTTACCCAAAAGACTTGTCAGCTAATATAACAGCTTGAGACTTGAGTCGCCTTCGTTGCCGCAGGAGCAGCTTTTGTTGTGCTGTGGAAACCAATAACTAACAATCAACTGCTGTGTGTGTGCGTGTGTGTGTGTGACAGTGTGTGCGTGTGTGTGTGTGTGCCAGACACTTTATGGGTCTGTCATGTGCGCGGCTTTTGGGTCACGTTGATCATGCGACAACTGGACAGGCAACATTTGTTCAACAAACTGCAGCATTTAATTACAAAAAGTGACAAAGAGCACAAGAAAAAAGAAAGCAACCAAAAAGAGAAACGCAGAAAGCGTGGGAGAAGCAGAAGGAGAAGGAGAAAGAGAAAGTGCAATGCCACGAACTTCAAATGTCCTATGTAGAGTAAAATATGTTAAAGCTAGCAAAATATTGCATTGAGAAGGAATTGGATTAAATGAAGATGTAAGCTAAGTGAACTAAGCAGAATTATTCAAATATTACTTGCTCTTCATTTCTAGATTTCTAGATTTGATTCAAGTTAACAATTCTTTATTCTTAATAACTTATTGATATTTGATATAGAGTTATATATTATAAGAATTGAAGATATTTTGAATATATAAAGAAAAAATAGTTGTTTCATAAGTGTAAAAACAGTTTTTGTAACTTAAGGCCAAAGGTCACACTTTGTTTCGATTGCTTTCGGTATATCGATAAGTATCGATAGTTGTACGTTTTAGCATATCTATTTCATTGATGGAGAAAATCATGAACCTTAAAGCTTTGTTAACTTTAACTTCCGATAAATATATCAATTTTAGGCGTAGAAGGATACATATACTTACACATACAGCTCAAGAGAAAGGTTCATAGATTCATAGAATAGCCCAATAAGGTATACAAGTTTTTATGCCCATGTCCAATTCCATGCCAGACAATTAAGAGCCCATAGAAGTTATTCCTGGCTTCATTGAACTACTTGTAAAACCAACTGGCTTGGCTTATATATCATCTGGCTACGTAAATATGGCTCACTTCATAACAAGCCCAAAACAAAATTGTAAAAACCACTAAAAAGCGGAAAAAGAGAAAACTCTACAAATCGCTGGACAGGCCATAAATTGTGGGGCTATGGCAGGCAGTTCTTTCGTGTTCTTTCTTTATTTATTTTTTTTTGCTTGGCTCCATTTCGTAGCATTTGAGTTCTTGAGCACCCCGCCTGGCTACCCCATACTCACAGTTGACATTCAGTGTGACGCTCGTCTCCAGCGTATGTCCCTCGGGCATGGCACGATTCCAAACGACGCATATGTACTTGGCACCATCGTCGGCCCGTCTGGGCAGTATCTGCAGTGTGGCATTTGTGTAGTGGTTCTTGGAGCCGCCCTTCAGCGCATACGACTGCAATGGCACTTTGCTGCCCTCGCGGAACCAGCTGCAATCATACGAAAAGAAAGATAGTCCATGTGAGTGAGAGCGAGCGAGTGGAGCATGGAGATTCGGAGAAGGACAGCGATTTAGTGCCGAAAAAAATACGACTGCATGTGCCGGCTGGGATTATTAATGAAGGCGACCAGTTAAGTGATTTACTTGCCGCCGGATGTGCTTAAAACTGTCGCTGACCACAGCGGCGCCGACAGCTGTGAACCCAAAAATATATAAAAAATATTCCCAAAAATATATAAAAAATTCAACTATGCAAAGCCGAAGTTAAAATACTCTCCCACACATAAAAAGCTTCCTAAAATATGTTAATTTTATTTGTATGTATTAAAAATGTAAACTAATTATTCCACTAATAATGTTAATGTAACTGTTACTGTGGCTCTCACTGTTAATGTTACTGTAACTGATGTTAACATTGTTTCATCATCTGTCATTGTTCCTCTTTCTGCGACTCGTCATGATGTCACTTTTAATGATATTGTAACTGTTACGTTAACTTTCCCTGTTACTGTAATTGCTACTGTTGCTGTTACTGTTACTGTTACTGTTACTGTTACTGTTACTGTTACTGTTACTGTTACTGTTACTGTTACTGTTACTGTTACTGTTACTGTTACTGTTACTGTTACTGTTACTGTTACTGTTACTGTTACTGTTACTGTTACTGTTACTGTTACTGTTACTGTTACTGTTACTGTTACTGTTACTGTTACTGTTACTGTTACTGTTACTGTTACTGTTACTGTTACTGTTACTGTTACTGTTACTGTTACTGTTACTGTTACTGTTACTGTTACTGTTACTGTTACTGTTACTGTTACTGTTACTGTTACTGTTACTGTTACTGTTACTGTTACTGTTACTGTTACTGTTACTGTTACTGTTACTGTTACTGTTACTGTTACTGTTACTGTTACTGTTACTGTTACTGTTACTGTTACTGTTACTGTTACTGTTACTGTTACTGTTACTGTTACTGTTACTGTTACTGTTACTGTTACTGTTACTGTTACTGTTACTGTTACTGTTACTGTTACTGTTACTGTTACTGTTACTGTTACTGTTACTGTTACTGTTACTGTTACTGTTACTGTTACTGTTACTGTTACTGTTACTGTTACTGTTACTGTTACTGTCACTGTTATATAGATTTACATCATAAATTCAGATATATATATATATATATCCAAAACCTTTTCAGGTTTTCCCCTAAAAGGGATTCATTTTCTCGCAAAACTGTAACATGGAATTGAAATTTATTATGCTCCCTTACGTTATCGTTGGATCCGGTGAGCCGCCAATGCTGCTGCAGGTCAACTCCAGCGGTTTCTCCTCGGTGGCCACCGCAATATTGCCGGGCGTCACCATGGGCGGATGTGGTGCTGTTAGCACGGTCACATTGTAAAACTCCTGATGCACATCGGCGCCGGTGCCTTTGGCCTTGATGCGGCACTCAAAGCGTCCATTGTCCCGATTGTAGGAGGTGTTCTTAATTTACAGATCGTAAAGGCTGCCGACCAGGCCGAAGGTGCAAGTCTAGGGAAGGGGGGAAAGGGAGGGGAAAATAAAAATGGTAGGAAGGGGGGGGGGGGGGGGGGGGGGGGGGGGGGGGGGTATTCGTTGTTTTTTGGCTGTGATGGGTTTATAAGGCGTGAAGCTAGAACGAAAAAAAATGTTTTCTATTTTATGTAAATTAACCGCGGACATACTCTGCTAATTTACATAGCTTTGAGGGGTTAACACGACATATACATTGCATTTACGTTGGCTTAAAGAGAATTCAAAGAGTAGGCGTTTCTTATAGATCCATAGATATATATCTAGATCTCTGAGGATTGGCTTTTTGTTAAGCTCTTCAGCATGTTACATTAGATCAAATTTGTAGGAGAAAAAAAAAAAAAAAAAAAAAAAAAAAAAAAAAAAAAAAATACAAAACCAACTTTGTAAATTAATAATGTATATACAGCAAAAATAATAAATGTTGCTATAAGTTTTATTAATTTTTGTAACTCTGTTCCCATTAAAAATGGGTAAAAAGGGTATAATGTATTTGTGCAAATGAATGTAACAGGTAGAAGAAAGCATCTCCGACTCCATAAAGTATATGTATTCTTGATCAGCATCAATTTTTTTTTCTATCCACCCAAGTCCTTCTGTCTGTCCGTCAGTCGGTTCGTCAGTCTGTCCGTGACTCCGTATGAACGGAAGGATCTATCCAGAGAACTTCTTATAAGAGCTAGAGATTGATGAAATTTTAGCTGTAGGTCCTCCTAGTTCATGTGCAGATCGAGTTTGTTTCCGATATTCGATAAATTGTTCTGCTTCCAAGTAATCGGTAAAAATCTATATCGAAATCCTGTTTTGTTCAGCTGGAGTCACCAAACTTGACATCTAGCTTCTAGAATGGTATATATATTTGGCATTTGGTGTTGGAAGAAGAGGGGTATCAGTGTATTCCCTAGTCGGACCAACCGATTTTTTTTGATTTGTTTGAATTTTTTGATTTGTTTGAATTGCCAATTGATAGTAGGGTTCCGTACGAATTCAGAAAATTATAACATTTAAAAATCAGTCCTTATTTACCCGAGATATTCAAATAAAATCATCATAAAAAGTTTCCATTTTCGAACGGACTTCGAGTTTGAGAAAAAACGTGATGTAACCCCTTGCCATTTTGACGATTTGGGTCAAAATTTAGGTTTTCACTCTTTTGATGCCAATCAGTGGTACTAGTCCATACGAGTCAAAAATGGGTATAAATTTCAAAAATCTGACGATTTTTGGCCGAGATATTACAAAAAAACATCAAAGAAGGTGTACTTTACAAACCATTCAGGTTTTAGTCTACAACTAGAGTAATACAAGAACCTCTTTTTCTTATTTAGCATACCCTTGCAGAGGGTATTATAATTTTTTCGTGAAATGTGTAACTTGCATAGAAGGTAACATCCTGACCCATAAAGTATATATATTCTTGATCAGCATCAACAGTCGAGTCGAAATAGCTATGTCTGTCTGTCCGTCTGTCCATCTGTCTGTTTCTATGCGAACTGTACTCTCTCAGTTCTTAAGCTATGCCAATGAAACTTTGCTGAAGTCCCTTTTTCTGTTATAATGTAGCACATATGACAAAACTTGATCGGACCACTACTATCGCCCCTATAGCTGCCACCGGAACGTTCGGTCCGAAACTGGGTTTTTGCGTCAACGCCTTTTTTGTTTATCAAGATGCCTTCACCGAGCTCGGCATTAACCATTTTCTCGGCATTAAAGGGTTAGTGATCGAATACCCTTTTAGATCTTTAGGCGTGTTTAAGTGTATGCTATTCATACTCGTTTCATTAAACATTTATTTTTTTCATCTTCGACAAACGATACTTCTTTCCCTGGTTTCTCTCCAAGCCTAGAAATTAATCTTCAACTTTTTATAAGATATAGTGTGAAGAATAGTTTTTACTGATACTCAGTAATTAAAAAAACAAATATTTCTTATATGTAAATAAGCCCATTTTTACAACTGACTGTACCGGCACGCTTGACCCTTCCTCAAAGAAGTTGAAAATACATGGGCATTTATAACGTTCACTTGAATTTGGTAGACCTTCTGAACTAAGTAATCGTTGAGAGTTTCTCCAAGTCAAGCTGTCTGCAGAGTTCGCCTCGGCCAGCTGCTTTCTGTGATTCATTTTCGAGTATACTATTCTACTGTCTTTTCCCCTGCTTCAACGGGTCCTATATGTTGTTGTTGTTTTCATTTGTATTTGTACTTGTACTTTTCAGTTTTTTTTTGTGTGAAGCATTTGAGCTTTCGTTTGACAAACAGTGGAGGTTGAAAAACGGCCGCGAAACGTAATGAAAAATGCTCATGGCAAATTAAACGTCAAACTCATTTTTGTGATTTTGGTCGCTCTAGTGGGCACGGGAGCAGGGGGGGGGGGGGGGGGGGCGGGCTACAGACTCTCGGTTGCCAGGATCCACGAAGCCGACAACCCGTTGTTGGTTCCCGTTTCTAACCTGTATTTTCTCTTATTTTTTTCCACGTATTTTTCTCTAGCCCAAGTAGTTGCTACCTGGCAATGGAAAGCGCGAGCAAATGGAACGTACGCGTAGAGAAATTGAAAAGCTTGTGATAATCAAAATGAAATAGAATAGAAATCCCCACCGTCGAGCCTTAATCTTTGAAGGAAATTCTTATGTTAAGAGCAAAACCCTCCAGGGCAACAAAGATATTTCGCACGCAAATA
>JBAMCE010000547.1:600000-843951 GCA_037075305.1 Drosophila kanekoi
CCGTTGTGTGCCCGGCTTCCTCCCAGTACTACCCCTATGACAAAAGATATTGGCGCGGCCGATAATAAAGAACGCAACCAATTACGGGCAATATCGATGTCGTCAATATGTCAAATGCAACACATGTCTCGATTATCCAAAAACTTTCCACCACAGTTTAAAGCAAAATAAAGTGAATTATGCACTGAGTGTACATATATATTTAGACTAGAAACCGAATCCATTTTAACGAATAATTTTTATAAACAAAAGCTAAGTTTGAAAGATGAGAAACCAGTCTACATAAAAAATTATAGAAGTCCTCACAGCCAAAAAGAAGAACTCCAAGTCCAAGTATATAATAGCCTACTTTTATTAGTCCCAAAGAAATCTCATTCTTAATCCAATAAGAAAAAATAGCGATTGGTAATTGACTATCGTCAAATCAACAAAAACTGTTAGACGATATGTTCCCACTACTTAGAATTGATGATATTTTAGATCAACTAGCTAGAGTAAAATATTTTTCATGCCTTGACTTAATGTCAAGTTCTCACCAAATTGAACTTGACAATTATTCAATAGCACCAATAGCTCCTACTGCTGCAATAGCACCGAATACATTTCAGAGAATGATGACTATAGCATTCTCAGGACTTGAACCTTCGCGAGCATTCCTTAAAATGGATGACCTAATAGTAATTGGTTGTTCCGAAAAGCATATGGTTAAAAACCTAACTGATGATTTTTTATGCATCAAGTCACATTTCTGGGACACAAATGCACAGACAAAGGACTCTTACCAGATGGCAAGAAATACGACGTCATTCAAAATTACCCAGTCCCACATGATGCGGGCAGTGCTAGACGTTTCGTTGCATTTTGCATTTATTATTAACGATTCATAAAAAATTTCCCCGACTATGCACGGCACATAACTAGACTGAATAAAAAGAATGTTCCATTTAAATGGACGGGTGATTGTCACAATGCGTTTTTATACTAAAATATAAATTTTGTATAATAACGGATGCGAGTAAGCAAGCGAGCAAGAGAAAGTTCTCAGTTGAGAGTGATTGACGTGTTTTACTTGTGCTCCAAGATTTTTATATATTTTTGCGCTTCAAACCTGCTTTTTATTTCTAAATTTTGCATTTATGGTGCATTATTTAAAAAGCTCTTATAAATTGTGCAAAGTGCTATCTGTTGTGCAGCGTAAGTCAGTTAATTATTGCATTTATAAAACGCGGCGTCAGTTCCGTGTTGTTGTTATTGCCTGTTTTTGATTCTTTTGCTTTGGTGCTCCCCTGTGCATACACTTGTATGTGCGTGTGTTCGCTGCTGCATATTTCTGCTTGTGCATCGCTCTCTCGCAAATTTTTGCTATTGCTTTTCTTTCCAAACACTTTGTTTGTGTAAGATAATTGTTTTTTGAGTGTTTACTTGCTCTATTTTTGTGCACCGTCTTCGTTTTGCTCGCGCTCTCGCAACTTCTGCTTATCTTTTAACGTTGATAGCAATTATGTCGTGCTGTAAGAAACCTTGCACGTTCAAGCAGGCCGATGATTCTGCACAGCCGCAATTTGTTAATTGCTGGCTGTGTGAGAGTATGATGCATGCTAAATGTGCAGGTCTCACTGGGCGTGATTGCGACAAGATCACTGCAGTTGCCAAGAAGGGCTGCGGTGGCTTGCGTTGGTCGTGCCCAGATTGCATCGACAAGCAAATTGATTTCTCCAGAATGTATAATTCTGTGAGAAATCAATTCTTAAAATTGAATAATGTTGCTAAGCAACTGTCGAGTAATTTTGACTCCAGTTTTGAGTTGCTTGCCAAATATAAATTCGAGTCTCCAATCAATCGCCGGTTGGAGCCTCATCTTTTGCAATTGCCCTCTACGTCTGTTCAGTCACCTACGCCTTTCATGTCCCAACCTAGCAACTTGGATTTATCTCCAATGTTGTCTTTATCGCCTTCTCCAAGCGACTGCCCAATTACCCCTATAGTAGTTACAGTAGATCCCGTACCTGATACTGTCCCAGTTATCCAAACTGCCTCAGCCCCGTCAGCTCCTGGCCGCAAAGATAGACCTGCGCGTAGTCTTGCCCAGATTGTTAAACACAATAATAGCGCCTCTTTAGCTCCTCCAACACCTGTATTACCCGCAGCCCCATCAGCACCTACTTTAACGGTTGTTGCCCCTCGTAGGCAAGTTTTTGTGTCTCGACTTTCGTCGGACACCACTTCTGAGTCATTGGCTGCCTATATTGCTAGCAAATCTTCTGCTAGTGTGTCGATAACCAAATTTAATTTCTCCACCCCTCGTGAAATATCATCATTCAAAATAAATGTTTCACATGATATGTTCCCAATCATTTGTGATCTCAAATTTTGGCCTCCACACATGATTGTTCACGAGTTCAAGCCAAAAAGGAGAAACCAGCCTGTCACCCTTCCAGTCCCTTCAATACAGGGTACCATTTCTGCCCCAAAAAACTAATTTCAACTTCTGACCAAATCTGTATTCATTATCAGAATGTCAGGGGTCTTATTTCAAAGCTTAAAAATCTTTTCATGGCCAGTACTTCCTTCGACTCGGATATAATAGCCTTTTCAGAAACATGGTTAAATTCAACCATATCCGATTTTGAGATATTTTCGAATAGTTTTATTTTGCATAGAAATGATTGGCCTTCTCGAGGTGGTGGGGTGTTAATTGCCGTTAAAGCCACTCTCCAGTCAGAACTTTTTTGTTTTAGTACGCCTACTGACGCAGAGATTGTATCAGTTAAGGTGTCTTTTCCTACACGGAATATCTATATTACATGCTCTTATGTCCCTCCTTCTTCTGATATTCAAGTTTATATGAAACATATTACTTGTATAAAAGAAGTTTCTTCACACGTGCGTGATACTGACCTATTTATGGTGTTGGGTGATTTTAATTTGCCGAACATCTCTTGGTCATTATTCACTGCCGAAAATTATCTAGTGCCCTCAGCACAGCATGATTTTATAGACTGCATGCTTGATCTTTCGTTGTTTCAAATCAATTCAATTTCTAATCATTTGAAAAGAACACTTGACCTTGTATTTGCTAACGATTACCTTATTTCTAATGTGTCTAGGTCCGCCCCTTTATCTCTTCCTGAGGATGTATATCATCCTACTTTAGAGATTACAATGTTCAATTGTAATCGTCTCATTTCGTGCTCATCAGCCAATAAACCCCGCCGCTTCTTTCGCAAAGGGAATTATTCATTGCTAAATCAGCTTATTTATGCAACCGATTGGTCTTTCTTATATGACTCGGTTGATATGAATACTGCTACTGCTTTTTTTTATAGCACCCTAAACTCCCTCTTAGATATGAGTATTCCCAAGTTAATTCCTTCGACTACTCTTTCAAAACCACCCTGGTTTACTCCCAGATTGTCACAGCTTAAAAACTTAAAATCTAAATATTTTAAAAAGTTTAAAAAGTCTGGTTCGTGTACAGACTTGGCTAGATATTCCATAGTCAAGTCGAACTTCTTTCTTCTGAATTCTCAATGCTATGAGAATTATCTTACTCGTTGTAAAAGGCAATTTGCCCAAAATCCGAGACAGTTTTACAATTTTGTAAACTTGAAGCGTAAATCTTCAAGTTTGCCAACTTCTTTTTCTTTCGGGATGGATAAAGCTAGTAATGACTCTGATTCTGCTAACCTCTTTGCTAATTTTTTCCAATCCACTTACTCCTCTGTCTGTCCTAATAATAATTCTTACCCTTATACTATTTCTTCCTCTAGTTCTATACCTCCTCCTATTATTTCACACTCATCTCTCCTTTTAGCTATAAACGTTTTAAAATCTTCTTACTCTCCTGGGCCTGACAATATTCCTAGTTGTCTACTTAAGGAGTGCAGTTCATCCCTTCTATATCCATTGCAAAAGCTTTTTAATCTATCTCTTGAATCTTCTGTCTTTCCATCTCTTTGGAAAGAATCTTATATCATTCCTCTCCACAAGCAAGGTGGAAAGTCTGATATACAAAATTACAGGGGCATTGCAAAACTGTCCGCTATTCCTAAATTATTTGAAAAAATAATCACTTCGAATTTGCAGCATTTCTGCAAATCAGTTGTTTCCCCTGTTCAACATGGATTCGTAAAGAATCGGTCAACTACGACCAATCTGCTTGAGTTTACTTCCTTGGTAAATGATGCTTTTCTTTCGAAAATGCAAACTGATGTCACTTATACTGACTTCAGTAAGGCGTTTGACTCTGTGCACCATGACACTTAACTTTTTAAACTTGACCGAATAGGTTTCCCTCCGTCTCTTTTGCTTTGGATTAATTCTTATTTAAAAGGAAGGACCCAACGAGTAATGCTGAGGCTGACTACCTCTAAACAAGTTCACGTTACTTCTGGTGTTCCTCAAGGTAGTCATCTTGGACCTTTACTCTTTACTCTTTTTATAAATGATCTCCCCTCTGTTATATCACATGCCCGTGTACTCATGTATGCGGATGATGTGAAACTTATTCTATCATACACTAATCCCCTACACCATTCTCGTCTACAAGACGATTTGAACGCGATGCAACTTTGGTGTTCGACCAATCAATTGCATCTAAATTGTTCAAAGTGTATGTTTATGACATTTAATCGAACTACACCTTATCTTGTCAGTTATACAATCGACAATACCCCTTTGCAACGTATACTAACAGTTAAGGATCTAGGCGTTCTTTTTGATTCTAAACTCTGTTTCAATCTTCACATAGATACCATCGTTAATGAGGCAAAAGGTGTACTTGGATTCATTAAACGATGGTCTAAAGAGTTTAACGATCCTTTTATAACTAAACTTCTGTACATCTCTCTTGTTCGCCCTATCCTTGAATACCGCTCTTGCATCTGGTCTCCGCAGTATAACAATAGTCAGGATCGTATTGAATCTGTTCAGAAGCAATTTCTGCTTTTTGCCTTACGAGGTTTAAATTGGGACCCTAATCTTCGGTTGCCATCCTACTCCAGCAGGCTGCTTCTTCTTAACCTTCCGTCGTTAACCAACCGTAAGACAATTCTCGGTGTTGTCCTTCTACATAAGTTGATTATTGGCGATATAGATTCTCCTTTTCTGTTAGGGCGTCTTCAATTCTCTGTTCCGTCTAGACCAACCAGAAATTACCGCCCCTTATTCCTGTCTACGTGCACAACAGACTACGCTATGCACAATCCTTTTCGCGTGCTTTGTAAAAATTATAATAGTTTACATCACGTTTTCTCTACCGAACTTTCTCTACCCCTAATAAAATCGTTGCTTTCAGGATACCTTCGGGAAGTCACCGACCATTCCCAGCTATGAGCAGGGGCATAGCTTGCCGGACAGGCTATAAATTTTCCCCCACCGGGTCGGTGATTTCCCATTATTTTTCTCTCTGTCCTATCTACTTAACACTCTATATATCTATCTAGCTTACATGTCTTTACTTTATTAACAATCTTCTTACTTTCTTTTTTCCTATTTATTGTATTTTATTAATTAACATAGCAAACTAAGATTATTTTTAATTTTACTTAAGAACCACTTTTTTCCTACTTACACCCTTCAGCTTAGATGTAGGCTCTTATAGCGTCACTGACAAATTTAGCTGTGAAAAGGGGCACAGCTGGCCGGGCTGCCAAATAAAACACCTCCATCGGTCGGTGATGCTATTTAGAGAACTGTGTTTTCTAACTAGTCTTTTAGCATATAAGTCCATTATCTACTGTATGTATAATATACTGAATAATGAGGAAGACACTCGTTTTGTCGACCAATAATAATAAAATAAAAAATAAATAAAAAAAAAAGCGTGAGGAGCGGTTTTAACTTAAAACCAAAACGGACTCCAACTACCAGTTGCTTACGCATCCAAATCATTCACCAAGGGAGAAAGAAAGAAGAGTACAACCGAACAGGAACTAGCAGCAATTCATTGGGCAATAACACATTTCAGACCATATATTTATGGTAGACATTTGACTGTCAAAACAGATCATAGCCCCCTTAAATATTTATTTTCAATGGTTAATCCAAGTCTTAAACTAATACGTATGAGAGGAATATAATTTTACGGTAGAGTATTAAAGGGAAAAGATAATTATGCAGCTGATGCGTTATCAAGAACGCAGAATATGAAAAAGTGGAATTGCCTAGGAAATCTAGAAAAGAAGCTTCAAAGTCCAACGTATATGAAATCATCAAGAATGACGAAGTACTTAAAGTACTGACTTTGTATGTAAAAAATATGCTGTTTTTTTAAACATGGTAAAAAATACAGCAGTATATTATGTTAGCTTATGTTAATGGCTGTATATAAATGGAATTCTGGACTTAGAACAGTTCTTTCAAAGGCTTAAAATGCAAGCCGATATTCATAAGACCACACAACTCAAAGTGGCACCGTGGGAAAATATCTTTGAACAAGTTTAAATTGATAATTTCAAACAAATGGGCAATAAAGTTATGAAAACATTAAGTGTAACGCTACTCATCCCGGTGACCATTATAAAAGAAAAAAAAAGCTATATTGTCTACATTTCATGATGATCCAATACAAGGAGGCCAGACAGACACTACAAAAACCTTGGCCAAGGTCAAAATACATTATTTTTGGAAAGGTATATATGCTATGCAATTGATAACCTTGGCCAAGGTCAAAATACATTATTTTATATATATATATATATTTGTTCATACCTTTCCAAAAATAATGTATTTTAAATTCGTATACTTTTAAACAATTTTATTACATTTTACCATTTTTATATAATACAAAAAAACACAAGTAAGAGGCTCTAGTCGGGAGCTCCCGACTAGGGAATACCCTCTTTTTCCGTTTAAAGTAATAAGGATAAATTAATATAAAAAGTTCCCTAGGCAGGGTTCGAGCCCGCAACTGACCGCATTACTTGCTGCCGACTTTACTCATCAGCCACATCAGTCAAAAAATAAAACTAAAGTTTCCCAGGTAGGTCTCGAAATCGCGACAGACCGCACCACTTGCCACTGCCTCTACTCTACTAATTAAAATAGCAACACAGAAAACAATACAATTGCAATGCTGTTTATAGAATTCAAATCAGACGCGCATGAATGTATGTGTGTACATGTATACAGAAATTCTTGGCATTTGCGTTTGCTGACGCTGATACGAGGAAAGTCAAAGCAAGTTTTTTTTAATAACGTTTGTCTGTCTTAAGCGTTCTTTATGAAATTTTCTACAGTACACCTGCTTGTTCCATAGAATATTTGGGTATTCTCAAAAGGTCAATTGCATTTAAAGTGTAGCATAAATTGGTGGGCAGTACATGTTGGGTTATGGCGATAGCTATAAAATCAAAGATATTTGATATATATATACTATTCTAGAAGCTACAAGTCAAGTTTGGCTCTTATAGGTTCAGATACCTTTGCGTTCGTCCATACGGTCAGACGGAGAGACGGACGGACGGACAGACGGAAACTTTTTTTGTTTCATGCCAATTATGTTTCCGTAAAAAGGCTTGTTTATTTTTTCTTTATTTTCATTTTTAACTAAAATTGTATTATAAAAACAAAAAATTTATTTATGCGCGTTTTCTGACTGGCAACTTTATAATTTAAAGCAAATAGGCTCTAGTCGGGTGCTCCCAACTAGGGAATACCCTGAACCCGCTTATCCCAACACCAAAAGTAGATCGCGCTACGCGCTCGTTTGTAGTACTACAGTTTATTAAAAAAAAATTCTTTGGCAAGGTTCGAACTTGCAACTAACCGCATTACTTGCTGCCGACTCTACTCAGCAACCACACCTGCCCAAAATAATAAATAAATAAAATAATAAATAACAAATTATTATAGCAGCACAGAAAATAATCGCAATGATGACAGAATTCGAAGCAGACGCGGATGAATGTGTGTACATGTATACAGAAATTCTTGGAATTTGCGTCGTGGTTGCGGCGCAATGAAAATACCGAAAACAAAACAAAAAGCGATATTAATGAAATTTTCTACAGTATATCTTATTGTACCTTACAAAATTTGTGTATTCTCAACACATGTTGGGTTATTAACTTGATTTATAACTCTTTGGTGGTAGCGGGGAGGTGGCGGTAGGTATGAAATGAAAGATACTTATTATATATATAATATTCTAGAAGCAACATGTGTGACTCTAGCTCTTATTATTTACCCAATTTGCTCAAAAACAGGATGTCAATATCGATTTTTATCGATTGCTTGGAAGCGGAGTAAGTTATTCGCTATCGGATACAAACTCGATATGCGCGTGGACTAGGTGGACCTACAGCTAAAATTTCAGTCTCTAGCTCTTGTAATTTCTAAGATCCTTGCGTTCATACATACGGACAGAGAGAAAGACATGTCTAGATCGACTCGGCTGTTGATCTGATGAAGAATATATATACTTTATGGGATCGGAGATGCTTCCTTCTGCCTGTTACATACATTTACATTTTGCACAAAAACATTATACCCCTTTTACCCATTTTTAATGGGTTCAGGGTATAAAAACAAAACCAAACAACAAGATTTTATTATAATTAAGTTCTTTAAATAATTTAATTTAAATAATGTAATTATTATAATTAAGTTATATAAATAACTACACATTATTAATTTTACTTTATTCCTCTAAAAGGGAAGGTGTAGTGTGTATATGCCTTAAAAGAACACCCTATATTCAAATATAAAGTATGAGGCACTTTGTTGCATACAATAACAGTTATACATAAACCAAGACCAGAGCCAATTTATGTATTGGCTCCGGCTCATATTACGAAGCGCGGTTCACTAGCCCTCTAGCTGACCGCTTATATTTACGCTGCATACCCCACGCTCCGCATTTAATCAGCAATATGTATGCTCACTAACTCAGGCGTATGCAAGCTACACACTCTCTCTCTCTCTTTGTTGCTGTTAACCAATAACAGCATAAGAATGTACATGTATACCTATGGCTAACAATGAATCTTTTAAATTGAAATAAAGTCATTGAAAATAACCATGCAGAACGGCACTGACGTGCAATTGCTTTTATAAAATCTATGTGTTATTACACATCATCGGTGCCGAATTTCGGAAGACGCACACATGGAAGGTGGTTACCCATATGCACAGCTTAATTTTTGGGTCAACGGCCCAGATGCCAAGGGCATGCGATCCTCTTTCCTTCTAAAATCCTTATATAAGAATCGGGTGGCCAATCGCAATCTCCCTTTTTTGTTCCCCTTTCGGCGCAATGGATTGCAAGAAGGGTGTTGCCACCCGCCAGATAATGTGCCACCAGTGTGTGCTCAACTTCATATCCCATACCCTGGCCGTGCAACAAAAAGATATCGACGTGGCCGGTAATACCAAACGCAACCAAATATAATTAAACGTAAGCAAAAATATCGACGTTGCCGATAATTTCAAATGCAAAATCACCATGAAGATTATGGTAACGACATGAACACGACCGTTACAGAAATCTGCGTGAGCATTTCCAATATAGGTTCGCCCAGCCAGCTACAAAATATGCTTAACGTAGGCCACACGACCTTGAGATGTCAGCACAAGCCCGCCGCCGCCAGCGTCTCTACAGGAGTTCTATTCGGAAACCGAAGTCCTTGACTGGATTCATGTCGTCCTTGTCGTCAAACCCGCTGTTTCACTGTTCTACCTACGCAACTTCGAATACTATAGCGGCTGCCTCCTCCGGCAGGAAGTCTCCCGCTCTTCGATTATCTATCCGGAAGTTTTGGTTGTTGGTACTTGTGGATACCTCTTCCTAAGAGCGCCCTGCCTTTGTAGTTTCGGCAATAGTGGTGAAGCGGAATGGCACCTGTTTCCGCGTCCGCCGCGATGTGTCCCGGTGGCATCGGCTCAGAATTGTGCTCCCTGGCGTGAGTCCCTGATGGCCTGAGCACATTGATGTCGTTCATCATCTCCAGGAAGCCCGATAACATCTCGTCTCGGATCGACTCGCTGATGCCGGACGGAAGGGCTTGCCAATACGTCTGGTGGGTTAGTGCAATCGCCGCGCTCACTGCCGACCTGATTGCAAAGTCTATAGATTTTTTTTTGAGAACTCTGACGCTTCGTCAGCGTTAGAAACCCAATCGGAGCCCTGATCCTCAGCCATGAATGACTCCCAACCACAAGACACGAACCTTACTTTTAATGACACCAATACATTTTAATCATACCGACAACCTCTACTACTATATATGTGATAAATGAATAAATAACTTCAGCAAATTTCCTATCGACAACAATTCTACCCAATATTGAATAATAAATAAAAAGATAAATAACCTTGAAACTCGACACCGATCTTACCTATGTAAATAAATAAACAAGGATATAAATAATCATAGACAACAAAAATGACTGACAAAAATGACTCACAAAAAAATAATTTTTTTTTTTAACTCAATTTCATATAATTCGGAGGGAAAGAAGACAAACACAGGCTAATAATCTACGTACAATCTAGACGTTAACATTTAAGCATTCGTCAAATGCCCAGCTTGTCAGTTTTACTGATGTTAAACGGCATTCAAGGAAAGCTACCTTGAAGTTTATTTGGCTTCTGTCACACTTCTGAGCACTATTGGGCCATGCTGTAAAACAGGTGCGGCGCAGGATCGAGTCTACATCGGGAGCCGTAGGTTGTTGCCTTTATTAAATGTCTTATTGTTTTTGTATGTTCGCCACGGGTCGCACGTAAGTTTTACGTTTTGAATTTGTATGCCTCGGCACAATGTATTAATCAAAGTTTCATTATTAAACAAACTTAAGATTCCTCGTTATATTTGTTTTATTTTTAGAATAGTTGTTTTATTTTAGAAACTTTTCTTTTGAGTACTTTTACACGGGGCCGGTATCAAAAAAGAAAAGAAAAAACTTTAATGTGCTTTTCAGCACTCCACGCCTCGTTGACCGCTGACAAAGTCGAACTCTCGCAAGGTGCCGGAATTCGGCACACGCATACATTCAAGCATGGTCGCCGTTGCTGCCCATATGCACAGCTAAATTTTTTTAGGTCAACGATTCAAATAAAGGCCAAGGGCATGCAATCTAAGCTCTCCATCATCTCTTTGGGAGCGAATCGGGCAGCCAATAGCAATCGCCTCTTTTGGCGCCGTGGATCGCCAGCCCGGCGTTGCCGCTCCTCCATAATTTAAGCACCGTTGTGTGCCCGGCTTTCCCCCAGTACTTTGCCCGTATGACAAAAGATATTGGCGCGGCCGATAAAAAAGAACGCAACCAATTACGGGCAATATCGATGTCGTCAATATGTCAAATGCAACACATGTCTCGATTATCCAAAAACTTTCCACCACAGTTTAAAGCAAAATAATGTGAATTATGCACTGAGTATACATATATATTTAGACTAGAAACCGAATCCATTTTAACGAATAATTTTTATAAACAAACGCTAAGTTTGAAAGATGAGAAACCAGTCTACATAAAAAATTATAGAAGTCCTCACAGCCAAAAAGAAGAACTCCAAGTCCAAGTATATATAGCTTACTTTTATTAGTCCCAAAGAAATCTCATTCTTAATCCAATAAGAAAAAATAGCGATTGGTAATTGACTATCGTCAAATCAACAAAAACTGTTAGACGATAAGTTCCCACTACTTAGAATTGATGGTATTTTAGATGAACTAGCTAGAGTGAAATATTTTTCATGCCTTGACTTAATGTCAAGTTCTCACCAAATTGAACTTGACAATAATTCAATAGCACCAATAGCTCCTACTGCTTCACGCGATTACCAGTTGGCCTACAAATAGCACCGAATACATTTCAGAGAATGATGACTATAGCATTCTCAGGACTTGAACCTTCGCAAGCATTCCTTAATATGGATGACCTAATAGTAATTGGTTGTTCCGAAAAGCATATGGTTAAAAACCTAACTGATGATTTTTTATGCATCAAGACACATTTCTGGGACACAAATGCACAGACAAAGGACTCTTACCAGATGACAAGAAATACGACGTCATTCAAAATTACCCAGTCCCACATGATGCGGGCAGTGGTAGACGTTTTGTTGCATTTTGCAATTATTATTGACGATTTATAAAAAATTTCGCCGACTATGCACGGCACATAACTAGACTGAATAAAAAGAATGTGCCACTTAAATGGACGGGTGATTGTCACACAATGCGTTTTTATACTAAAATATAAATTTTGCATAATAACGGATGCGAGTAAGCAAGCGTGAGGAGCGGTTTTAACTTAAAACCAAAACGGACTCCAACTACCAGTTGCTTACGCATCCAAATCATTCACCAAGGGAGAAAGAAACAAGAGTACAACCGAACAGGAACTAGCAGCAATTCATTGGGCAATAACACATTTCAGACCATATATTTATGGTAGACATTTGACTGTCAAAACAGATCATAGCCCCCTTAAATATTTATTTTCAATGGTTAATCCAAGTCTTAAACTAATACGTATGAGAGGAATATAATTTTACGGTAGAGTATTAAAGGGAAAAGATAATTATGTAGCTGATGCGTTATCAAGAACGCAGAATATGAAAAAGTGGAATTGCCTAGGAAATCTAGAAAAGAAGTTTCAAAGTCCAACGTATATGAAATCATCAAGAATGACGAAGTACTTAAAGTACTGACTTTGTATGTAAAAAATATGCTATGTTTTTTTAAACATGGTAAAAAATACAGCAGTATATTATGTTAGCTTATGTTGGCCATATATATGTTATGGCTGTATATAAATGGAATTCTTGACTTAGAACAGTTCTCGATATTCATAAGACCACACAACTCAAAGTGGCACCGTGGGAAAATATCTTTGAACAAGTTTAAATTGATAATTTCAAACAAATGGGCAATAAAGTTATGAAAACATTAAGTGTAACGCTACTCATCCCGGTGACCATTATAAAAGAAAAAAAAAAGCTATATTGTCTACATTTCATGATGATCCAATACAAGGAGGCCAGACAGACACTACAAAAACCTTGGCCAAGGTCAAAATACATTATTTTTGGAAAGGTATATATGCTATGCAATTGATAACCTTGGCCAAGGTCAAAATACATTATTTTATATATATATATATATTTGTTCATACCTTTCCAAAAATAATGTATTTTAAATTCGTATACTTTTAAACAATTTTATTACATTTTACAATTTTTATATAATACAAAAAAACACAAGTAAGAGGCTCTAGTCGGGAGCTCCCGACTAGGGAATACCCTCTTTTTCCGTTTAAAGTAATAAGGATAAATTAATATAAAAAGTTCCCTAGGCAGGGTTCGAGCCCGCAACTGACCGCATTACTTGCTGCCGACTTTACTCATCAGCCACATCAGTCAAAAAATAAAACTAAAGTTTCCCAGGTAGGTCTCGAAATCGCGACAGACCGCACCACTTGCCACTGCCTCTACTCTACTAATTAAAATTAGAATGCTATAATTAAATTATTACTAATTAAAATATAGTATTAGTCAAGAGAAAGTTCTCAGTTGAGAGTGATTGACGTGTTTTACTTGTGCTCCAAGATTTTTATATATTTTTGCGCTTCAAACCTGCTTTTTATTTCTAAATTTTGCATTTATGGTGCATTATTTAAAAAGCTCTTATAAATTGTGCAAAGTGGTATCTGTTGTGCAGCGTAAGTCTGTTAATTATTGCATTTATAAAACGCGGCGTCAGTTCCGTGTTGTTGTTATTGCCCGTTTTTGATTCTTTTGCTTTGGTGCTCCCTTGTTCATACACTTGTATGTGCGTGTGTTCGCTGCTGCATATTTCTGCTTGTGTATCGCTCTCTCGCAAATTTTTGCTATTGCTTTTCTTTCCAAACACTTTGTTTGTGTAAGATAATTGTTTTTTGAGTGTTTACTTGCTCTATTTTTGTGCACCATTTTCGTTTTGCTCACGCTCTCGCAACCTCTGCTTATTCTTTTAACGTTGATAGAAATTATGTCGTGCTGTAAGAAACCTTGCACGTTCAAGCAGGCTGATGATTCTGCACAGCCGCAATTTGTTAATTGCTGGCTGTGTGAGAGTATGATGCATGCTAAATGTGCAGGTCTCACTGGGCGTGATTGCGACAAGATCACTGCAGTTGCCAAGAAGGGCTGCGGTGGCTTGCGTTGGTCGTGCCCAGATTGCATCGACAAGCAAATTGATTTCTCCAGAATGTATAATTCTGTGAGAAATCAATTCTTAAAATTGAATAATGTTGCTAAGCAGCTGGCGAGTAATTTTGACTCCAGTTTTGAGTTGCTTGCCAAATATAAATTTGAGTCTCCAATCAATCGCCGGTTGGAGCCTCATCTTTTGCAATTACCCTCTACGTCTGTTCAGACACCTACGCCTTTCATGTCCCAACCTAGCAACTTGGATTTATCTCCAATGTTGTCTTTATCGCCTTCTCCAAGCGACTGCCCAATTACCCCCGTTTCATCCCCTATAGTAGTTACAGTAGATCCCGTACCTAATACTGTCCCAGTTATCCAAACTGCCTCAGCCCCGTCAGCTCCTGGCCGCAAAGATAGACCTGCGCGTAGTCTTGCCCAGATTGTTAAACACAATAATGGCGCCTCTTTAGCTCCTCCAACTCCTATATTACCCGCTGCCCCATCAGCACCTACTTTAACGGTTGTTGCCCCTCGTAGGCAAGTTTATGTGTCTCGACTTTCGTCGGACACCACTTCTGAGTCATTGGCTGCCTATATTGCTAGCAAATCTTCTGCTAGTGTGTCAATAACCAAATTTAATTTCTCCACCCCTCGTGAAATATCATCATTCAAAATAAATGTTTCACATGATATGTTCCCAATCATTTGTGATCTCAAATTTTGGCCTCCACACATGATTGTTCACGAGTTCAAGCCAAAAAGGCGAAACCAGCCTGTCACCCTTCCAGTCCCTTCAATACAGGGTACCATTTCTGCCCCAAAAAACTAATTTCAACTTCTGACCAAATCTGTATTCATTATCAGAATGTCAGAGGTCTTATTTCAAAGCTTAAAAATCTTTTCATGGCCAGTACTTCCTTCGACTCGGATATAATAGCCTTTTCAGAAACATGGTTAAATTCAATTATATCCGATTTTGAGATATTTTCGAATAGTTTTATTTTGCATAGAAATGATCGGCCTACAAGAGGTGGTGGGGTGTTAATTGCCGTTAAAGCCACTCTCCAGTCAGAACTTTTTTGTTTTAGTACGCCTACTGACGCTGAGATTGTATCAGTTAAGGTGTCTTTTCCTACACGGAATATCTATATTACATGCTCTTATGTCCCTCCTTCTTCTGATATTCAAGTTTATATGAAACATATTACTTGTATTAAAGAAGTTTCTTCACACGTGCGTGATAATGACCTATTTATGGTGTTGGGTGATTTTAATTTGCCGAACATCTCTTGGTCATTATTCACTGCCGAAAATTATCTAGTGCCCTCAGCACAGCATGATTTTATAGACTGCATGCTAGATCTTTCGTTGTTTCAAATCAATTCAATTTCTAATCATTTGAATAGAACACTTGACCTTGTATTTGCTAACGACTACCTTATTTCTAATGTGTCTAGGTCCGCCCCTTTATCTCTTCCTGAGGATGTATATCATCCTACTTTAGAGATTACAATGTTCAATTGTAATCGTCTCATTTCGTGCTCATCAGCCAATAAACCCCGCCGCTGCTTTCGCAAAGGGAATTATTCATTGCTAAATCAGCTTATTTATGCAACCGATTGGTCTTTCTTATATGACTCGGTTGATATGAATACTGCTATTACTTTTTTTTATAGCACCCTAAACTCCCTCTTAGATGTGAGTATTCCCAAGTCAATTCCTTCGACTACTCTTTCAAAACCACCCTGGTTTACTCCCAGATTGTCACAGCTTAAAAACTTAAAATCTAAATATTTTAAAAAGTTTAAAAAGTCTGGTTCGTGTACAGACTTGGCTAGATATTCCATAGTCAAGTCGAACTTCTTTCTTCTGAATTCTCAATGCTATGAGAATTATCTTACTCGTTGTAAAAGGCAATTTGCCCAAAATCCGAGACAGTTTTACAATTTTGTAAACTTGAAGCGTAAATCTTCAAGTTTGCCAACTTCTTTTTCTTTCGGGATGGATAAAGCTAGTAATGACTCTGATTCTGCTAACCTCTTTGCTAATTTTTTCCAATCAACTTACTCCTCTGTCTGTCCTAATAATAATTCTTACCCTTATACTATTTCTTCCTCTAGTTCTATACCTCCTCCCATTATTTCACACTCATCTCTCCTTTTAGCTATAAACTCTTTACAATCTTCTTACTCTCCTGGGCCTGACAATATTCCTAGTTGTCTACTTAAGGAGTGCAGTTCTTCCCTTCTGTATCCATTGCAAAAGCTTTTTAATCTATCTCTTGAAACTTCTGTCTTTCCATCTCTTTGGAAAGAATCTTATATCATTCCTCTCCACAAGAAAGGTGGAAAGTCTGATATACAAAATTACAGGGGCATTGCAAAACTGTCCGCTATTCCTAAATTATTTGAAAAAATAATCACTTCGAATTTGCAGCATTTCTGCAAATCAGTTGTTTCCCCTGTTCAACATGGATTCGTAAAGAATCGGTCAACTACGACCAATCTGCATGAGTTTACTTCCTTGGTAAATGATGCTTTTCTTTCGAAAATGCAAACTGATGTCATTTATACTGACTTCAGTAAGGCGTTTGACTCTGTGCACCATGACACTTTACTTTTTAAACTTGACCGAATAGGTTTCCCTCCGTCTCTTTTGCTTTGGATTAATTCTTATTTAAAAGGTAGGACCCAACGAGTAATGCTGAGGCTGACTACCTCTAAACAAGTTCACGTTACTTCTGGTGTTCCTCAAGGTAGTCATCTTGGACCTTTACTCTTTACTCTTTTTATAAATGATCTCCCCTCTGTGATATCACATGCCCGTGTACTCATGTATGCGGATGATGTAAAACTAATTCTATCATACACTAATCCCCTACACCATTCTCGTCTACAAGACGATCTGAACTCGATGCAACTTTGGTGTTCGACCAATCAATTGCATCTGAATTGTTCAAAGTGTATGTTTATGACATTTAATCGTACTACACCTTATCTTGTCAGTTATACAATCGACAATACCCCTTTGCAACGTATACTAACAGTTAAGGATCTAGGCGTTCTTTTTGATTCTAAACTCTGTTTCAATCTTCACATAGATACCATCGTTAATGAGGCAAAAGGTGTACTTGGATTCATTAAACGATGGTCTAAAGAGTTTAACGATCCTTTTATAACTAAACTTCTGTACATCTCTCTTGTTCGCCCTATCCTTGAATACTGCTCTTGCATCTGGTCTCCGCAGTATAACAATAGCCAGGATCGTATTGAATCTGTTCAGAAGCAATTTCTGCTTTTTGCCTTACGAGGTTTAAATTGGGACCCTAATCTTCGGTTGCCATCCTACTCCAGCAGGCTGCTTCTTCTTAACCTTCCGTCGTTAACCAACCGTAGGACAATTCTCGGTGTTGTCCTTCTACATAAGTTGATTATTGGCGATATAGATTCTCCTTTTCTGCTAGGGCGTCTTCAATTCTCTGTTCCGTCTAGACCAACCAGAAATTACCGCCCCTTATTCCTGTCTACGTGCACAACAGACTACGCTATGCACAATCCTTTTCGCGTGCTATGTAAAAATTATAATAGTTTACATCACGTTTTCTCTACCGAACTTTCTCTACCCCTAATAAAATCGTTGCTTTCAGGATACCTTCGGGAAGTCACCGACCATTCCCAGCTATGAGCAGGGGCATAGCTTGCCGGACAGGCTGTAAACTTTCCCCCACCGGGTCGGTGATTTCCCATTACTTTTCTCTCTATCCTATCTACTTAACACACTATATATCTATCTAGCTTACATGTCTTTACTTTATTAACAATCTTCTTACTTTCCTTTTTCCTATTTATTGTATTTTATTAATTAACATACCAAACTAAGATTATTTTTAATTTTACATAAGAACACTTTTTTCCTACTTACACCCTTCAGCTTTGATGTAGGCTCTTATAGCGTCACTGACAAATTTAGCTGTGAAAAGGGGCACAGCTGGCCGGGCTGCCAAATAAAACACCTCCATCGGTCGGTGATGCTATTTAGAGAACTGTGTTTTCTAACTAGGCTTTTAGCATATAAGTCCATTATCTACTGTATGTATAATATGAATAATGAGGAAGACACTCGTTTTGTCGACCAATAATAAAAAAAAAATAAATAAAAAAAAAAAAAAAAAAAAATAGCAACACAGAAAACAATACAATTGCAATGCTGTTTATAGAATTCAAATCAGACGCGCAAGAATGTATGTGTGTACATGTATACAGAAATTCAAGGCATTTGCGTTTGCTGACGCTGATACGAGGAAAGTCAAAGCAAGTTTTTTTTAATAACGTTTGTCTGTCTTAAGCGTTCTTTATGAAATTTTCTACAGTACACCTGCTTGTTCCATAGAATATTTGGGTATTCTCAAAAGGTCAATTGCATTTAAAGTGTAGCATAAATTGGTGGGCAGTACATGTTGGGTTATGGCGATAGCTATAAAATCAAAGATATTTGATATATATATACTATTCTAGAAGCTACAAGTCAAGTTTGGCTCTTATAGGTTCAGATACCTTTGCGTTCGTCCATACGGTCAGACGAAGAGACGGACGGACGGACAGACGGAAACTTTTTTTTGTTTCATGCCAATTATGTTTCCGTAAAAAGGCTTGTTTATTTTTTCTTTATTTTCATTTTTAACTAAAATTGTATTATAAAAACAAAAAATTTATTTATGCGCGTTTTCTGACTGGCAACTTTATAATTTAAAGCAAATAGGCTCTAGTCGGGTGCTCCCAACTAGGGAATACCCTGAACCCGCTTATCCCAACACCAAATGTAGATCGCGCTACGCGCTCGTTTGTAGTACTACAGTTTATTAAAAAAAAATTCTTTGGCAGGGTTCGAACTTGCAACTAACCGCATTACTTGCTGCCGACTCTACTCAGCAACCACACCTGCCCAAAATAATAAATAAATAAAATAATAAATAACAAATTATTATAGCAGCACAGAAAATAATCGCAATGATGACAGAATTCGAAGCAGACGCGGATGAATGTGTGTACATGTATACAGAAATTCTTGGAATTTGCGTCGTGGTTGCGGCGCAATGAAAATACCGAAAACAAAACAAAAAGCGATATTAATGAAATTTTCTACAGTATATCTTATTGTACCTTACAAAATTTGTGTATTCTCAACACATGTTGGGTTATTAACTTGATTTATAACTCTTTGGTGGTAGCGGGGAGGTGGCGGTAGGTATGAAATGAAAGATACTTATTATATATATAATATTCTAGAAGCAACATGTGTGACTCTAGCTCTTATTATTTACCCAATTTGCTCAAAAACAGGATGTCAATATCGATTTTTATCGATTGCTTGGAAGCGGAGTAAGTTATTCGCTATCGGATACAAACTCGATATGCGCGTGGACTAGGAGGACCTACAGCTAAAATTTCAGTCTCTAGCTCTTGTAATTTCTAAGATCCTTGCGTTCATACATACGGACAGAGAGAAAGACATGTCTAGATCGACTCGGCTGTTGATCTGATGAAGAATATATATACTTTATGGGATCGGAGATGCTTCCTTCTGCCTGTTACATACATTTACATTTTGCACAAAAAAACAGAAACAAAAACATCAATTTCATATAATTCGGAGGGAAAGAAGACAAACACAGGCTAATAATCTACGTACAATCTAGACGTTAACATTTAAGCATTCGTCAAATGCCCAGCTTGTCAGTTTTACTGATGTTAAACGGCATTCAAGGAAAGCTACCTTGAAGTTTATTTGGCTTCTGTCACACTTCTGAGCACTATTGGGCCATGCTGTAAAACAGGTGCGGCGCAGGATCGAGTCTACATCGGGAGCCGTAGGTTGTTGCCTTTATTAAATGTCTTATTGTTTTTGTATGTTCGCCACGGGTCGCACGTAAGTTTTACGTTTTGAATTTGTATGCCTCGGCACAATGTATTAATCAAAGTTTCATTATTAAACAAACTTAAGATTCCTCGTTATATTTGTTTTATTTTTAGAATAGTTGTTTTATTTTAGAAACTTTTCTTTTGAGTACTTTTACACGGGGCCGGTATCAAAAAAGAAAAGAAAAAACTTTAATGTGCTTTTCAGCACTCCACGCCTCGTTGACCGCTGACAAAGTCGAACTCTCGCAAGGTGCCGGAATTCGGCACACGCATACATTCAAGCATGGTCGCCGTTGCTGCCCATATGCACAGCTAAATTTTTTTAGGTCAACGACCCAAATAAAGGCCAAGGGCATGCAATCTAAGCTCTCCATCATCTCTTTGGGAGCGAATCGGGCAGCCAATAGCAATCGCCTCTTTTGGCGCCGTGGATCGCCAGCCCGGCGTTGCCGCTCCTCCATAATTTAAGCACCGTTGTGTGCCCGGCTTTCCCCCAGTACTTTGCCCGTATGACAAAAGATATTGGCGCGGCCGATAAAAAAGAACGCAACCAATTACGGGCAATATCGATGTCGTCAATATGTCAAATGCAACACATGTCTCGATTATCCAAAAACTTTCCACCACAGTTTAAAGCAAAATAATTTGAATTATGCACTGAGTATACATATATATTTAGACTAGAAACCGAATCCATTTTAACGAATAATTTTTATAAACAAACGCTAAGTTTGAAAGATGAGAAACCAGTCTACATAAAAAATTATAGAAGTCCTCACAGCCAAAAAGAAGAACTCCAAGTCCAAGTATATATAGCTTACTTTTATTAGTCCCAAAGAAATCTCATTCTTAATCCAATAAGAAAAAATAGCGATTGGTAATTGACTATCGTCAAATCAACAAAAACTGTTAGACGATAAGTTCCCACTACTTAGAATTGATGGTATTTTAGATGAACTAGCTAGAGTGAAATATTTTTCATGCCTTGACTTAATGTCAAGTTCTCACCAAATTGAACTTGACAATAATTCAATAGCACCAATAGCTCCTACTGCTTCACGCGATTACCAGTTGGCCTACAAATAGCACCGAATACATTTCAGAGAATGATGACTATAGCATTCTCAGGACTTGAACCTTCGCAAGCATTCCTTAATATGGATGACCTAATAGTAATTGGTTGTTCCGAAAAGCATATGGTTAAAAACCTAACTGATGATTTTTTATACATCAAGACACATTTCTGGGACACAAATGCACAGACAAAGGACTCTTACCAGATGACAAGAAATACGACGTCATTCAAAATTACCCAGTCCCACATGATGCGGGCAGTGGTAGACGTTTTGTTGCATTTTGCAATTATTATTGACGATTTATAAAAAATTTCGCCGACTATGCACGGCACATAACTAGACTGAATAAAAAGAATGTGCCACTTAAATGGACGGGTGATTGTCACACAATGCGTTTTTATACTAAAATATAAATTTTGCATAATAACGGATGCGAGTAAGCAAGCGTGAGGAGCGGTTTTAACTTAAAACCAAAACGGACTCCAACTACCAGTTGCTTACGCATCCAAATCATTCACCAAGGGAGAAAGAAACAAGAGTACAACCGAACAGGAACTAGCAGCAATTCATTGGGCAATAACACATTTCAGACCATATATTTATGGTAGACATTTGACTGTCAAAACAGATCATAGCCCCCTTAAATATTTATTTTCAATGGTTAATCCAAGTCTTAAACTAATACGTATGAGAGGAATATAATTTTACGGTAGAGTATTAAAGGGAAAAGATAATTATGTAGCTGATGCGTTATCAAGAACGCAGAATATGAAAAAGTGGAATTGCCTAGGAAATCTAGAAAAGAAGTTTCAAAGTCCAACGTATATGAAATCATCAAGAATGACGAAGTACTTAAAGTACTGACTTTGTATGTAAAAAATATGCTATGTTTTTTTAAACATGGTAAAAAATACAGCAGTATATTATGTTAGCTTATGTTGGCCATATATATGTTATGGCTGTATATAAATGGAATTCTTGACTTAGAACAGTTCTCGATATTCATAAGACCACACAACTCAAAGTGGCACCGTGGGAAAATATCTTTGAACAAGTTTAAATTGATAATTTCAAACAAATGGGCAATAAAGTTATGAAAACATTAAGTGTAACGCTACTCATCCCGGTGACCATTATAAAAGAAAAAAAAAGCTATATTGTCTACATTTCATGATGATCCAATACAAGGAGGCCAGACAGACACTACAAAAACCTTGGCCAAGGTCAAAATACATTATTTTTGGAAAGGTATATATGCTATGCAATTGATAACCTTGGCCAAGGTCAAAATACATTATTTTATATATATATATATATTTGTTCATACCTTTCCAAAAATAATGTATTTTAAATTCGTATACTTTTAAACAATTTTATTACATTTTACAATTTTTATATAATACAAAAAAACACAAGTAAGAGGCTCTAGTCGGGAGCTCCCGACTAGGGAATACCCTCTTTTTCCGTTTAAAGTAATAAGGATAAATTAATATAAAAAGTTCCCTAGGCAGGGTTCGAGCCCGCAACTGACCGCATTACTTGCTGCCGACTTTACTCATCAGCCACATCAGTCAAAAAATAAAACTAAAGTTTCCCAGGTAGGTCTCGAAATCGCGACAGACCGCACCACTTGCCACTGCCTCTACTCTACTAATTAAAATAGCAACACAGAAAACAATACAATTGCAATGCTGTTTATAGAATTCAAATCAGACGCGCAAGAATGTATGTGTGTACATGTATACAGAAATTCTTGGCATTTGCGTTTGCTGACGCTGATACGAGGAAAGTCAAAGCAAGTTTTTTTTTTAATAACGTTTGTCTGTCTTAAGCGTTCTTTATGAAATTTTCTACAGTACACCTGCTTGTTCCATAGAATATTTGGGTATTCTCAAAAGGTCAATTGCATTTAAAGTGTAGCATAAATTGGTGGGCAGTACATGTTGGGTTATGGCGATAGCTATAAAATCAAAGATATTTGATATATATATACTATTCTAGAAGCTACAAGTCAAGTTTGGCTCTTATAGGTTCAGATACCTTTGCGTTCGTCCATACGGTCAGACGGAGAGACGGACGGACGGAAACTTTTTTTTGTTTCATGCCAATTATGTTTCCGTAAAAAGGCTTGTTTATTTTTTCTTTATTTTCATTTTTAACTAAAATTGTATTATAAAAACAAAAAATTTATTTATGCGCGTTTTCTGACTGGCAACTTTATAATTTAAAGCAAATAGGCTCTAGTCGGGTGCTCCCAACTAGGGAATACCCTGAACCCGCTTATCCCAACACCAAATGTAGATCGCGCTACGCGCTCGTTTGTAGTACTACAGTTTATTAAAAAAAAATTCTTTGGCAGGGTTCGAACTTGCAACTAACCGCATTACTTGCTGCCGACTCTACTCAGCAACCACACCTGCCCAAAATAATAAATAAATAAAATAATAAATAACAAATTATTATAGCAGCACAGAAAATAATCGCAATGATGACAGAATTCGAAGCAGACGCGGATGAATGTGTGTACATGTATACAGAAATTCTTGGAATTTGCGTCGTGGTTGCGGCGCAATGAAAATACCGAAAACAAAACAAAAAGCGATATTAATGAAATTTTCTACAGTATATCTTATTGTACCTTACAAAATTTGTGTATTCTCAACACATGTTGGGTTATTAACTTGATTTATAACTCTTTGGTGGTAGCGGGGAGGTGGCGGTAGGTATGAAATGAAAGATACTTATTATATATATAATATTCTAGAAGCAACATGTGTGACTCTAGCTCTTATTATTTACCCAATTTGCTCAAAAACAGGATGTCAATATCGATTTTTATCGATTGCTTGGAAGCGGAGTAAGTTATTCGCTATCGGATACAAACTCGATATGCGCGTGGACTAGGAGGACCTACAGCTAAAATTTCAGTCTCTAGCTCTTGTAATTTCTAAGATTCTTGCGTTCATACATACGGACAGACAGAAAGACATGTCTAGATCGACTCGGCTGTTGATCTGATGAAGAATATATATACTTTATGGGATCGGAGATGCTTCCTTCTGCCTGTTACATACATTTACATTTTGCACAAAAACATTATACCCCTTTTACCCATTTTTAATGGGTTCAGGGTATAAAAACAAAACCAAACAACAAGATTTTATTATAATTAAGTTCTTTAAATAATTTAATTTAAATAATGTAATTAATATAATTAAGTTATATAAATAACTACACATTATTAATTTTACTTTATTCCTCTAAAAGGGAAGGTGTAGTGTGTATATGCCTTAAAAGAACACCCTATATTCAAATATAAAGTATGAGGCATTTTGTTGCATACAATAACAGTTATACATAAACCAAGACCAGAGCCAATTTATGTATTGGCTCCGGCTCATATTACGAAGCGCGGTTCACTAGCCCTCTAGCTGACCGTTTATATTTACGCTGCATACCCCACGCTCCACATTTAATCAGCAATATGTATGCACACTAACTCAGGCGTATGCAAGCTACACACTCTCTCTCTCTCTCTTTGTTGCTGTTAACCAATAACAGCATAAGAATGTACATGTATACCTATGGCTAACAATGAATCTTTTAAATTGAAAAAAAGTCATTGAAAATAACCATGCAGAACGGCACTGACGTGCAATTGCTTTTATAAAATCTATGTGTTATTACACATCATCGGTGCCGAATTTCGGAAGACGCACACATGGAAGGTGGTTACCCATATGCACAGCTTAATTTTTGGGTCAACGGCCCAGATGCCAAGGGCATGCGATCCTCTTTCCTTCTAAAATCCTTATATAAGAATCGGGTGGCCAATCGCAATCTCCCTTTTTTGTTCCCCTTTCGGCGCAATGGATCGCAAGGGTGTTGCTCAACTTCATATCCCATACCCTGGCCGTGCAACAAAAAGATATCGACGTGGCCGGTAATACCAAACGCAATCAAATATAATTAAACGTAAGCAAAAATATCGACGTTGCCGATAATTTCAAATGCAAAATCACCATGAAGATTATGGTAACGACATGAACACGACCGTTACAGAAATCTGCGTGAGCATTTCCAATATAGGTTCGCCCAGCCAGCTACAAAATATGCTTAACGTAGGCCACACGACCTTGAGATGTCAGCACAAGCCCGCCGCCGCCAGCGTCTCTACAGGAGTTCTATTCGGAAACCGAAGTCCTTGACTGGATTCATGTCGTCCTTGTCGTCAAACCCGCTGTTTCACTGTTCTACCTACGCAACTTCGAATACTATAGCGGCTGCCTCCTCCGGCAGGAAGTCTCCCGCTCTTCGATTATCCATCCGGAAGTTTTGGTTGTTGGTACTTGTGGATACCTCTTCCTAAGAGCGCCCTGCCTTTGTAGTTTCGGCAATAGTGGTGAAGCGGAATGGCACCTGTTTCCGCGTCCGCCGCGATGTGTCCCGGTGGCATCGGCTCAGAATTGTGCTCATCTCCAGGAAGCCCGATAACATCTCGTCTCGGATCGACTCGCTGATGCCGGACGGAAGGGCTTGCCAATACGTCTGGTGGGTTAGTGCAATCGCCGCGCTCACTGCCGACCTGATTGCAAAGTCTATAGATTTTTTTGAGAACTCTGACGCTTCGTCAGCGTCAGAAACCCAATCGGAGCCCTGATCCTCAGCCATGAATGACTCCCAACCACAAGACACGAACCTTACTTTTAATGACACCAATACATTTTAATCTTACCGACAACCTCTACTACTATATATGTGATAAATGAATAAATAACTTCAGCAAATTTCCTATCGACAACAATTCTACCCAATATTGAATAATAAATAAAAAGATAAATAACCTTGAAACTCGACACCCATCTTACCTATGTAAATAAATAAACAAGGATATAAATAATCATAGACAACAAAAATGACTCACAAAAAAATATTTTTTTGTTTTAACTCAATTTCATATAATTCGGAGGGAAAGAAGACAAACACAGGCTAATAATCTACGTACAATCTAGACGTTAACATTTAAGCATTCGTCAAATGCCCAGCTTGTCAGTTTTACTGATGTTAAACGGCATTCAAGGAAAGCTACCTTGAAGTTTATTTGGCTTCTGTCACACTTCTGAGCACTATTGGGCCATGCTGTAAAACAGGTGCGGCGCAGGATCGAGTCTACATCGGGAGCCGTAGGTTGTTGCCTTTATTAAATATCTTATTGTTTTTGTATGTTCGCCACGGGTCGCACGTAAGTTTTACGTTTTGAATTTGTATGCCTCGGCACAATGTATTAATCAAAGTTTCATTATTAAACAAACTTAAGATTCCTCGTTATATTTGTTTTATTTTTAGAATAGTTGTTTTTATTTTAGAAACTTTTCTTTTGAGTACTTTTACACGGGGCCGGTATCAAAAAAGAAAAGAAAAAACTTTAATGTGCTTTTCAGCACTCCACGCCTCGTTGACCGCTGACAAAGTCGAACTCTCGCAAGGTGCCGGAATTCGGCACACGCATACATTCAAGCATGGTCGACGTTGCTGCCCATATGCACAGCTAAATTTTTTTAGGTCAACGACCCAAATAAAGGCCAAGGGCATGCAATCTAAGCTCTCCATCATCTCTTTGGGAGCGAATCGGGCAGCCAATAGCAATCGCCTCTTTTGGCGCCGTGGATCGCCAGCCCGGCGTTGCCGCTCCTCCGTAATTTAAGCACCGTTGTGTGCCCGGCTTTCCCCCAGTACTTTGCCCGTATGACAAAAGATATTGGCGCGGCCGATAAAAAAGAACGCAACCAATTACGGGCAATATCGATGTCGTCAATATGTCAAATGCAACACATGTCTCGATTATCCAAAAACTTTCCACCACAGTTTAAAGCAAAATAATGTGAATTATGCACTGAGTATACATATATATTTAGACTAGAAACCGAATCCATTTTAACGAATAATTTTTATAAACAAACGCTAAGTTTGAAAGATGAGAAACCAGTCTACATAAAAAATTATAGAAGTCCTCACAGCCAAAAAGAAGAACTCCAAGTCCAAGTATATATAGCTTACTTTTATTAGTCCCAAAGAAATCTCATTCTTAATCCAATAAGAAAAAATAGCGATTGGTAATTGACTATCGTCAAATCAACAAAAACTGTTAGACGATAAGTTCCCACTACTTAGAATTGATGGTATTTTAGATGAACTAGCTAGAGTGAAATATTTTTCATGCCTTGACTTAATGTCAAGTTCTCACCAAATTGAACTTGACAATAATTCAATAGCACCAATAGCTCCTACTGCTTCACGCGATTACCAGTTGGCCTACAAATAGCACCGAATACATTTCAGAGAATGATGACTATAGCATTCTCAGGACTTGAACCTTCGCAAGCATTCCTTAATATGGATGACCTAATAGTAATTGGTTGTTCCGAAAAGCATATGGTTAAAAACCTAACTGATGATTTTTTATGCATCAAGACACATTTCTGGGACACAAATGCACAGACAAAGGACTCTTACCAGATGACAAGAAATACGACGTCATTCAAAATTACCCAGTCCCACATGATGCGGGCAGTGGTAGACGTTTTGTTGCATTTTGCAATTATTATTGACGATTTATAAAAAATTTCGCCGACTATGCACGGCACATAACTAGACTGAATAAAAAGAATGTGCCACTTAAATGGACGGGTGATTGTCACAATGCGTTTTTATACTAAAATATAAATTTTGTATAATAACGGATGCGAGTAAGCAAGCGTGAGGAGCGGTTTTAACTTAAAACCAAAACGGACTCCAACTACCAGTTGCTTACGCATCCAAATCATTCACCAAGGGAGAAAGAAACAAGAGTACAACCGAACAGGAACTAGCAGCAATTCATTGGGCAATAACACATTTCAGACCATATATTTATGGTAGACATTTGACTGTCAAAACAGATCATAGCCCCCTTAAATATTTATTTTCAATGGTTAATCCAAGTCTTAAACTAATACGTATGAGAGGAATATAATTTTACGGTAGAGTATTAAAGGGAAAAGATAATTATGTAGCTGATGCGTTATCAAGAACGCAGAATATGAAAAAGTGGAATTGCCTAGGAAATCTAGAAAAGAAGCTTCAAAGTCCAACGTATATGAAATCATCAAGAATGACGAAGTACTTAAAGTACTGACTTTGTATGTAAAAAATATGCTATGTTTTTTTAAACATGGTAAAAAATACAGCAGAATATTATGTTAGCTTATGTTAATGGCTGTATATAAATGGAATTCTTGACTAAGAACAGTTCTTTCAAAGGCTTAAAATGCAAGCCGATATTCATAAGACCCCACAACTCAAAGTGGACTAGGAGGACGTACAGCTAAAATTTCAGTCTATAGCTCTTGTAGTTTCTAAGATCCTTGCGTTCATACATACGGACAGACAGAAAGACATGTCTAGAACGACTCGGCTGTTGATCTGATGAAGAATATATATACTTTATGGGGTCGGAGATGCTTCCTTCTGCCTGTTACATACATTTACATTTTGCACAAAAACATTATACCGCTTTTACCCATTTTTAATGGGTTTAGGGTATAAAAACAAAACCAAACAACAAAATTTTATTATAATTAAGTTCTTTAAATAATTTAATTTAAATAATGTAATTATTATAATTAAGTTATATAAATAACTACACATTATTAATTTTAATTTATTCCTCTAAAAGGGAAGGTGTAGTGTGTATATGCCTTAAAAGAACACCCTATATTCAAATATAAAGTATGAGGCACTTTGTTACATACAATAACAGTTATACATAAACCAAGACCAGAGCCACTTTATGTATTGGCTCCGGCTCATATTACGAACCGCGGTTCACTAGCCCTCTAGCTGACCGTTTATATTTACGCTGCATACCCCACGCTCCGCATTTAATCAGCAATATGTATGCTCACTAACTCAGGCGTATGCAAGCTACACACTCTCTCTCTCTCTTTGTTGTTGTTAACCAATAACAGTATAAATTGAAATAAAGTCACTGAAAATAACTATGCAGAACTGCACTGCAATATGTGCAACTGCTTTTATAAAATCTATGTGTTATTACACATCATCGGTGCCGAATTTCGGAAGACGCACACATGGAAGGTGGTTACCCATATGCACAGCTTAATTTTTGGGTCAACGGCCCAGATGCCAAGGGCATGTGATCCTCTCTCCTTCTAAAATCCTTATATAAGAATCGGGTGGCCAATCGCAATCTCCCTTTTTTGTTCCCCTTTCGGCGCAATGGATTGCAAGAAGGGTGTTGCCACCCGCCAGATAATGTGCCACCAGTGTGTGCTCAACTTCATCTCCGATACCCTGGCCGTGCAACAAAAAGATATCGACGTGGCCGGTAATACCAAACGCAACCAAAAATAACCAAACGTAAACAAAAATATCGACGTTGCCGATAATGTCAAATGCAAAATCACCACGAAGATTATGGTAGCATAGCATTTCCAATATAGGTCCGTCCAGCCACGACCTTGAGATGTCAGCACAAGCCCGCATCCGCCATCGTCTCTACAGGAGTTCTATTCGGAAACCGAAGTCCTTTACTGGATTCATGTCGTCCTTGTCGTCAAACCCGCTGTTTCACTGTTCTACCTACGCCCCTTCGAATACTATAGCGGCTGCCTCCTCCGGCAGGAAGTCTCCCGCTCTTTGGTTACCTATCCGGAAGTTTTGGTTGTTGGTACTTGTGGATACCTCTTCCTAAGGGCGCCCTGCCTTTGTAGTTTCGGCAATACTGGTGAAGCGGAATGGCACCTGTTTCCGCGTCCGCCGCGATGTGTCCCGGTGGCATCGGCTCAGAATTGTGCTCCCTGGCGTGAGTCCCTGATGGCCTGAGCACATTGATGTCGTTTATTATCTCCAGGAAGCCCGATAACATCTCGTCTCGGATCGACTCGCTGATGCCGGACGGAAGGGATTGCCAATACGTCTGGTGGGTTTGTGCAATCGCCGCGTTCACTGCCGACGTGATTGCAAATTCTATAGATTTTTTTTTGAGAACTCTGACGCTTCGTCAGCGTCAGAAACCCAATCGGAGCCCTGATCCTCAGCCATGAATGACTCCCAACCACAAGACACGAACCTTACTTTTAATGACACCAATACATTTTAATCTTACCTACAACCTCTACTACTATATATGTGATAAATGAATAAATAACTTCAGCAAATTTCCTATCGACAACAATTCTACCCAATATTGAATAATAAATAAAAAGATAAATAACCTTGAAACTCGACACCGATCTTACCTATGTAAATAAATAAATAAGGATATAAATAATCATAGACAACAAAAATGACTGACAAAAAAATATTTTTTTTGTTTTAACTCAATTTCATATAATTCGGAGGGAAAGAAGACAAACACAGGCTAATAATCTACGTACAATCTGGACGTTAACATTTAAGCATTCGTCAAATGCCCAGTTTGTCAGTTTTACTGATGAACGGCATTCAAGGAAAGCTACCTTGAAGTTTATTTGGCTTCTGTCACACTTCTGAGCACTATGGGCCATGCTGTAAAACAGGTGCGGCGCAGGATCGAGTCTACATCGTCCGGCTCATCTGTCTTCGAAGCTGTTATAGCTACGGCGAGTAGACACCACACCTAAACACGGTGTTGGGCAAAACAAATAGTTCTCAGTGTAAAGTGACTTGTGCTCCAAGATTTTTATATATTTTTGCGCTTTAATCTTGCTTTTAATTCTATATTTTGCATATTTTTAGGCTTCATTTAAAAAGATTTAATTACTTGTGCAAAATGCTATTTGTTGTGCAGCGAAAGTCTGTTTATTATTACAATTATTGAACGCGGCGTCAATTCCGTGTTGTTATTGTCTGTTTTAATTCTTATTTTTTGGCACTCCCCTGTGCATACACTTGATTGTGCTTGTGCTCGCTGGTACATATTTCTGCTTGTGCACCACGCACTCACAAATTATTGCTGTCGCTTTTCACTCCAAACAATTTGTTTGTGTACGATAATTGATTTTTGAGTGTTTATTTGCTCTATTTTTGTGCACCGTTTTCGTCTTGCTCTGCGCTCTCGCAACTTGTATACTCTTGTAATAATTATGTCGTGCTGTTAGAAACCTTGCACGTTCAAGCAGGCTGTTGATTCTGCACAGCCGCAATTTGTTAATTGCTGGCTGTGTGAGAATATGATGCATGCTAAATGTGCAGGTCTCAATGGGCGTGATTGCGACAACCTTCAGTTGCCGAGAAGGGCTGCGGTGGCTTGCGTCGCTCGTGCCCAGAATGCATCGACAAGCAAATTGATTTCTCCAGGAAGTATAATTCTGTGGGAAATCAATTCTTAAAACTTAATATAGTTTTGAGTTGCTTATCAATTTTTGCATTTGCCCTGTCCGTCTGTCCATGCCTAGCAACATGGATTTATCGCCAAAATTGTTATTACCGCCTTCTCCGAGCGGTTGTCCAAATATTACCCCTGTTATATCCCCTTATTTAGTCCCAATAGATCCTTTAGTTGAACCTGCCCTAGTCAGTGAAACTGTTGCAGCCCCGTCAGCTTCTGCCCTGCGCGCAATCTAGACCAGTATGCTAAAAGCAATCTCGGTGCTTCTTTGGTCCCACCAACTAAATGAGTTCAAGCCAATAAAGTGAGACCAGCTTGTCACCCTTCCAGTCCATTCAATACAGAGTTTCGTTTCTGCCCCAAAAAACTAACTTCGTCTTCTGAATATCAAGTCTCATTCATTATCAAATTGTCAGAGGTCTCATTTCCAAACTTAAAAATCTTTTTATGGCTAGCACTTTCTTCGATTCGGATATAATCGCATTTTCAGATAGGTAGTTAAATTCAACCATACCTGATTTTGATGTTTTTCGAACAATTTTATTTGGTATAGAAATGATCGGCTTACTCGAGGGGGTGGGGTATTAATTGCCGTTGAAGCCATTCCCCAGTCAAAACTTTTCTGTTTTACTATGTCTTCAGAAGCTGAGATTGTCTCAGTTAAGGTGTCTTTCCTCCATGGAATATCTATAGTACACTTTCTTATGTTCATCCTTCTTCTGATATTCAACTTTATATGAAAATTATTTCTTGTACAAAAGATGTTTCTTCACTCGAGCGTGATTTTAATTTTCCGAGCATACCTTGGTCATTATTCACTGCCGTAAATCATTCAGTACCCTCAGCACAGCATGACTTTATAGATTGCATACTAGACCTTTCGTTATTTCAAATTCAATTCAATTTCTAAAATTTGAATAGAACACTTGACCATGTATTTATTAACGACTACCTTACTGCTAATGTGTCCAGGTCCCCTCCTTTATCTTTTCCTGAGGATGTATATTATCGTACTTTAGAGGGTGCAATGTTCAGTTGCAATCCTCTCGTCTGCGATGTTCCATCTACAATCCAAATGTTCAAATCGTTTGAGGTACTCCTGCAGAAGGTCAGTTGCCGCGTACACACATTTGTTCCTTGCAAGGATTGCCGTGTCGCAAACGTGGCCACCAGATTGTCCTGCCGATCATTTCGTGTGCTTGTACTTGCAGTGGGTATGTCATGGGTAAACAGGCTGTATAACGTGGGCTCCAAAATGCTGTGGACCTCCCGCTTTTATGCGTTTGGTCATCCTGCACCATTTGAAAGGTTCTCTCAGTTAGGAAGCTCGCAATGACGCTAAATAGCTGTGGGTTTAATTTGTCCTTGATTTTGTAAAGAAGACCTGCGAGCCACACCCGGTCGAAAGCTTGCCGCATACTCCATTCTGTGGTACCGTCTAGCATGATGTTAACTAGCCGATGGAGTTGCTCAGGTGTACCGTGCCTAAGTCGGAATCCAAACTGGAACTTCTGGACTGCTTGTCTTATCTCCGCACTTTCAAGGATCCTTCTAAGAATGCATCTCTCCAGAATTTTCCCAAAGGCAGACAGGAGGCTAATGGGGCGAGAGGACTCCAGCTGGTTGGGAGGCTGTCCACTCTTGTACAGCTTAACGATTTGCGCCATCTTCCAGGCCGCTGGAAAGTGACCTAGTGGAAGAGCTGCATTGAAAATGGAGACAATAAAATAGTAACTTAATTGACTGATTATGAAAGCAGTCCTCGCCAAGGGCTTTGCGGTTTTTAAGACCCTTGATCTCCTGCTTCACTTCGTGTACTGTAATTGGTTCCACAGAGAGAGACATTTGACAGGGCTTCTCCAGGGTTTGCGCGACTCTTTGTAGCCTATCTTGTGAAGCGATCTCGAACGGCGTGAATCTCTCCTCCAGATTGCTGGCGAAGGCTTCTGCTCTGTCCTTTGGCGATATGGCGCAGGTGCATTTGGCATGTCGGACGGGAAACTTGGGTGCGGCTTGCCGTTAATACTGCCTTGTCAGATTGCAGAGCGCGAAATTCGAGCTCACGTCAGCTGTTGCTTCCTTCAGCTTGATGTCTGTGACATTTCTTTTCAGGATAATCAGCTCCTTCCTGACCCTGTTGCCAATACCACGATAGATTCCTTTCCTGGACAAGTCAGTACAAGAAGGTGTACTTTGTCGGCTGTACGGAAAGTGGGTAGGTCTACCGGTGGCCAGTACCTGGGCAGCGCAGAGTTAGCGCCTCATGCAGCGCAGTGCGTCTGCTGTCAGCTCTGTAGCTTCCCCACAGTCTGTGCTTAGCGTTAAAGTCGCCTCTAACTATGAATTCAGGGTCAAGCTGGCCAAACAGAGAGTCAAATTCAGCTTGGTTCCAGGTGATGTTTGGTGGAAGGTATGCTGCCGCAACAAGGATATAAATCCTGTTTTGCCAGCACTGCAGCACCACCTCTAGCTCGTCCTGTAGGGTGATCCGCACGGTAACAGACGTACCCCTCCATTGTTAAGTACAAGTTTGTGTGTAGATGTGTTTCTGAGATGAGCATGATGTCTATATTGTGTTTTCTCAGAAAAGCCTTAAGATCGTTAGGAATTTGGAGGATGCCGAGAGCGTTCCACGACTGGGTAGCCATTATTTGCGGCTGATTGACCAACCGAGCTGCGGAGAACCTTGCGCATCCTTTAGCTCTTTATTGGTATTGGTAACTTATTGGTAACGGTAATTGGTAGCAATGGACTGCTGGAGGCCTTGAAGGATGCTTCCAAGTGACGCGTCTTGCTCCTGAGGACCTTACTATGGTTGTTCGACGGTTGGCTGAAAAGTGCGCGCTGGGGGTTGGCGAACTTGTAGTTGATGATGATTGGTTCTTCGTGCATGTTGAAGATAGCTATATCGAGTAGGAGAGAAGACATTGATGGCCGGCTGCCTGGCATTTAGTCTCAGCTGATAGCTTTTACAGCCTTTATAGGAAGCAGCCTGGTTTCCCTCGCTTTGAGTTGGAGCATCGCAGGACTGCCACTGTTTTGGCCTGGCACTGCTCGGAGTTTGTCCAATGGTACTGACCGCACCTACCACACTTGGGCTGTTTGAGACAGTAGTTTTTGATATGGCCGAACTCGATGCAGCGGAAACAATGCCTTATACTTAGGCTTTGTTCCTGCGCGGCTGGTGCTGGCACCAGAAGCAGCTGCCAAGAAGGAACTCAGGGTGCCAGACGGGGTGGACTGCAAGGTCGGATTGGCGGCTTTGGGTCCCGATGGGCGCGGCAGATGTCCTGCAGACGTTGCTGGAAGACTCTGTGGTTGTTGCTGTCGTTGTGCTGACAGTGTCATGCTATTGCGGTTGCCAAGTCGAGCATTGCTGGGTGCCGGCTGACCGCGAGATGGAGCCGCCGATCGTGTTTGCACTACTGGCGGGCATGTCGTTGTAGTACCGGTAAAAATCTTCAAGTGGCCTGCTTCCATCGAGGCGGTGGATATTAGTGTTGTTGGGCTGTTCGGCTGTAGGTAGATTGGCGAATGAATTTGTTCGCCATTTTGAGGTTAGTGGTTCGTGGCCATTGTTCTTTATTTTGTTGTTATTTTTTCCAGCAAGGAGAAAAAATATTAAAAAAATAAAAAACAAAACAAGTTTTTTCACACTTAACACAAAAATTTCCTGTATTTTTTTTAACAAGTGATTGATCACAAGCTGTGATTTTAGTGTCAGCACTGTCACTGCAGAGAATGTTTTGCCTGCACTATCTCTATCGCGAAGCGTTGCTGCACTCGCGCACACACTCACGTACTTGAGTTGCGATCAGCTGAGCGCAGCTTAACTTTTGCTACAACTTGTTCGTTAACACAACAAATAGTGAACAATAAACAAACTCTAACAAACCCAACAAGAATATCACATTTTATCACAGGTTATTTTTTTGTGTGATTACCGCCAGTCTATGATGGACAGTCCCAAACGTTTCGCCAACATGCGAACGTGTCATACTGCCATCAACCGCGACAAGAAAACTTCACATGCTAATGGACACTACCTCCGTCACTACAAGATCCGTCTCCGTCGCTCTTCTGGTCATTCTTGGGGTATGCTGTGTGACAGATGCGGCGCAGGCTAGATTCTTCATCGTCCTGGGTCACCTGTCTCCAAACTCGTCTAACTGCGATCAGCACACATCCAACATTAACACAGAATTCCACAATAAAACTAGTAAATAAATAAATAAAAAATAACAAAATGTATCCTAATAGCACAGGCTACGATGAACGGTCTCAAACGTTTCGCCAAAATGCGAACGTGACTTACCGCCATCAACCACGACAAGAAAAACATCTCATGCTCTTGGATATTTTGGTAATATCTGCCTCCGTCATGCTTCTCTAAACGCTGCGCGATTATTTATTTATTTATTTTATTATTGGTCGACAAAACGAGTGTCTTCCTCATTATTCATATTATACATACAGTAGATAATGGACTTATATGCTAAAAGCCTAGTTAGAAAACACAGTTCTCTAAATAGCATCACCGACCGATGGAGGTGTTTTATTTGGCAGCCCGGCCAGCTGTGCCCCTTTTCACAGCTAAATTTGTCAGTGACGCTATAAGAGCCTACAACAAAGCTGAAGGGTGTAAGTAGGAAAAAAGTGTTCTTATGTAAAATTAAAAATAATCTTAGTTTGCTATGTTAATTAATAAAATACAATAAATAGGAAAAAAGAAAGTAAGAAGATTGTTAATAAAGTAAAGACATGTAAGCTAGATAGATATATAGAGTGTTAAGTAGATAGGATAGAGAGAAAAGTAATGGGAAATCACCGACCCGGTGGGGGAAAATTTACAGCCTGTCCGCCAAGCTATGCCCCTGCTCATAGCTGGGAATGGTCGGTGACTTCCCGAAGGTATCCTGAAAGCAACGATTTTATTAGGGGTAGAGAAAGTTCGGTAGAGAAAACGTGATGTAAACTATTATAATTTTTACATAGCACGCGAAAAGGATTGTGCATAGCGTAGTCTGTTGTGCACGTAGACAGGAATAAGGGGCGGTAATTTCTGGTTGGTCTAGACGGAACAGAGAATTGAAGACGCCCTAGCAGAAAAGGAGAATCTATATCGCCAATAATCAACTTATGTAGAAGGACAACACCGAGAATTGTCCTACGGTTGGTTAACGACGGAAGGTTAAGAAGAAGCAGCCTGCTGGAGTAGGATGGCAACCGAAGATTAGGGTCCCAATTTAAACCTCGTAAGGCAAAAAGCAGAAATTGCTTCTGAACAGATTCAATACGATCCTGGCTATTGTTATACTGCGGAGACCAGATGCAAGAGCAGTATTCAAGGATAGGGCGAACAAGAGAGATGTACAGAAGTTTAGTTATAAAAGGATCGTTAAACTCTTTAGACCATCGTTTAATGAATCCAAGTACACCTTTTGCCTCATTAACGATGGTATCTATGTGAAGATTGAAACAGAGTTTAGAATCAAAAAGAACGCCTAGATCCTTAACTGTTAGTATACGTTGCAAAGGGGTATTGTCGATTGTATAACTGACAAGATAAGGTGTAGTACGATTAAATGTCATAAACATACACTTTGAACAATTCAGATGCAATTGATTGGTCGAACACCAAAGTTGCATCGCGTTCAAATCGTCTTGTAGACGAGAATGGTGTAGGGGATTAGTGTATGATAGAATAAGTTTTACATCATCCGCACATATGAGTACACGGGCATGTGATATAACAGAGGGGAGATCATTTATAAAAAGAGTAAAGAGTAAAGGTCCAAGATGACTACCTTGAGGAACACCAGAAGTAACGTGAACTTGTTTAGAGGTAGTCAGCCTCAGCATTACTCGTTGGGTCCTACCTTTTAAATAAGAATTAATCCAAAGCAAAAGAGACGGAGGGAAACCTATTCGGTCAAGTTTAAAAAGTAAAGTGTCATGGTGCACAGAGTCAAACGCCTTACTGAAGTCAGTATAAATGACATCAGTTTGCATTTTCGAAAGAAAAGCATCATTTACCAAGGAAGTAAACTCAAGCAGATTGGTCGTAGTTGACCGATTCTTTACGAATCCATGTTGAACAGGGGAAACAACTGATTTGCAGAAATGCTGCAAATTCCAAGTGATTATTTTTTCAAATAATTTAGGAATAGCGGACAGTTTTGCAATGCCCCTGTAATTTTGTATATCAGACTTTCCACCTTTCTTGTGGAGAGGAATGATATAAGATTCTTTCCAAAGAGATGGAAAGACAGAAGATTCAAGAGATAGATTAAAAAGCTTTTGCAATGGATACAGAAGGGAAGAACTGCACTCCTTAAGTAGACAACTAGGAATATTGTCAGGCCCAGGAGAGTAAGAAGATTGTAAAGAGTTTATAGCTAAAAGGAGAGATGAGTGTGAAATAATAGGAGGAGGTATAGAACTAGAGGAAGAAATAGTATAAGGGTAAGAATTATTATTAGGACAGACAGGGGAGTAAGTTGATTGGAAAAAATTAGCAAAGAGGTTAGCAGAATCAGAGTCATTACTAGCTTTATCCATCCCGAAAGAAAAAGAAGTTGGCAAACTTGAAGATTTACGCTTCAAGTTTACAAAATTGTAAAACTGTCTCGGATTTTGGGCAAATTGCCTTTTACAACGAGTAAGATAATTCTCATAGCATTGAGAATTCAGAAGAAAGAAGTTCGACTTGACTATGGAATATCTAGCCAAGTCTGTACACGAACCAGACTTTTTAAACTTTTTAAAATATTTAGATTTTAAGTTTTTAAGCTGTGACAATCTGGGAGTAAACCAGGGTGGTTTTGAAAGAGTAGTCGAAGGAATTGACTTGGGAATACTCATATCTAAGAGGGAGTTTAGGGTGCTATAAAAAAAAGCAATAGCAGTATTCATATCAACCGAGTCATATAAGAAAGACCAATCGGTTGCATAAATAAGCTGATTTAGCAATGAATAATTCCCTTTGCGAAAGCAGCGGCGGGGTTTATTGGCTGATGAGCACGAAATGAGACGATTACAATTGAACATTGTAATCTCTAAAGTAGGATGATATACATCCTCAGGAAGAGATAAAGGGGCGGACCTAGACACATTAGAAATAAGGTAGTCGTTAGCAAATACAAGGTCAAGTGTTCTATTCAAATGATTAGAAATTGAATTGATTTGAAACAACGAAAGATCAAGCATGCAGTCTATAAAATCATGCTGTGCTGAGGGCACTAGATAATTTTCGGCAGTGAATAATGACCAAGAGATGTTCGGCAAATTAAAATCACCCAACACCATAAATAGGTCAGTATCACGCACGTGTGAAGAAACTTCTTTAATACAAGTAATATGTTTCATATAAACTTGAATATCAGAAGAAGGAGGGACATAAGAGCATGTAATATACATATTCCTTGTAGGAAAAGACACCTTAACTGATACAATCTCTGCGTCAGTAGGCGTACTAAAACAAAAAAGTTCTGACTGGAGAGTGGCTTTAACGGCAATTAACACCCCACCACCTCGAGAAGGCCGATCATTTCTATGCAAAATAAAACTATTCGAAAATATCTCAAAATCGGATATGGTTGAATTTAACCATGTTTCTGAAAAGGCTATTATATCCGAGTCGAAGGAAGTACTGGCCATGAAAAGATTTTTAAGCTTTGAAATAAGACCTCTGACATTCTGATAATGAATACAGATTTGGTCAGAAGTTGAAATTAGTTTTTTGGGGCAGAAATGGTACCCTGTATTGAAGGGACTGGAAGGGTGACAGGCTGGTTTCTCCTTTTTGGCTTGAACTCGTGAACAATCATGTGTGGAGGCCAAAATTTGGGATCACAAATGATTGGGAACATATCTTGTGAAACATTTATTTTGAATGATGATATTTCACGAGGGGTGGAGAAATTAAATTTGGTTATTGACACGCTAGCAAAAGATTTGCTAGCAATATAGGCAGCCAATGACTCAGAAGTGGTGTCCGACGAAAGTCGAGACACAAAAACTTGCCTACGAGGGGCAACAACCGTTAAAGTAGGTGCTGATGGGGCAGCGGGTAATACAGGAGTTGGAGGAGCTAAAGAGGCGCCATTATTGTGTTTAACAATCTGGGCAAGACTACGCGCAGGTCTATCTTTGCGGCCAGGAGCTGACGGGGCTGAGGCAGTTTGGATAACTGGGACAGTATCAGGTACGGGATCTACTGTAACTACTATAGGGGTAATTGGGCAGTCGCTTGGAGAAGGCGATAAAGACAACATTGGAGATAAATCCAAGTTGCTAGGTTGGGACATGAAAGGCGTAGGTGTCTGAACAGACGTAGAGGGCAATTGCAACCGGCGATTGATTGGAGACTCGAATTTATATTTGGCAAGCAACTCAAAACTGGAGTCAAAATTACTCGCCAGCTGCTTAGCAACATTATTCAATTTTAAGAATTGATTTCTCACAGAATTATACATTCTGGAGAAATCAATTTGCTTGTCGATGCAATCTGGGCACGACCAACGCAAGCCACCGCAGCCCTTCTTGGCAACTGCAGTGATCTTGTCGCAATCACGCCCAGTGAGACCTGCACATTTAGCATGCATCATACTCTCACACAGCCAGCAATTAACAAATTGCGGCTGTGCAGAATCATCAGCCTGCTTGAACGTGCAAGGTTTCTTACAGCACGACATAATTTCTATCAACGTTAAAAGAATAAGCAGAGGTTGCGAGAGCGCGAGCAAAACGAAAACGGTGCACAAAAATAGAGCAAGTAAACACTCAAAAAACAATTATCTTACACAAACAAAGTGTTTGGAAAGAAAAGCAATAGCAAAAATTTGCGAGAGAGCGATACACAAGCAGAAATATGCAGCAGCGAACACACGCACATACAAGTGTATGAACAGGGGAGCACCAAAGCAAAAGAATCAAAAACAGGCAATAACAACAACACGGAACTGACGCCGCGTTTTATAAATGCAATAATTAACAGACTTACGCTGCACAACAGATAGCACCTTGCACAATTTATAAGAGCTTTTTAAATAATGCACCATAAATGCAAAATTTAGTAATAAAAAGCAGGTTTGAAGCGCAAATATATAAAAATCTTGGAGCACAAGTAAAACACGTCAATCACTCTCAACTGAGAACTTTCTCTTCTCTTATGGCCCACCTACTCGTGCCACAGAAAATATCTGCCGTGTGGATCTTAGGCCGGGGGGCACTTTTCCCTGTACCTTCGTTGATTTTTTATTTTTATTTTTTGATTTCCTCCCCAACTTCAAAGAAGTCGAGTGCTTCGTCAACCTTCAGTATATGCGTATAATTGGTTGCATTTCTTTTAATTATTAACAATTTATCTTATTTTTTATCTCATTTATGTTTGCAAGGTATCTCCACTCTGCTATTTACAGTCTCGTGCAAGCGGACATTTCTTTTCAACTTTAACAGGTGTGTATAATTATTTGTATGATCTTATGGTTGATATTAACTTTTAAAAAAAATTGTTGTTGCCGTTGGGAACAACGTGGGAGAACAAACGTTATACATATTAAATTGAGCGATTGGGTCCCCACACTTTTTTCGGAAGTAAATTGCTCAGATACACTTAGCTCACATAATAAATGATTTTCTTGGTATATATATTGTATATGAATGAATCGTGTAGAATCGACTATATCTTCGTTTTTTTCATTTTTTCCTTAGATGGCGGAGATCAATGAAGTTTTACTTAAAAAACGCTAACAGATAAAACTAAAATTGATAATCTCAAAATATTTTCTCTTTCAGGGGTTCGAATATGAGTCTGTCTGCTTCTGACTCGGCCTGTGGCTCTGGGCAAGGCTGTGCGTTATAGAACGGACTCACTCGGATGATGTGGGCGTGTCAGCGTCGGGGCGGAAAGACGCTGGTAGTCATCGATGTGCACTCCGGCTCGGATCTCTTTCGCGTCTATGAGATTGGCCGGGCCACAAATGACGGGCTTGTGATCCAGGAGAAACAGCCTGTCGTCCTCTGCGTGGCTCCTTGGCGGGCACTTTTATTGTAATTAATTTTTTATACCCTGAACCCATTGAAAATGGTTAAAAATGGTATAATGTATTTGTGGAAATGTATGTAACAGGCGGAAGGAAGCATCCACGACTCTATAAAGTATATATATTCTTGATCAGCATCAATAGCCAAGTTGATCTAGTCATGCCTGTATGTCTGTGCGTATGTATAAACGCAAGGATATCAGAACCTATAAGAGCTAGAGACTTGAAATTTTAGCTATAGGTCCTCCTAGTGCCTGGGGATATACAGTGGCACACAGCTTAGTTCAACCAGTACATTAAAAAAATTTGGGAAGCTATAAAATCTAAATTGAGAAAGATATTCAAATTATATAAATGCAGGGTTTTAAATTATTGTTTCAAGTTTTCAAATATGACTTCATATATTTTTAAAATATTTTTTAAACATCTTCCAACAATTAAAAACAAAAAATCAACACAAAACAATGTCACAATTTATTTCAACCATTTTCTAAACTTACTTTAAAATGAAAAGTTTGCTACGAAACAATATTTATTAATATTTAGTATGACCACCCTCGTGGTCAATAACCATTTTGAGCCATTTTTGCATGGATTCTACCAACTTTTGAGTAACCTGTGGCGTAATTCCTCATCCAACGCAGTTTTGAGATCTAACTTATTAGATATTTTGCCTTTGCGAATGTTTGAATCCAAAATGGACTACAAATTTTCGATAACATTTATGTCTGGCGACTGTGCCGGTGTCTGCATAACATGTGGACAAATCCAGATCAACCATGTCTGAACAATACCGCTTATGTTCCGTCTTGGTAAAATCTGAGCACATCCCGTATGCCCAGATTTTCCGCATTTCTATTAATTTTTTCTTCAAAATCTCAAGACATACAGGCCCAAACCATAACGCTCCCACCGCCATGTTTTACTGTAGCCTTCAAATTTTTTGTTTGCAGCTTTGTATTTGAATTACGCCACACATATGAGGTTTCATCAGAGCCAAAAATAATAAATTTGGACTCATCGCGGGATATGACGGTATTCCAAAAACTATTGTCCATTTAAACTGCTCCTGGGCAAACTTTAAGCGGCACTTCTTACTTTTGTCACTAATAATGGGCTTCTTGCGCGCTATTCTGCCATTGACATCATGCTCCTCAAGCACCCGGCGAATAGTTCTGGGTGGCATGACTTGCCCAATTCTGCTTCCACATCATTCGCTATTTTTGGAGCCGATAGACTTGAACTTTTCCGGATTTTTCGAACGTTCGACGACGGAATTAAAATTTTGTTGGGAGCATTTCTCCCCTTATCGTGGGTTCTATTTTCTCAGGCAAATCGGTATATTACACTCTGCACTGTAGAATTACTCAGTCCAACCATTTCACAAATTTTCCGTGGTTTAGTTGTCCGTGGTCCCAACTTTCTACAAGAGCTATTCTCAAAATTCAGCTTAAATATATTTTACCATATTGAGAATTTAATAGTTAGAGCAAAGGACAGGAAATAACCGTTGCATCGAACGATAACGGATCATTGCTCAATTGCAAAGTTTCTGGTTGAAATAAGCTGTGACATTGTTTTTGGTTGAATTTTTATTTTTAGCTGTTATAAAATACTTGAAAAAATTTTAAAAAATTAACGTAATCATATTTGATAACTTAAAGCATCAGGCTAAATACCTGAATTTTTAAAACATTGATATATGTTTTCGTTTAATTTTTATAGCTTTTAAAATTTTTTTTTCAAGTGCTGGTTGAAACAAGCTGTGAGTCACTGTATATAGCTATAAATAAAGTTAATAGCACAACTTGTATTGCCAACAAATTTAAGCCACAATTTAAATGCAATTGACCTTTTGAAAATACATTAATATTCTATGGTACAATAAGTATAGTGTAAAAAATTTCATTAGAATCGGTTTTTGTTTTGTTTTTCAGTGTTTTGACTGCCCACGAATTTCTGAATACATGTACACACACACATTCATTCATGGTCTGTCGCGAGTTCGAACCCTACCGGGAAAACTAATTTTATACACTAAACCCATTGAAAATGGGTAAAAAGGGTATAATGTATGTGTGCAAATGTATGTAACAGGCAGAAGGAAGCATCTCTGACCCCATAAATATTCTTGATCAGCATCAACAGCCGATCTAGCCATGTACGTCTGTCTGTCCGTCCGTCGGTCAGTCCGTCAAGTATCCTTCAATTTCAAACCTATCGCCACATTCCCGCCTCTACCTCATAGCTATAAATCAAATTAATAACCCAACTTGTTTTGCCTTCCAATAAAAACCACAATTAAATTGCAATTTCTGTATTCATGTACACACACACATTCATGCGCGTCTGTTTTGAACTCTATCAACAGCATTCTAGCTTAGCCAGCAGACATCATTTCGACTGTACACATGCAAATAGACTCTGTGAATAAGCTCGAGTCTAAAAAATTATTCTCGAGGAGCAAAAAATTCAACAGACAATGAAGTAACGAAATATATGCTGGTTCCACCAAGAATTTGAATTTGTCTTCATTAAACTAAGGAAGCTGCTGACACATCCGGCGCATCCTTGCGTGCAAGTCGTCTAATTGAGCCTCGTCTACTTATTTTCGACCGCAACTCGAGGATACATTCCCTTGATGACTCTGGCTCAGTGGTATCCGTGATACCACGTTCAATAGTCCGTTTTAAACCACAGCTAAAAATGTTAATCCATTCGCTGCACATCAAATCAATCGAATGGCAATTCACACCTATGGAAATCACGTTCAGGTTTTTAATTTAGGTCTGAGTCGTCCACTAAGGTGAAGTACAATCACCAATAATTGGAGCTGATCTGCTCTCCAATTATAACCTGCTAATCCATCTAAAGGCGAACAAATTAATCGACGCGACTTCGCAAGCCCACACACGAATGGCACAGAGATAGATACCATGACGACTTCTTATTCAACACTAAACGGCGACAATGACTTTCACGGCCTATTGAAGCAGTTTGTCAGCGTTACAACGTTTCCCGCAAGGAACTGCACGACGAGTGTGACGCATAGCGTCATACATCACATTGAAACTAATGGACAGATCGTTGCTGATCGACCACGAAGCCTTTCCGGTGAGAAACTAGTGACTGCTAAAGCAGAAGTAAGTTTCTTACTCGAACAACGAGATCCAAGCGAGATGGTGGTTGGCGAGCTTGTGAGGACTATCGCAAGTTAAATTCCATAACGATGACCGACTACTATCCAGTAGCACACGTTTAGGATTTTGCTTGAAAGTTGCATGGCAAAAAAAAAGGATATTCACGACGCTTAATTTAGTACCTGCCTACTACCAAATTGCAATGGCCGACGAGGACATAAACAAAAACAGCCGTATGCACACCATTCGGACTCATTGAATTTATATGCCGTTTGGTCTTAAAACAGCATATTCTGGGGCATTGACTTTGTCTATTGCTATAATGACGACATTTTGATTATGTCCACAACCCCAACTTATACCCATACCATAATACTCTCCATACTTCAAAAGAATGTTTTCAGCATTAATATAAATAAATGTCAAGTAGCGAAGTATCAAGTTAAATTTATGGGCTATACCATCGACAAAAATGGAATACGGCCACCAGAAGATCGAGTCAACGCCATCGTCAACTTCAATAGACCCTACAAAGTTTGCGAACTCGGACGATTTCTTGGCGTTCTTAATTATTATCGTCGTTGTATCCGTCATGCATCTGCCATTCAAGCACCTTTCAGCGAAATTTGTCGAGGCATGAAAAAGAACAACAAACTCAAAATCGAGCGGACTGAGCAGACAATAAATGCATTCGAATCGTGGGTCATGCGCTCAGCCTGATGTGCGATGCATCTGACACGGCAATAAGTGCAGCGTTGGAACAGCAAGTTCACGGCGAATGGCAGCCGCTGGGATTCTTCTCACACAAGCTTTGGCAAACCGAAAAAAACTACAGTACGTATGATCGAGAGCTATTGGCTATCTATGAGGCCATACGTTATTTGTTTTTGTCATAAAAACAGATCACAAGCCTCTTATATATGCTTTCTCTAAGAGAAAAAAAGCATCGACTCGCCAGCTACATCACCTGGATTTCATTTCGCAGTATTTCACAAGCATAGTACATGTAGTTGGTACTGATAACACCGTGGCCGATGCATTGTCCCGCCTAAATGTCATCTCAATGCCCGATGCTATCACGCTAAAATAAAATGAAAAGGGACAAAATGTCGACAGTGATCTACAACATAAATTACTAGGGAGTAGTAGCCTCAAATTGCAGCTCATCACATTTGACAATATGTCAGTTTATTGCGACACATCTAACGGAGCAGTTAGGGCCGTATATACTACAGCCACTGCGCTATAGCTATTTTGTGTCCATTCGTGATGTCTCACATCACAGCAGCACAGCCACCAATTAGCAAATACGCCGCAAATACGTATGGCCATTTATGAGGAAGGGTATGGCAGCGTGGGCTCGAAGTTGTTTTCCCTGTCAACGAGCGAAGATCCACTACCACAACACTATGATCCCGGAAAAGATCGAAATGCCGATTTGAGCATGTGCATATAGACATTGTTGTAATGACAGAGGTTTTCGGAGGATTTCGCTAATTCCTTACTATGATCGATTGATTCACAAGATGGCCCGATGCTGAAAGATATATCTGCTGACACTGTTGTTTTGATGTTCTGGTCGAATTGGATCACACGGGTTGGATGGGCAAAAACTTTAACGACAGACCAGGGCGCACAGTTTGAGTCTGCCCTATTCGGAGAGAAAAATGGCATCGTTCGCTCAAAGCCGCACTAATGTGTACTCCATCGACATGATTGAATGGATTGAACTGCTGCCCACAGTATTGCTCGGTCTACGATCATGCTTAAAGGAAGATCTGGCTTCTTCAACGGCTGAAATGGCTTATCGTACACACAACCGTCTACCAAACGAATTTTATGGCGACATGTCCAGGCCACTTCATCCAAAAAATTTTATTGAAACGTTCAGAGAGCATATGCACATGGTCCGAGGAGTTTCGACGGCACATCACTTGAGCACCAGCAAGCGCATGTTTGTGCTCAAGCATATTAGTAACTGCTCGGATGTCATATTGAGAACGCAATCAGTAAGACAACCATTAGAACCACAACTACTCAGGCCCGCACGAAGTGATCGAACGCTCAACAGATCGGGTATCAACGATTCTCAACCAATGGTATTGTGCTCCTTTTCAAAAAACGGCAAGGTTAGGTTCGCTCGGACTTGGTCTCTAAAGTGGGGGTAACTGTTACCACACCGAGTTGAGCTTAGATTTGTCGAACCGATAACGATGGGTATCATTATACGACTCAAGACCACGACGAGGAAAGTTAGAGCTGCAACAATTTAAACTTGGACTAATTTAACATAACATAAACTGGTTTGTGAAATAATAAACTAGTTACTCAGGATAACTACCTTGCTACCAGCACTCTTTATACCGCGAACCCATTGAAAATGGGTAAATAGGGTATAATGTATTTCTGCAAATGTATGTAACATCTTCGATGCCATAAGGTATAGATATTCTTGATCAGCATCAATAGCCAAGTCGATCTAGACATGTCTGTCTGTCTGTCTGTCTGTACGTATGTATGAACACAAAGATCTTAGAACCCATAAGAGCTAGAGACTTGACATTTTAGCTGTAGGTCCTCCTTGTCCTCCTAGAATTTGTTTCCGATAATTGATAACTTAGTCCGTTTCCAAGCAATCGATTAAAATCTATATCGAAATCCATTTTTCTAACAAATTGGCTATATAATAAGAGCTAGAGTCACCAAAAGTGATATGATTATTCTAGAATAGTATATATAAATCATGCGCCTTTCATTTTATACCTATCGCCACCTCTCCGCTAATTCCTCATAGATATAAATCAAGTTAAAAACCCAACATGTATTGCCCACCAATTTAAGCCACAATTTTAATGCAATTAACTTTTTGAGAATATACAAATATTCTATGGTACAATAGATGTAGAAAATTTCATAAAGATCGGTTAAGAGGCACGTGTTTGCCGCTAGCGCTGTTCGAAGAATTTCTGAATACGTGTACACACACATTCATGCTCGTCTGATTCGAATTATATCATGAGCATTGTAATGGCGATTGTATTGTTTTCTGTGCTGCTATTTTAATTCATTTTTTTCTCAACAAGACTCAATTATTGTTGTGGCTGTTGAGTAAAGGCGTTGGCAAGTTGTGTGATATGTCGCGAATACGCCCTACCGAAGAAATTTTTCGGCTGGTGGGGCTGTTGAGTAGAGACGGCTGCAAGTAGTTCGGTTAGTTGCGAGTTCGTACCCTCCCAAAGGAACTTTTATTTACAGTTTACTGTGCCCAGATGGAGTAAGACTGCTGAGTGGCAGCCGAACGCCGGCCTCAAAAGCGGAACGTTTAGTATGAAGCCGCATCTCGCTCAGCGCGCAACGTCGCTGCGGCTCATGCTTTTTCCTAATACATGTATATTAGTTTTAAAACCTAATAGCCCAAGTACAGACATGTGTGCATCTCTATCTCCCTGTATAGCTTCTCACAAAACCCCGAGATCTACAAACATACATATGTTCGTGTAGTGTGGATGTGCGCACAAGTAGATCACGAGGTTTGTCGCTAGCCAGTGGTTTTTTCTTCAATTGTGTGCTTTTGTGTCTCTGATAGCATAAGGCACACACAGTCAAATGCTTTATCATGTATTTCTTCGTCCAGTCAGGCATAATGAGAAGAATCTGATCTATATTTATTCAATAAACAATTAATTGACCTAAATGAAATATTTTTATTATTATTTTATTATTTTTTATTTACTGTGGTTACCTATTTTGCTTTAAATAAAAAAATATCTATGTCGGATTTCTGCAAGGTAAATTCATCGTCGGCTTGTCGAAGAGTTCTAAGAAAAGACCAAAAATTGAAAGTGTTAAAATTTTGCGTCTTGCTGCTTGCGCACACGCAAACTCTTTCGAGTAAGCAGTTTCGTAATATTATTAAAGGGCTTGACCTATTCATGGGCAAAGTTGCTATTTTCCATGATTGTTGTGAGGGTAAGGGTACCTGAATGTTGGAATGTGTGCAAGATAACTTTTTGGGCCGGCCAACCACGCACACATACACAGTTTTCTATATGGATGGAATGTGTGCGTGTTGGTTGCCTGCCTGCCCGATAAAAAAAAGTGAAGTGTTTGGCATTTCTGAGCTCTACACACACATACACACATGTCTTTTTCGTCTGTCCAAGATTCTCTGCTAAACGGGAAGAGCTTAGTCAAATTATTGGGAGACCTTTTATAGTCAACGACTTGCTAGATATCCTACTAACCTCGTAAAACAATTGGATTGCTATTAGCACCACAGCGGCAGTGATAATTTAATCCTTGCGTCTCGACGAGAGACAGTGCAATCGTCAATTATTGATGATTTCTGAGGCTTTCATGCCATATCCCCCTCATGAAGTGATACCCATCGGTTTTTACGTGGGACAGAGATATTTTCTTCAATGCGTACATTTAAGCGACTGGCACGGTCTTTGTTTTTTTTTTTTTTTTGAATGCTTGCGGTGGGCTTCCGGCGCTTAGTGAAAAACACTTTGTTTTGAAATATGTGAAAGTATCATTACTTTAAGCAGTTGATAAAGCAACGAAGGCAAGCAGTTACTTAAATTATAATTTTAAACTACCACAGTTCTTAACATTTAAAGATGGCCAAATCCCGCAAAGTGTCTATTTAATGGAGCTAATACTTCGAGATCGCAATATTTGAGTTTTGGAAGGAAAACTGTTCGGCGCTTGTATTAATTGAAGCAACTCGACCAGCTGTTTTTTTTAAAACGCGGTATTATACCCACTCACAACCGATGGGACACCAATATGTGAAACTTGAAAATGTGACATTTTCCACAGCATAGTGTAAAAGGCTATTACACATTTTTCATAACATCGACAGAAAATTGCAAAACCACGAACCGTTCGGGGCGAATATACACATTTTTGGAAAATGTCACATTTTTGAAAAATGTTCACAATGTTTTTCTTATGTGTAAAAGTACAGGCCGCATTTTACACAAAAATTTGTTAGAAATGTGGACAGTGGATTTAGGCTAGTTTTGGGAGTCAAGTTTGAAAAATCGCGAACAAATTTACAGATTTTAGTTCAAATTCATTTGAGATGCGTTTCACACAGTTTGCAGAAGTCTAGCTTCCTTGGTGAAAAATGCGAATAAAAGTTTTTTTTGGCAAAGTTTGAATTTTGTCCGATTGGCTTAACATTTCATTTCAAAACTCCACTTAAGAACATATTGAATACGTGTTTTTGCGATTTGGGAAATTCCATCCGCAACTAAGGTAAGTTGTCGGAAAACCGTTGTATGAACTTCTTTATTTTATCATCCATTAGATTTAAAATCATTTTTAAAGATATTGTGAAAATTGATTTGACTTCGTCCGAACGTCTTCTAACCTCTTTTCAAAACAATACATCACCACTAAGTATTACGTGTTTCAGCGATTTTATAAATTCCACGCCCAACTGTGAAAATTCAGTGGAAAAATGTTGAAGGCAATTTTTTGATTTAATCATCGGATCAGCCTCAAACTCATTTTCATAAATATTTGCTATCATTTATTTTTCACGCTTCTTGCGATATCTTTAGCTTTTGGATAAAAAATGCGGGTCAAATGTTAAATGAATGAATGAAAGAACGTTTTTTTTCGGCTTCAAACTTCTCAACGTTTTTTTTCCTATGGTACTTTATTCGATTATTTTTAAACATATCAAATAGAAGTGCATTTCAAGATAGTACGGACAGAATTAAATTTAGCTCGAGCAAAAACCCGGGGAGAGGGTAAATTCCTACATCTTTAATGCTTAAGGGCACCACGGGCGATGCTGGGTAATACCCGCTGAGTGCAATATACGGACTACTTATATTATACTACTATATTAGCTATAGAAGAATGTACAGTAAAATATGTTAACCCTTTTATCGGAGCATACTTCCTCACATTTATCTCAAGACCTAAATTTTTATCAGTATACATGCACTCGTCTAGAAGATATTTTACGGGGTGTCAATAAGTAATAACTTTCTGTCCGATGATACGAAAAAGCATTTTTCGATGTCACTTAGTCGAGTAATATATTCACATACTGTAATACTGCTTAAATACAAAAAAGTATACGTCAGATATTAAACCGATTGTGCCCGGCCCTTGATTACCAAAAATAAATTTATTCTGGCGTATTGATCAGCTGATCGCAATCAACATCGATGGGTAGCATTGCACCATAACATTTATGCAATTACATATGATCAGCTTAGGTTAATAACATAACTAGAGTGACCATGACCTATGTTAATAATGAAGCTGTTGCGAATGAAAATATCGTGTCTTGGATGCGTGCTAATTTGCAGCTTTCAATTTTGGGGTGGCATCATTCTTTCTCATATAATCGCCAAACGAGTGCAGTCGCATTAGATTGGATTAAAGATACAAAAATTCATTTTTTCACGTTGGCGTAATAAACCCACGTGCATCGCCATTCAAAGTCGAAGTCAAAGTCCCTGGAAAAAAAGATAAGAAGTAAATACAGACATGATGCGCATGCGAGCGCTTGGCCATAACCATTCACCGGATTAAAGATTAAGTTTCAGAATTCGGACTTTGACAAATCTTCATACTAGAGTCGAGGCGTCCCCTTCCTGTGTGCCGAAGTCGTAGGAAGGTGCAGCCTAAATTGCTGCGCTGCGTTGTTGCGTGTCAAAAGGAGCATTTTATGTTTCCCTTGCCAAAGGTAAAGCAACAAATAGCTATAATCTGCGGTGGCAGGGAGGGACCAAGATTTCAGCATCATCTGATTGTCTGAACATAAGCATTGAATCTCGCTACCCATTAGTTCTTGCTTCATGCACAGGTTCCGGTCGATTCCGGACCTTCTTTGGCGTAGATCTGCTGGATGGACAACCAACACTCACACAGATTTACAATTACATTAAATATATGTAATTTTTAAACGACATATAGGCCGTAAATATAATCGAAGGGCATAAGTACACGTGAAATTTAAATTGTCTTTCGATCCAGATTTAGCGTGTAAGTTAGCAAGTAAACCCGCACTTAGTTACTAAGTAGCCCGCGTAAGCGCTGACACACCAATATTGGAGTTCAGGGATCTATCTGCAACAGTCAGCGGCGGTAACCGGATACTTTTGTTATTGTCGCAAGAGTTTCCGTTATCGCCTACAATTATGCTGAGTCGGCTTGCCGACCATGACGTTGTCTTTAGCTTAAGCTGCACCAATTTGTATTTTCTGAGTTCAGTTTTGTATATGACGTTTAAGAATAAACTTGCACTACTCCGGCACGCTGCCGTGAATATCATCTGTTACATATTACAATTAAATTGCTAAGCCACAAAGCTAGTAATTAGCAATGAGAGTGAAGTCAAACTCTGCACCATAATCGTCCTAAGTACCCTTATCAACAAGGTTACGGTTGGTTAACCATCGCTGGACAGGGAGACGGAGTAACTACCGCATCACTGGACTAGGCATCGTTGGACCGAGAGACGGATTAACTATCGCATCGCTGGACCAGCAGATAGATATAATTGGCGCCCAACGAAATAAGAATTCACACCCTAAGTTAGTGTTAATACCCTAACTGAAACATGTAAGTTCAACATAGTGCCTTCAAATATAAAAATTTGCGCACTACTTACTAAACTGACTACATCAGAGTGGCTGCGAAAAATAAAATTTTAAATTTCAAACAAATAAGTGAACATTATTGTATATGCCGACTTTAAATAATCGGCCACCGTCATACGAAACTGTAGTACAACAAGTAAAGTTGCAACTAAAAGCCCTCTTGGGATAAGCCCATGAGTTGGTCAGGCTCATATAGGGAGATTAAAGTTGAATACGACAGCGACGACGGCTGGGATACAGAGCCTACAGACAGTAATCGGTCATGGACGCTAACCAAATACAGGCTTTGATATCAAATGCTGTTAGTCAAGCTTTGGCGCAGTAGGAAGAAAGTTTTCGGGCACAGTTAAGTGCAGTACAAGCTCAGATAAGTAGTCTTCGGGTAGAAGCACCTGAAATTAAAACATACCTAAGTAAGTTAAGTAAGTAAGTAAGTTTCAGTAAACTCAAATATCAAATGTGTCATACCGTTAGACATTATAAAATCGATCCCCGACTTTGACGGCACCCAAGAAGAATATATTGCGTGGCACTAGCACTAGCTCGAGAGGCAGAAGCTAGTATTGAGCGAAGCATGTTTTCGACTTCGTACGCCAAAGCCATCGAAGAAAGAGCTCAGGCAGCCGAAGTCAGCAAAAATCGCTCACAGAAAAGGCAGGGTAGAATCAACAGAGAGGACCGTGGTCAAGAAAGAAATCCCCACTTTGTCAAACGTCAACATTATAATACCAACCAAGAACAAAGTATAGAACAGCAAAGCGAGTCCCCAGAACCCATGGAAATATACCCTTCAATAAGATTTAAGCAACGCACAGAGCTAGGGTAGCCCCAGACCAATAGTGCGCCGGCGCAAAAACGACAAAACACATCTGAACGAATGACAGGTCAAATGCGTCAGCGCTTTAACAATGTTGTTCAGAACGACCCAGACCCTAAAGAAGAAGAGAGTTATGAAAAAATAGCTGCAGCCGCAGTAAGCGAAATAGAAGATGACTGCGATTCGGCATGTGGATATGAGTCGTTACATTTTTTAGGGAACGCTCCCGGCTACCATTCATTTAGACCATTCACTTAGAATTCTAATAGACACAGGAGCGGCAAAGAATTATATAAAGCCCCTTAAGGAGCTAAAAAATGTAATTCCTGTCGACAAGCCATTTACTGTCAGCTCAATTCACGGCTCCAGTAAAATCAAAAGCAAATGCCTAATGAAAGTTTTCAAGCAAGTTTCTCCATTCTTTTTACTAGACACTCAGTACTTTTGACGCCATCATAGGCTTCGACCTGCTAACGCAAGCCGAAGTAACATTAAACCTGCACAGCAATACTTTAGAATACCAAAACATATCGGAAGTGTTACGTTAGCATAACTGCGACAGTGTAAACTTCACCGTTGTAAATGACATAGTGGTACCCGGTTCCGTGAAAAAAGAATTTAAAAATATGATACTAGGGAGACTAAAGGTGTTTCAACCTCTAAAGAGGCGTTACCTTTTAACACCGCGGTCATCGCCACAATCCGTACGGTAGACAGACAGACAGAGAACCTGTGTTTTCAAAACTATATTCACATACAATGGGTTCGGCAGATTTCGTAAATGACGAAATTAAACAATTACTGAAAGATGGTATAATTAGGCCATCAAGATCCCCGTATAACAGCCCAACATGGGTTGTCGACAAAAAAGGGGGAGATGCCAACGGCAATAAAAACAAACGTTTGGTAATCGACTTAAGGAAGCTAAATGAGCGAACTATCGCCGATCGATATCAAATGCCACGCATTAACATGATTTTAGCTAACTTGGGGAAGGCAAAATTTTTCACGACCTTTACTTAAAATCAGGTTACCATCAAATTTACTTAGCAGACCAAGACCGTGAAAAAAAAATCATTTTCGGTACACGGCGGAAAACATGAGTTCTGTCGCTTGCCATTCGGCTTAAAAAATGCCGGAAGCACTTTCTAGAGGCCATAGACGACGTGCTAAGAGAACAAATCGGTAAAATATGTTACGTCTACATGGACGATGTTATAATTTTCATAGTGACCAAGGGTGGGTCAAAAACTGATCCTGAAAAGTTTAGAGCCATACAAGAATACCAAGAGCCAAAACCTTGTACAGCCTTAGATCATTCCTCGGCTTAGCCAGCTATTACAGAAGGTTTGTTAAATATTTTGCTTCCATAGCAAGACCGTTAACAGACATATTGAAAGGCGAAAACGGCTCAGTCAGCAAACACAGGTCCAGAAAGGTTACATTTGAGTTTAATGAAACTCAGCGCGACGAACACCTTAGAAACATTTTGGCATCAGAAGACCTCATCCTAATGTACCCGGACCTCAAAAAGCCTTTTGATTTAGCTACCGATGCATCCGCCGATGGCATTGGAGCAGTGTTATCTCAAGAAGGCCGACCAATAACGATAATTTCCCGGACGCTAAAGCAATGCGACCTTAATTACGCCACAAATGAGAGGGAACTACTAGCAAATGTATGGGCTTTGGGTAAGCTGCAAAACTTCCTGTATGGTACAAAAGATATACGAATTTTTACTGACCATCAACCTCTCACCTTTGCAGTCTCGGACAAAAACACAAACTCCAAAATTAAGAGATGGAAAGCTTACATAGATCAACATGACGCAAAAATGTTCTACAAGCCAGGGAAAGAAAACTTTGTAGCGGATGCTCTATCACGACAGAACATAAATACTCTAACAAACGAGCCTCAGTCAGACGCTGCAACCATGCACAGCGAAATGTCACTGACCTATACGGTCGATACTACAGACAAGCCTCTAAATTGCTTCAGGAATCAAATAATCCTAGAAGAGGCACGCTATCCGCTAAAAAGGAACCTAATAGTCTTCGGCAGCAAGACTCGCCATTTAATCAGCTTCACTGACAAAATCTCTTTGAAACAATAAAGGAAGTTATTAACCCAGAAGTTGTAAATGCAATACATTGCGATTTACCAACTCTGGCTAGTTTTCAACACAGTCTAGTGTTACACTTCCCGGCAACCAAATTTTGGCATTGCAAGAATGTCGTATCAGATATCACAGACAAAAACGAACAAGTCGAAATAATAACTGCCGAACACAACCGTGCACATCGGGCCGCTCAAGAAAACATCAAGCAAATCATCCGTGACTATAACTTTCCCAAAATGAGCAAATTGGCCAACGAAATCGTTATAAACTGTAAGGTTTGCTCCAAAGCAAAATATGACAGGCATCCCAAAAGACAAGAGCTTGGGATAACACCAATTCCTTCCTATGCCGGAGAAACGCTCCACATTGACATCTATTCCACAGACAAAAAACAGTTTTTAACTTGCATCGACAAGTTTTCAAAATTTGCAGTCGTACAACCAGTAGCGTCACGAACCATAGTAGACCTAAAAATGTCCATAATCCAATTGATGAACTTGTTCCCAAACATCAAAACAATATATTGTGATAACGAGGCTGCATTTAATTCAGAGACAATTACTTCACTCCACAAAAACAATTATGGCATAGATGTTGTCAATGCGCCTCCACTACACAGTACCTCAAACGGACAGGTGGAGCGTTTCCACAGCACCTTAACAGAAATTGCAAGGTGCCTAAAAATCGACAAAAAAATTGACGACACAATCGACCTAATCATGAGGGCAACAGTAGAATACAACAAGACTCTGCACTCGGTCACAAACCAAAAACCCATAGAGGTTATACACTCGGCACCCAAAGACTTCCAAGAAAACATAAAAGAGAAAATAGCAAAATCACAACTAACCAATATTAACAGATGCAACCCGGACAGACAAAACAGGGTATTCGAAGTAGACGAAAAGGTTTTTCTGAAGAATAACAGAAGGCTAGGAAACAAATTGACCCCATTATGCTCAGAAGAAAAAATACTAGCAGACATGGGAACGTCTGTCCTAGTTAAAGGGAGGGTGGTCCACAAGGACAACCTCAAGTAAAGCCTACATTCGGATCATAAAATAAATAGGTTAAGAACAGATCTAAGATGCACAAAAGCCTCATTGACCAATTTCTTTTACAGGCTTGTGGGTACGATCCTCTCTATAATAGCGATAGCGAACGCTCAAATTATCGACTATTCACACTCTACCTTTATATCTGTAATAGACGGAAATGCGCTGGTATGGGAGCAGCGAGACTACTTGAGACACTCCAGCAAGTCATCCGTGACTATAACTTTCCCAAAATGAGCAAATTGGCCAACGAAATCGTTATAAACTGTAAGGTTTGCTCCAAAGCAAAATATGACAGGCATCCCAAAAGACAAGAGCTTGGGATAACACCAATTCCTTCCTATGCCGGAGAAACGCTCCACATTGACATATATTCCACAGACAAAAAACAGTTTTTAACTTGCATCGACAAGTTTTCAAAATTTGCAGTCGTACAACCAGTAGCGTCACGAACCATAGTAGACCTAAAAATGTCCATAATCCAATTGGTGAACTTGTTCCCAAACATCAAAACAATATATTGTGATAACGAGGCTGCATTTAATTTAGAGACAATTACTTCAGTTCACAAAAACAATTATGGCATAGATGTTGTCAATGCGCCTCCACTACACAGTACCTCAAACGGACAGGTGGAGCGTTTCCACAGCACCTTAACAGAAATTGCAAGGTTCCTAAAAATCGACAAAAAAATTGACGACACAATCGACCTAATCATGAGGGCAACAGTAGAATACAACAAGACTCTGCACTCAAACCAAAAACCCATAGAGGTTATACACTCGACACCCAAAGAATTCCAAGAAAACATAAAAGAAAAAATAGCAAAATCACAACTTACCAATATTAACAGATGCAACCCGGACAGACAAAACAGGGTATTCGAAGTAGGCTAAAAGGTTTTTCTGAAGAATAACAGATGGCTAGGATACAAATTGACCCCATTATGCTCAGAAGATAAAATACAAGCAGACATGGGAACGTCTTTCCTAGTTAAGGGGAGGGTGGTCTACAAGGACAACCTCAAGTAAAGCCTACATTCGGATCATAAAATAAATAGTTTAAAAACAGATCTAAGATGCACAAAAGCCTCATTGACCAACTTCTTTTACAGGCTTGTGGGTACGATCCTCTCTATAATAGCGATAGCGAACGCTCGAATTATCGACTATTCACACTCTACCTATATACCTGTAATAGACGGAAATGCGCTGGTATGGTACTTGAGACACTCCAGCAACTTAACGGTTTTCTCGAACATCGCGGATGACACAGAAAAATTGTCTGATTTATTTCCCCAATCCCATATGCGAAAACTACTAGACGTTGACACAGATCACATTAGAAGCCTATTGTCCGTTTTAAAAATACTTCATAGAATAGCAAGAAGTTTAGATTTTCTAGGCACTGCACTTAAGGTAGTAGCAGGCACCCCAGACGCCTCAGACCTTGAGAGAATCAGAATGACCGAATCAAAGCTAATCGAGGCAAACAATAGGCAGGTAGTGATAAACTCAGAGGCACAAAAGCAGATAAATCGACTCACAGACACCATTAATCAAATAATCAAAGCAAAAAAGAATGATTTAGTTGACACTCCACATTTGTATGAAGCGCTATTGGCGAGTAATATAATGTTAATAACGGAAATTCAAAACCTAATGCTCACAATCACTCTCGCCAAGTCTAACATAGTAAACCCCACCGTTGTCGGCCATAATGATTTGAAGTCTCTAGTTGAACACACCACAGATGTCCCCATAGTTAGTTTAATGGAAGCATCCAATATTAAGATCTTTCAGTCCGAAAATATCATACATATACTAATCGCATACCCCAGAATTAAGTTTATCTGTAAGAAGATCATCGTATTTCCTGTATCACACCAACACACCGCACTGCAACTACAAGATGACACTGTGGCCGAATGCAAAGACGATACCCTAGCAGTCTCGGAATGCACCACAACAACCTACGATACATTCTGCAAGGCGGCAAATCATGAGACTTGTTCTCGGGCACTACATGCTGGGGCACAGCCCATTGCCATTCGCACCCGAGCCATCTAAAACCAATCGTACTCGTGGACGACGGCGTCATAATCAACGAAAGCCCGACCCGAATCAGCACTGACGACGGCCCTGAAATATCAACAAATGGCACGCACCTCGTCACCTTTGAACGCTCAGCTATGATCGATGGCACTAAGTATGTAAACCAACGCGTTGAGTCGGCTTTCCGACCATGACGTTGTCTTTAGCTTAAGCTGCACCAATTTGTATTTTCTGAGTTCAGTTTTGTATATGACGTTTAAGAATAAACTTGCACTACTCCGGCACGCTGCCGTAAATATCATCTGTTACATATTACAATTACATTGCTGAGCCACAAAGCTAGTAATTAGCAATGAGAGTGAAGTCAAACTCTGCACCATAATCGTCCTAAGTACCCTTATCAACAAGGTTACGGTTGGTTAACCATCGCTGGACAGGGAGACGGAGTAACTACCGCATCACTGGGCTAGGCATCGCTGGACCGAGAGACGGATTAACTATCGCATCGCTGGACCAGCAGATAGATATAATTTGTATACGTTGTTAACTATATTTCTACGTCCACATAACTTGATTATGAGTCCACAGCACATTATCGTCGTCAACAGGTCTGTCAGCAGACGTTGGATTATACTAATTAGCCAACTTATCGAATTGTATATATATTTGAATCGCGTTTATAGTCAGCGGTTGAACTTCTAATCAGCCTTAGTAATTTTGGGATCATTCAGATCAGCCGTTATTTAAATTAATATCAGTTTTGAATTGTAATCTCGCTCTTGATCAGATTGAGATTTATTTATACCATCGGTTTTCTTTTAACGTCATGTATAATGAAGTACGATCATGAATTGAAATCTTCTTTAAATACAATTATATGATAAAATGAAATCTTAATTTATTTTGAGCCCCTTCGATATATAACATCGCTTAGAAAGGGTGGTTGCAATGACAACCGATGCAGCTAAAGGCAGGGTGGGTGAAGACCGAGGATAGCCAACATATTAGCTCCTCGGCACTATAAGATATATTCTTCGTGCAGATCGTAGACGCTCATTATATATCGTGGTATTCCGTCATACCTTAACTCTGTCTACTTTTTTTCTATTTATTATACTTAGCGCGTCGAGTGTATAAGGAAGCAAATGAAACCGCGCCATTTCCCCTGAGCACAGTCGGAACCCGTAGACGGAGTACGCTCCAGCGTAGCCGTCGTGTTCATTACATAATTTAATAAAGTGGTAGGCAGACCACATAGCCCAAATATTGACCGAGCACAATTGTTTCAAGGCTTACCTGCATGAGGACAACCTGTTCTTCAAACATTGTGGGTACGGCGTGGTTGAGTACGCCGAGCACGTGAAGGGCAGAAACGACTGGTCTTCGGACAACCATGTAGCTAACATGGCTTTGTCCACGACGACGGGAATAGATCCAACACGGCACAGGAGACGAACGTGAAAATAAGAAAATAAATAAAAATACACTCACAGAAACGGCCGAAATGGCTGACTAATGCTGAACACACATGGTCAGAAGCAGAACAGCCGAATGTAAGCAATGTATTCAATGCTACCATTTTGTAGACAACTCTGATGTGATTTTGTACCGTCTACTCAGAGGTCATGGGTGCCTTAGCTTTTAACTGTGCAGGTTTGATCACAGCACAATCGCAGAATGTGCACATTACGGTAAAAGCAATAAATCCAATCAACCCGGAAATTTGATATATGCCAATAACGGCTGTATAAAAATTGTGAAAATTATTTAATACTTCATAAAAGTGGCACCGACATTCCCTTAAATGCGGAGTTTTCATCGCTGTGCTTGTAGATTTTCGGTGCAAAAAAAATACTCAGTAGGAAGCATATAAATATTAAGTAGAAATTATATATATACGCACCATCGAAATCCTTGATAAATTTTGCATCCACCTGAATTTTTTGAACTGTAATGAATTTTGGTAATATTTCAGGTACAACGACTTTTTCATTACTATTTTCATCAGACAACGTTTTTATGAGAATTTCACGAGTTAGTTCCCTATTCTTGGTAAGGCAGTATGTCGTTTCATATAGTATTGTATCAGTCATAACGCCGCAATTGAATGATAATCTTATTCGAATATCCATTTTTTTACCTGTAAGCAAAATTTATTATTGACATTCAAATCTGCTATTAATTTTATGTACCTGTCTTTAAGTCGCTTAACAAACGTTTCTTATCAGGTGGTGACATATTCCATAATGTCACGGAGTTGGCATCAAATTTAACTGCGGTAATATCGACGGAGTCATATATCATAATGTGATCGGTGGCAAATATATCGAAATTGAAGCTCTTAATCAGCTCTTTATAGTTATCTTCAGTAAACTGGTGTATACCCGAATAACTTTGAGAAACATAAATAGGTTCATAATGACCAATTTTAACTGCAATATCAGCTCTGCGAGGTACATTTGGTTTGCCTACTGTTCCGACAAGGGCAAAAAGAAATAAGGGGCTCCATATGAGTGCTATTAATATTAATATAATAGTTCCACCTATTAGGCATTTAGCATAAAACGCCTTAGGCTCTCCCCGTAAAACTGGGAAGTCTGCATCCATTTGCCTATAGCAACGTACAATAAATACAGATTGAAAAATATCTTCCATCTTAATCCATTCCATTACTGTAAGTGTGGTATCAATGCATAACCAGTCCAGCATTGTTCGAAGAATATAGAGAAATGGTATTTCCATGTAACTAAAACGGTATTATTTTAATATAAAAAAAATTATATGAAACTCATCCATTTCTTATTTGCTTACACTTTAAACGCAACATAGTTAACCATTGAAAAACTTTTTGTAAATACATTTCCCAAAATGCGCCGTGGGTAACCACAACGCATCTGATAGGCTGATAATAACATATGAAGGCATTTGATAAGATAAAAGACGGTTGGTGCAGTAGCCCCGAAGCTGTGCGCTGTAACATATGGCACCAAAAAGAACATCCATATATGTATTCCGATAACCGTCACGAAATGGAACACAATTTTGACAACCAACGCTTTTCGTAAGTATATCGCACGCTCCGTTACGATAGTAACAAATTGAACAACGAGCATAAAAAGGAAACTGAATGGCACCTTGTTTCCTTGTATATATGTCTCTAGAACGCTTGTGCTATATTTATGACGATACTAAAAAAAAAAGGTAATATTGTTTATAAATAATAGTATAAGTTAAATATTCTTCCATTTACCTCATATAAAAAGTACTGATTTTTAAAATTTGAATCAATTAATAAACCTCGTAAAAGGGCTTAATGTTTTTGTTCAAATAAGCTATTTATTTTATCGACTCTGTATGTACGAATGCTTCCATATTAGAATCTATAAGAGCTAGAGACTTAACAACTTTTATTAGTTAGAAAATTAAGAAAATTTATTTCTTTTCCAGCCAGAGACTGCCACAGCAGTGAATAAGAACACATTCAAATATGCTGTTAAGTATATGTATTAAAACGAATACAAACATAATTGCTTGCATGGCCCTCATAGAGCCTAAGCTGAGAGTATATTTTGTTTTGCCTGGACCCTATTCCATCAACACCATGAAACGTATGTACATGTATGGAGTAATGCTAATATATATATATAACCATACGTTTTCTTTATAACTCACATGTACTTATACCCATTTTCAATGGGTAAATCAAAGTCTTGAGTAAGAACCAAAAGTGGCATGTCATTTCTATAGCAGAATGCAAAACACAATTGCACTACATACATACATGAACATGAACCAACATGACAACACGCAAATGTCTGTAGTGAGATAGCAATTGCAGAGTTAAGCGATAACTGCTTCCTCAGAGCAGATTTGAAGTAAAAGCGTTGGCAAATATTTACTCTCCTACCACCTCCATTCGATATATATATAACAACATAATACAAATTTGTATTGATGCATCAGTCAACGTATGGATTTTAGACTATCTACTTACATATTTCAGCGTTTGAGCATACATGAGCAGCATTAGAAATTATAAAAACACGTAATTAGAATTAATATTTACGATACATAATATTTAAAATACGTGCGCAGATTTAAGGTAACAGTATGCACGAGAATATATAAAAATACATTATTCACTAAGCTTTTTTAAAGATATCAATTTTTGAATGATAAAATTATGATTTTCGGAAATTGACATTTTATTGATTAATTTGAAAATACACCCATAATTAAACTCAGTGGTACATCATAGATAATAAATCGATATATTCCGAAGCTTTCCGAGATACCGAGGTGGCAACCACTAATTGGAAACACAACACCCGGCTCTTTACAGCTATTTTGTAGTGACGCTTGAAGTAAAAGAACAATTTTTTCTTCATTTGAATACATATAATATATATGAATTTATGAACTTATCTATATTGTTCACTACTGCGGGCAAAGAAAACCAAAACGTATATTGTTGTGGCAACACCGAGTTGAGCTTAGATTTATCGATAGCTCGACGAGGAGAGTTGGGCTTGCATCGGTTTTAACTACAACAATTTAAGAAAACTTAAACTGGCTTGTTAAATAAAAAACTAGCTACTCAGGAGAGATAGAGAGAGAGAGAAGTGGAGACCCCGACTTGATCGTAACAATCGTCTGCAGTCGTTATGTCTTGCAGCTACATCGCAAACCAAAGCATATTCTGCCGTGTGAATTTCACAACAAAGAGGCGCAAAAAGTGACGCTACAAATGTCGATATACAATTTGCGTTCTGTAAAGCCGAAATCAAACGAAATCGTCGACGAAGACCAATTTTTTTAATCCGACGACAACATTATGACACCTGAGATAAAGATTCAACTGGATGCCAAGGAGAACAATACAGCATTTTTGTGCTTCCTTAGGAAAGCAGTTGAATTCTCACTCGAATCTGCAGCGTGTGCACGTGCTGAAATTCAACAAATCAAAACTGGAACGCTCGTTCAGAATCAGCAACGTGACAGCTGGCGCTGATGAATTTCCAGTCCACCAGGATGAAGACGTGGTTCAAGAAGTCGAGGATCTTATTTCTACGCTTCCACTAACAAATCGCTTCCAAGCACTAAAATATCGTCTGCTGATTAGTTTTGCAGAATACAAGAAAGTAAACTGCAGTACAGAGTAGACTTATTCTGTGCTGCTAATTAGAGTCGGCAGCGATTTCGAACCGTGTCAAGGGAAGTTTTTTAAAAATTATCTTTATTACCACAAACGAGCGCGTAGCGCGAGCTGCATTTGGTGTTGAAATAAGAGCTCCCTAGTCGGGAGCTCCCGACCAGAACTTCTTACTTTTTATATTCTGTTCGTCATGTTACAAGAGCGAAAACACAGTTGTTTTGCCGCCATATAAGTTCCAGATGACGGGAAAACATTTTTATACCCTTGCAGAGGGTATTATAATTTTGTCGTGAAATGTGTAACGCATAGAAGGAGGCATCTCCGACCCCATAAAGTATATATATTCTTGATCAGCATCAACAGTCGAGTCGATATAGCCATGTCCGTCTGTCCGTCTGTCCGTCTGTCCGGCTGTCTGTTTCTATGCTGTTTCTAGTCTCTCAGTTTTAAAGCTATCTTAATGAAACTTTGCAGAAGTCCCTTTTTCTGTTGCACGCAGCACATATGTCAAAACCAGCTGGATCTGACTACTATATCATATAGCTGCCATAGGAAAGATCGGTCGAAAATTAAGTTTTTGTATTAAAAAACATTTTGTGTTTCAAGATATCTTGACCAAACTCGACATTTATTAGTTTTACTAAGCTCCTCATATATATGCAAAATCCTATTAAGATCGGACCACTATATCATATAGCTGCCATAGGAACGATCGGTCGAAAACTAGGTTTTTGATTAAAAGCCTTTTTTGTTTATCAAGATACCTTCACCAAGCTCGGCAGTAACCATTTTCTCGGCATTAAAAGGTTGCAAGGGTATTAGATCTTCGGCGTGCCGAAGATAGCCTTTCTTCCTCGTTTTTTTATGACGTGGAGATTTAAACTGAGTCTGTTTGGCTGTTCAATAGGTGTCTGTACATGGTATTTGGTAAATAACATTACTTTTGTCGGCCATAGGAATTTTTGCTTTAATTTTGTTAAAGAATTTTTGTAACATGCTCGTAGGTTTGTGTGCTACTTTTATTTCTTGTTTGTTGTAGCAAACATATGTTAGGGATTTGTAGATTTTTTTAGGTTCTGTAGGCTTTTCTGTTCTGATATGTCGTCTTTTTAATAATGTGTTAATTACATTTTGTGGGAAGTCATTTTTCGTTAAGAGTTTTTTAATTTCATGTACAGTTTCTTTGTGGTATATTGTGTCCGATATGTTAAGCATTATTTTCATACAGCATATTGCTGTGTTGATTATCATACTCTTAGGGTGCTTTAAATTAAAGTTGAGTATTCGTCCGGAGGCTATGGGTCTCTTATACAACTTTATTTTGAGTGTGTGAAACTAAAAAGGATTTACATATTAAATTAACGTCACCTCTTTTTTTTTTTTTTGCTACATATCATATTTTAATTGTTTGAAAAACGTGTAAAATATACAACTATTACTTACTATAAGAAAATAACTAGTAATTCTTAATTTGGAACCGCTATCAGAGGTATATTCTGTATTTAACTTGAAGTTTTAATCATTCTTTTAACCGACCCTTGTTATATCATTTTACCTTTAAGTGATATTCGAGCTTGATGTAAATTCTGTAAGCAACAATAAAAGTTGGTTTTATAATAAATAACTTTGAGTGGAATTGCAACATGTGCTAATTTGTTTACCATGTAGACATGCGTAATCAAGTAGTGTAAGTTTTGCCGTTTCAGAAATCCCCAACCAGCTGTCTGGTCTAGCGGCCCCGGAGATCATGGTAGGGTAGGAAACATCTGTCGTATGAACATCAACACAGCGTATCAATAACAACATCTTTCTTTTTTCTAGACCCTGTTCTGTAATTTTCTCAAACTTTCCTATTTCATTCAAATACAATCGAACTTCTCAAACTTTTATGTAATTATGAACCCACCCCAGCCAACGTCATATAGCTGAAACCACTGTGTGCATCGCTAGTAACTAAACGACCATCACCTCGCTAACATACGTGATATGTTGCAATATTACATGTTATAATTGTATTTGGCTCCCAACGTGGGGCATGAAGCATTCATTATGGCTAGTTCCGACTCATATTTCTTCTCCGTTGTCAACAATACCCGACAACACCCAGCGAATTCGATTTCTTTGCCCTATTATTTGCCTTAAGTTCTGTTGAGATCAGACTTGTGTATAGCAAATAACTTGTTAAGAGTCTCTGGATGCGTTTAAACTTTAATTCGTTAAAACTCCGTGATCTTATTGATCTTATTTTATTGGTTTCACACGGAAAGTTGTGCAGCTACCATCCCGTCGCAGTTAAACCCTACAGTTGCTCTATGAAATTAGCGCTGCTTTCGACAACTGTTATCCCTTTCCGTCCAATTCTATTGCTATTAAAGTTCGTTTTGAGAGATTCCTGAGTAGTTGTGTACATCAATAGTATCAGCTGTTGTCCTTTGCCGATTTGATTGACATTTACTTGTATGCCAGATCTCAACTATTCTATTATTAAGAAAACAAAATGAAGATATTAGTTAACCCTGGATTCAAGTTTGCTTGGTGTAGAACTAACACTTGCCACTTAATTATTATTAATTAACCGGTTACGTGGCTGAAGCAAATCGCTACCTTTTTATGAAAACGATCGCATGGGTTCCAAACATTTTTATGAAAATTTCGTATGCATCAATTTTAGTTTATTTTTAATTTTGATTCAGATCAGTATCGTAAAGGAAACTGTTGGATTAAACAGCTGCCGCATCAAATAAGCATGTAAACATAAGAAGAGATTGCAATCTTACTTTAGTAAAACATCTGTTTTTTGTAAGCATGGTTGGCAAGCCTTTCTTGCACTCATCGCAGCTGCTATAACACTGCATACTCTTTTTATCTTGTCTTTTCTTATTCTTTGTTGATCGAGGTGAAGCGAAGAACTATTTCTGAGCCACAGCCAAATAACTTTTGTAATTGTTATTAATTAATTTATAAAATTAAACGCGTAATTGTGAAATTCCAAATCTGACTTTATTTCTTGGCTACGGTTTCAAAACTTTTAATTAATTATTATTTTATTAACTTTGTTAATTATTGTAGACATGCCCTGCTCCAGAATTCCTAAAAATTTAACTAATCGTGAAGACACTGACCCCCTTTGTTGTTTGTGGTCGCAAGTCATGTTAGGTCAGACATTAATGACCAGTTGTGGCCACGCCTGTCACAAAGATTGTCTTAAGACTACAAATACACAAGTTACACAGTAAGTAAATAGGCGTTACAAATTGAAAGTTCCCAATCTATGTCAAATTTTAATTTAGAGCGTCAACCTCGCATCAGGGGGCATCTCCGATCACTCGATTACTTCAAACTAGTTCGCAGTCCAAACAAATGGATAGATCCAACATGGCTGATCCTCCAATGAATCTCGATCCCTTAAAGATCCTTTAAAGAGAAAAGATTGATGCAATTCAAACAGTGATGGCGGGCTCAATATCCGGTGAGAAGGCAAAGCAGACTCTAGCTGTTTCATCAGCAATGCCACAGCTTACCGAAAGACTAGCCCAAGCAATTACTTTAGCGTTACAATCTGGTTACGTATCTCCAACGGGAGGAAGATCTCCACAACCAACGGCACTGATACCAACACTGGCACACATTGAGCACTAAACCTTAAAACCACTTTTGTCCAGCTCACAGATGCATGCAGCTTCTGCTTAAGCGGGTGGGTCTGAACAAACCTCAAAACAGACTACAACATATTTCGATTTGCGTCCCGATCGTATAAGCCAAATAATGGCAAGCTGGAAATTAAGGTTCAGTGGTTAAGGATCAGTTTACGTAAATGATTTTATCTATATGAATTCAAGAATTGACTTTTCAGACCCTGGATGTAATTTGTTTGAATGACGGACTTTTTAAATAACTAAAAAACCTACAGACTTATAACAAATATTGCACACTCAAAAACAACAGATCCAGATATTTTCCTACCACTTAAGCAATATAGTTTATTCTTAATATAAATTACGTTTCCCCTCTTAAGTCGCAGTGCATTAGGAATTACCTCGCAATCAAAACGGACAACAAAAGTAAGCCATGGAATTTTAATATTTTCATTTGAGTATGTTGAGGCCTCAACGAAACATAGAACAGACGACTGTAGCATTAACTTATCTGATCGAATATCTTCAATATGACAGTGAATGCTTTCAGTATTATGAAAGAAAATATCTAGGGCGGAACTGTTAACTATGTGAACATGTGTTCGAAGTAGTTTTCCAGCCCGCAGTTTCTCTATCTCATTTGGTATCGTATCATTTTTCGGAGGCTTAGGAGGAACAAAATCTCCTATAATAAATAACCCGGATGCAGTTATTTCTCTACTGCAAGCTACGTATATTGCAACACGGTGCATACGAGAGCAAGTGGGAGCCCCCACTCTTCTATACGAAGCTCCCAGCAAGTACAACTGGAAACTGCCAACGGTCAATAAAAACTTGCTCATTTCTTCTATACTATATTTTGAATTGGGGAAAGAAAGAAAGCTTATGTACGATGTGTACACTTTGAGCGAGCAAGTACTCCTACGGTATCATCTGAAAATTTCATCCAAAAAATTAATGGAGTGCTGGAAGCATCAAAATCTATATGCATTAACATGCCCAATTAACTAATCCATCTCCAGTATCTAAATTGACCGTAATCATATATTTGGCAGTGGTTTTTAGAAGGGACATACACAATCCCAGTTCGGACTACCTAAAAGTACAAACGGCTTGTAAGATTCTCTGACTACAAGCCGCAGTTAAATGTGTTGCTTTAATAACATCATCTGTAGTAGAAATTAAGTGATCAGTCGGAATTAAGATTAGCTCTATCGTGTTATAACTATCTGTCGCCGCATTTGTACTAAATACATGAATGGCATCTTCGGGCACATCCGATTGCTGGATAATGAGGGATCAGACAAGACTAATATCATCGGCTGTCATGTTTACCGATGCCATATTATTTAAGGCAGAAGCAAACGATTGGTCCTCGAAGGAAACGAAGGTCCCACAGCATTGAGGCATAAATTGCACTGTAGGGATCATTAGAGTTGGATTCGAAAATCCAACGGTCACCTACTGGTGATAACTGTCGTAGATCACCGAAAACTGTGGCAGAAATACCACCAAATGGTGAAGTATTTTTAAGCGGGAGTCCAACTGGGAAAACATTTTGGAGCCTACCATAGATATTTCATCTATAATAATAAGTTTAAGGTTTATGAACCTTGAATGCAAAGTATTTACTTACTCACTATTTTAAGCCCTCAAATCGGTACCAGATTGATTAACTGGAAATGAAAACATGGAATGCAGTGTTAAGCCACTGATTCCGAAATCTGCTTTACCTTTCGGTACACAATAGTATTTTGTGAGAAGTTGGATCACTTCCTGGCCTACTTTGGTTCATTATAGACAAAGATTGAAAAAGGGACTGACTATATCTGCTAAACTTTCAGCTGAAATTATAGCTCTTCTGAATGCAGATTATCGTCGTTTCCATTAATGTTTAGGACGTTTAAACGAGGATTTATTTCTGGCAATCCTAATACGCGAAATCTATCATCTACCACTTCTTGATTTACAACATTTTCTTTCTTTTCTGCTGCTGTAATCTAAGCTATTGTATTTTCTGCGTTTTACTCTCGATTAACTCGTGATTCTGGCCGCAAAACGATTCGCAGTCTCTTGCTACTAGTTCTAGTTCTAGGACATACAATATAACCAACTCTCGAAAATAATTGCTCATATCGGTATTAATATTAAAGCTCCTATACCTAACTATAATGGGAGTGTCCCTCTTCCTTACGAACCTACTACTATCGCGAAGTGCGTAAACTAAGTCATCGGGTAAGTTTTGTTGCTTAGACTTCCTTAACCAAACCCGATGGGGTATTAAAAAAAACCCATTGCGTTACTGCTTTTGGAAAAAGCCATACCATTCCCCGAAATAAATTTATGCTTTTTGTGCTGTAACCTTCTCTTTAAAGTTACATTGCCCCTGCTAATCTTACTTACAGCTTCGCGCATTATTTTGAGAGAAGTTGGATCACTTCCTGGCCTACTAAGGGCAAAGGGCTAAAATAAGTTGGCTCTTTCTGTAAAAAGCAGCAAAATTAGCTAGTCATAAACTATCTAAAGAGACGCGGCGCTGAACATTTCCCATAGGTCCCATTTCTAATATTGCTACTGAGTCATCGGGCAAGTTTTGCAACTGTTGCTTAGACTTCCTTAACCCAACCCGATGCTCTGCTAATGAGCTATTAATAAAAACCACTGCGTTACCGCATTCGATCAAAGACACACCTAAACGGCTTCCTTCACGGATATTTCCGAACCCGAAATAAACTTATGCACTATATGCTGTAACCTTTTCTTTAAAGTTAATTCTTCTGAACTTTCTATCCTATCTACATTCTTAGAAAGTAAAACTAACAGCTCTGCCCATCTAGTCTCAGCTGCCGAAAAGGTTATAAAAAGGTCGGAAGACCAATCAAACCGTAACGTAAGCAAATGGAAGTACTGTTCCATATATTAATCTTTTCCAATTTTTTTAAATTGAGAAATAATTTATCTGTTCTACACTAAGTTCTGACGTTACTATGGCTGTTAAACTTTCTGGACACTTTCTCTTAATGCCAGCAAAAATAGTTGGGAAGGCCAGCTCCCCTGAATCACAATCTTCGTTCATGTCTGAAGGTAGCTGTATTTTCGATAGGGACGTTTTCAAATAATGACTCCTGTTCTCCTGGATTAATATTTTCTTCTATATTATTCTGCTCATGGAGGCTTCAACAGTTCTTGCCACTAACTAAGTCCCTGAATCCGATACTAAGTCCCTGTCATCAGCAGATGCAACAAACGGAACTTCGTCAGGCGAAAAGGACGACAACCACTGTTCGTTAACAATAATTTGATGCTTTCTGTAAAGCTCGGTGTTGACCAAAAATTGTATTGCATCAGTAGCTTTAGAGGTACTAAGGGTTTCAGTCATGAAATTATGGTTATATTCCATCCTAGGTTTCAGATAAATCTGAACTACCTCGTTCTCATTGGAACCCCTCGGAAGGGAAGTAACAGCGTTGGCAGGAATTGGTTCGTTGACCAATGAGCCCTTCATTGCATTTTGTCGGCCATATTCAAAAGACTTAATGATCAAAAACAAACGACTGAGCTCAAAAGCCTTTCAAACCATCTGGTAGTTCTGGAAAATGTAGACCATTTGTTATAGAATGCCGTGACTACCTGATTAACGAAAACTACATATATAATTAACACATGGGAATATTGACTATGGACATTAAATATCTGAGCTTGTTTCGGCATTAGTAACCTCACGACAAGGTTTGACGACTTGATGTAGAAACCATAACGTTTGCAACATAGGCAAATCTGATCGGGACCCTTCTTAACTGTTCTGTTAACAGAAGAAGATTTGGGTCCCAGTTTAAACCTCGTATGGCAAAAAACAGAAATTGCTTCTGAAGTGATTCAGTACGATCCTGTGAATTGTTATACTGCTGATACCAGATGCAAGAGCATAATTCAAGGGTGGGGCGAACAAGAGAGATGTACAGAAGTTTCGTTATAAAAGGATCGTTAAACTCTTTAGACCATCGTTTAATGAATCCAAGTACACCTTTTGCCTCATTAACGATGGTATCTATGTGAAGATTGAAACAGAGCTTAGAATCAAAAATAACGCCTAGATCCTTAACTGTTAGTATACGTTGCAAAGGGGTATTGTCGATTGTATAACTGACAAGATAAGGTGTAGTACGATTAAATGTCATAAACATACACTTTGAACAATTCAGATGCAATTGATTGGTCGAACACCAAAGTTGTATAGCGTTCAAATCGTCTTGTAGATGATAATGATGTAGGGGATTAGTGTATGATAGAATAAGTTTCACATCACCCGCATACATGAGTACACGGGCATGTGATATAATAGACGGGAGATCATTTATAAAAAGAGTAAAGAGTAAAGGTCCAATGACCTTGACGTTGGGGAACACCAGAAGTAACGTGAACTTGTTTAGAGGTAGCCAGCCTCAGCATTAGTCGTTGGGTCCTACCTTTTAAATAAGAATTAATCCAAAGCAAAAGTGACAGAGGGAAACCTATTCGGTCAAGTTTAAAAAGTAAAATGTCATGGTGCACAGAGTCAAACGCCTTACTGAAGTCAGTATAAATGACAACAGTTTGCATTTCCGAAAGAAAAGCATCATTTACCAAGAAAGTAAACTCAAGCAGATTGGTCGTAGTTGACCGATTCTTTACGAATCCATGTTGAACAGGGGCAACAACAGATTTGCAGAAATGCTGCAAATTCGGTGATTATTTTTTCAAATAATTTCAAGAGATAGATTAAAAGCTTTTGCAATGGATAAAGAAGGGAAGAACTCCACTCCTTGAGTAGACAACTAGGAATATTGTCAGGCCTAGGAGAGTAAGAAGATTTTAAAGAGTTTATAGCTAAAAGGAGAGAGGAGTGTGAAATAAAAGGAGGAGGTATAGAGCTAGAGGAAGAAATAGTATAAGGGTAAGAATTATTATTCGTACAGATTGAGGAGTAAGTTGATTGGAAAAAATTAGCAAAGAGGTTAGCAGATTCAGAGTCATTACTAGCATTATCCATTCCGAAAGAAAAAGAAGTTGACAAACTTGTAGATTTACGCTTCAAGTTTACATAATTGTAAAACTGTCTCGAATTTGGGCAAATTGTCTTTCACAACGAGTTAGATAATCATCATGGAGAATTCAGAAGAGAGAAGTTCGACTTGGCTATGGAATATTTAGCCGTCTGTACACGAACCAGACTTTTTAAACTTTTTAAAATATTTAGATTTTAAGTTTCAAGATATGACAATCTGGGAGTAAACCAGGGTGGTTTTGAAGACGTAGTCGAAGGAATTGATTTGGGTTTACTCATATCTAAGAGAGAGTGCTATAAAAAGTTAGGGTGCTATAAAAAAATGTAATAGCAGTATTCATATCAACCGAGTCATATAAGAAAGACCAATCGGTTGCATAAATAAGCTGATTCAGCAATGAATAATTTCCTTTGCGAAAGCAGCGGCGGAGCTTATTGTCTGATGAGCACGAAATGAGACGATTACATTTGAACATTTTAATCTCTAAAGTAGGATGATATACATCCTCCGGAAGAGATAAAGGAGGGGACCTATACTCATTAGAAATAAGGTAGTCGTTAGCAACAACAAGGACAAGTGTTCTATTCAAATGATTAGAAATTGAATTGATTTGAAACAACGAAAGGTCAAGCATGCATTGAGTTGCTATTATTAAAAGTTGATATGAAAAAAATTTACAGACGTCTTAAAGTTATTAGCAATTTTGTACGTTATCCACATGGCTATGGAAATAATATGGAAGGACAAAAATCCAGCGTAGTTTCATTGGTTGATAAAAGAGCTATTTTAAGGTGTTCATTTTATTTGCATGACTCTGCTGCTAAAATAAAGGGAAAATCGGGTGTTATTGCCAGTATTTACAGTTAAACGGGTTATTTCGAAGGCAGGACACCTTAGCAAGGAAAGTATATGAATACAGGAAACAATATTCTACAAAATCTGAGTTAATTAAGGCGATCCAACAGGCCTGGTCAAGAAGATCGCTTGATTATATCAAGCGTTTGTATGATTCTCTACCAAACAGGATATACGAAGCTATCCTGAATCGTGGGGGTCTACTCGTTAGTAATTATAATGAATAAGGTTTGAAATTACTTATATTGTATCAAACTTACCTAGGTAAGTCAGTAAATATCTTGTATAAAAACAAATGGGCATTTTAATTGATACTTAATCGTTGAAGGTATATCAGAGAATGATATTCATTTGCGAGTAGAAAATCATTAAATATGGGTTTAAAGATGCGAAAAAAGAATATATAAATGAGAAATGTTGATTTTTCACAGAATAAAAATAATAATAATATTAGACACAGTGTGCTCAAACTCAATTAGAGGATTAATTGTAGGTCCATCTGATTGCGGAAAGACAAATCTCAAGATCATCTTGATAAAGAGTCCAAATGGATTAAAATTTAAAAATATATACTTACGAAATATGATTACTCAAAACTCTCGTTACGTCAATAAAAGGAATGGAATATTTTACGTTTTCTGAGAACGAAGCTGTTATACCATCTAAGAAAGCTAAGGATAGCTGATGATGTAGATTGTGAAAAACAAGATAATATACGTTCATACTTTTGTATGGGTCGACATAAAAATGTCGACTAATTTTATGTACATGTCGAACGTATACAAGCTTACCAAAGCATCTTGTGCGCGATAATACCAATTTAATAATAATTTCTTATCAAGGTCAACTTAATATGAAGCACATTCATCAAGATCCTGTGTGTGTCAATATAAATTTCGAAACATTTACAAAAATTTGTCTATTCTGCTAGAAAAATAAATATGGGTTTCTTTTGATTAGCAAGGATGATGCAATAGATAATGGAAAATGTAGAATAGGATTTGATACATTTATTATAATTAAAATAATTCAATATGATAAAGTAATATAATAGAACCAAGCCAATATAATTTAATAAGAATCGTTCGATTGGTAAATTATTTGGTTTTAAAAAAGTGTTTTATTGCCGAACGTTACTCATACCTCAGACTTGGAGGTGAATATTTTTAAGAAAATACAATTCGATAAGAGTGTAATATTATTTACGGTTCATATGCAAACAATGTTTTATCTCATACGCTTCATGAATTTGCTCTCAACGTTACACCAGAATATAAAATGAATGGGATGCCGCACAACCTCATTTAATTGCCAATGAACACCAGAGAGATAAACAGATTAACAATACTAATAGTCGATCAACACAGTAACTTAATAAACTTGCGTGAAAAAGTAACTCTTCGCATACATATGAAAGCACGAGAATGATAATTATTAGTGCGAGGGTCAACAAGGAGAGTACTTTCACCAGCAAATATAATATTCTTAAAATCTCTTAAAGTAAAAATACAATGGCAAACGAAGCATCATTTTGAATGTCCGTAAAAAACTTATTCTATTGATATTATAGGGAAAGGGAATATTATACTTATGCACCCTATCTTCAATCTTTTAATGTTAATGACGAATTCACTGACAAATTCAGCTGTGAAAAGGGGCACAGCTGGCCGGGCTGGCAACTAAAACACCTCCATCGGTCGGTGGTGCTATGTTGGGAACTGTGTTATCTAACTAGGCTTTTATATATATAATTCCATTATCTGCTGTATGTATAATCTACTGAATAATGAGGAAGACACTCGTTTTGTCGACCATTAATAAATAAATAAATAAATGATATGTACGTTAAATTTCAAGAAAGCTATTACATGAAAGAACGTCAAACACTGCTAGAAACTAAAGAATTTAAGCAAAATTCCCCCATTATTGTTGTGAACTTATCATTTCGGAATGAGGCAGTTAAAACCGGACCCATTGATGTTCGAATTTCTATAGACTTAGCAACAGGAAATACTTCAACTTGTGATGCTTACTGCCTACTTATCCTTGACCGCTTGGTTGAGTATTCACCGTTAACCTCTTTAGTTCAACGAATAGTCTAATAGTGATCGGGTGTATTCGTAGCGATCCTAAGAAAATGAATACTGCTGTCATATATCTTTCATTAACGAGTATTTCGAAAAAACCCCCATACTCCTTTAAGAATTTAAACAAGCTTCAGCAATCTTATTCACAGGCAGATGCTGTAATCTCGTGGGCGATCGATAAGAACGATTACAACTTAACTAAAAGATGGCTTCGTGAAAAAACTCAAAGGAAACGTATAATTACGTACGTAAAACAAGCGTGGAGGATTATAATGAATTTATGACTGCTCCAGTGCTTTCGGGTGATCAAATCAGCGGGTACAATAATTTTCATATTTTAAAAAATTTGTTTTATCGAAAGAATGAAAAATATTTGTGTCTTATTTACAGATTAGTAATTCTTCCACGCCAAGATACTAATTTCATTGTTCCGCTCAATCATTAATAAAATTGAAGCGTTTACAGAAGATTTTCTGGATGTTGTCTTAAATGAAGAGCTACAGTTTCTGGATTCATTTATAAACTACCTACTGGAGCGGTCATATTGTGATCTTAATGAATCTCAATTTGGGATACATTTCACATCTTGTCAATGGTCTTTCGATGGTGCAACGGATGGACCCGATCCACGTAGATGCTATAAATTTATATATCAACTATGTAAGTGTCTATCTATTATGTCAAAATATGCTAAATTAAAACACACACACACACAAACACATAGAGAGCGTTTGAGAAGTGAAAGTGTGCGGTCGTGTTTTGTTCGCCGCTCCCATTATTTCCCATAATGGGCCGCGATGCCTACAAGGAAAACAAAACGCGTAAGTACTAGTGTAAACAATAACACCAATGCCTACCTGTTAGGGTGCTTTGCCACTTGTCCGACGGTCCCTCGGCTCAAACAATTTGTTGTTCTGCTCCGAGTGTGTGGGTATGGAGAGGGGGAAAGCATAATGCTTTACGCTTTCTCTCTATGACACTATCCCAACAAGAGGAAAATGTCGCCGCCCGCATAAAATTGATGGTCAACCAATCAGCTGATGGCAGTGCTGCATTATTAGCCGATCATTAGCCGAGTCATACACCCCATGTAGAGCGGGAAACATAACATACCCACAAGGCGCAATAATTAATAGTTACTGATATGTAAATAAAGGCATTTTCAGAAATAACAGTCACGATTCTCCCAGGGGAAAAGGTATATAAGGTAACGGAACCGACCAATGGCCAACCCTGCCACGCATGTGGTGTTCCTAAAGAAGGCTCTGATGACCGAGTCGGGGCGGTATAGCTTCCAATGGTTAAACGCTGGGGGAAACCCTGAGCCACCGCGGGACTCATGCGGAGACTTGACTGCACCTCGAACATAACCACAAATCCACCAACCGTATGCTTTACATTGAACGGCTTGGTTGTCTGCGTCTGTGCCGCAGCGGCCGGCAGTATACCTAAACCAGGAAGCTGGTATAAACTGCAAAAGCCTGGCAGATGGCATTAAATGCAAAGTATGGAAAGGAAGGGATTGTTTTAATGAAACTACTCCAGGAGGCAGTCACACATGTGAAAATCCACCCGGGCACAGTCCACGGTCAGGGCACGGATTCTTGAGGCCCCAACAGCCGTTACCAACCAAACCAAACCAGCACACTTCTCCTTGAGCTGGGAGCTTTGCTGGACAGTCTCCTCGCGACTGTAAGTGGCAAAAAGCCAGCTGTGCTTCATATCAATCAGGGTATAAACGATTACCTTGCCAGGATGAAGGAAATCCAAATGGGAACCACAACGCAATCACCAAGTGAGCAGGCGGCGTAGGAAAACAGTTATGCACAACCATGCACACCGGGTAATGCACATAGTACTAGCAGAGAGAGTGCAGTGCAAGCCTCCCCGGCACTGTTGCAACCACGGAGGAAAGCCTCAGCTGATAAGCCGGTGCGGAGTGCAAATCCAACGCCCAACTGGAAGGCGACGCCAGTAGCAGCGCGAACATCTCAGCGACGAAATGCGGACAAGCGCTGGACCACCGAAAAAAATGAGGCCACAGATAACAACAAAGGGCCAGGCAACAGCAAATGGCAAGAGTGGGAGCCAAGAAGAACAAGATGAGCTACACCCAGCCGCCAAGGAGAAGTCGACCAGACGCCATATTGGTCAAATGCCGGACCCCAGAGGAATATGACAACGTTCTCAAAACTGTACAGAACTACAACAGTATAGAGATACAGTATAGACAGTAGAGAGTGTTAGTGGCATCATGCGTACTGCAGCCGGAGAACTCATCCTACGAATGAGCAATGCAGAGGACGAAGCCACATCCAAGTTACAGAAAGCCTTCCAGGAGGCTGTGGGGATTACTGCAGTCGTCAGAACGTTCTCTGACAAAGTCCTTATAGAAAAACGGGACATACCGGAATGGTCAACCAGCGACGACGTGCTAGGAGCCGAATTTGCCAAAATCGAAGAGGACGTGCCTGCTGAACCCTCATCGAAGCTAAGAAATGCATACCGCGGCACACAGATGCCTACTATTCTTCTGCCCAAGAAGGCCGCAAACGAACCTCTGGAGGTAGCGAAGATACGCAATGGATGGGCGGTACGCCGTTTTCGACAAGAAGTGGAACCAAAGCAATGTTTCAGGTGCCTGGAATTTGAGCACACTGCTGCACGATGCCGAAGTAAACACGACACCTCGAAACTGTGCTTCAACCTTGGCGAAGCCAACCACTCGGCGAAGGAATGCACCTACAAATCAAAATGCATTATTTGCACAAGAAACGAGACCGCGAACACGGCACACAATATCCTTAGCAGGGCCAGCATGTTTCTCACAAAGGCGTCGACCTACTCGACCAAACCACACGGGAAGAGAAAGCTGACTTCACCATAATCAGTGAGCTATACCAGCCCAAATATGATGGCATCTGGACCCAGAGCAATGTCGGGGGCGTAGCAATTTGGAGCTGCGAAAGCCCATCAGCGCAACTTACCGGCAGGAAAGTGTCAATATATATAACTGCCTATTCCACCCAGTGTAAAAATTAGCGAGTACGCCAACATACTGCACAACAGCACGGACGATGCAAGAACCCGTTCACCCGTAATTGTAGCAGGCTACACGCGTTTGCAGCCCTCAACGTGTCGCTTCTCAACTTTGGCAATAGGCAAACATTCATCAAAGCAGGCAGAGGATCTATTATCGACTTGACCTTTGTTAGCCCATGCCAGCCGAGACGTGCGATGGATGGTGTCAGACTTGTACACACACAGCGACCACCAGGCGATAGTAAGCTACTCCAACAAAAGCACTGAAGCTTATAGTGGCCAAGCAACCAGCAGTTCATGCAGCGCTATTAAATAATTTCATGGAGGATCGCCGCTTTCCTACAAAGTGGAATCGCCGGAGACTGGTGTTGCTCCCAAAAGGCGGCAACTCACCAGAGGACCCGTCTGCATTAGGCAACTTTGCATGCACGACGTGCTTGGCAAACTGAGGGGATAGTTTGTAACAGACTGTAAGACAAATGAGAAGAACGGCAAGGATTTTCAGTTTGGATTCCGGAAAAATTGAAGCACTATCGTATCAACCATATAGTGGGTATCGCCACACAAGCCATCGAGGGGACCCGATGGCGGAATGGTACAAAAAAAAATCCTGCCTCATCACGACCCTTGACGTAAGGAACGCGTTTAATTCAGCTAGCTGGGTGAGCATTATACGCGCACTTCAGGGGCTCCAGATATCGGAGGACCTAATAAGCCTGCTTTCGGACAATTTCTCTAACCGTGTGCTGCTCTATGTCACCTCTGCAGGACAGCAGCAGCACACAATTACTGGCAGTGTTCCACAAGGATCCGTCCTGGGACCTACATTGTGGAACGTGATGGACTCCGTTCTCCGCTTGGATATCCCTGAAGGCTTTGTGGACGACATAGCGGAGGTTACGGTCAGCTAGGAGCAGCCTGCGTTTGAGGAGGATGTGAACACCACTATCCGCCAAGTGGTGAACTGGCGATGACCACCTGATGGTGTATATGCATTCCTAAGCCTGGTTCAAGTAAGTTGAGCACTTTTTGCCGATTTGTCATGGCGACATAGTTTATGCTGAAGCATATGAGCAAGACTCTCTTTGAAGCTGCATATTCGAAGACAGATATGGTACAGACGGTCACGGATCAGACACGGATCGCCTCAGTCCCGCGAAAACCTTGGCCTCGTAGAACGCTTGTCATATGTCGCTATTCAGTTTGCCGTGCAGGCTCAGATGATATCCCCTGACCAGCACTGACTTGGCTCTGAAGGACCGGAGTCAACCCTCGCGTGACCTCATTCCATGGAGGGCACCCACGGCATTGCGAAGGTGACTGACAATACATCCGACAACAACGGCTTCGAGGTGGGATCCAAATTATCACAATGACAACTCAAAACAACAAAAACTCCACCCCACTAAATAAACAGGATGAAGAGGCCGTCCGCCAAGCCGACCCGTTCGCTGGAGGCTAACGCCTAGCGAGCACGACCCTGGCTACGCCAACTTCTGTCCCTCAGCCCACTACATCATGCAGGGAAACCGAGGATATAGAGACCCCGAAAGGGCTTAGGGGCCCAGCAACCCCTATGAACAAGTCAAGGAGCACACCGCCAAAGAAGAGCAGCGATGAGGCACATTAACTTGAACGCCAAGAGCATGCTAGCGAGACTGAAAGAGCTGCAAGGGACGGTTTAACCGTCGCCGACGCAGCTCATGGCAGCAAGCGGCGGTATTGCAGATGGAGGAAAGCGATGTAGGCCCTAAGCCACCCCCGGCAGAGCCACCACAATCGAAGACTGCAATCCCAGCAAAAAGTGGGAACGCGGCCCCAAGCAAAGGCAAACTGGCAACAATCCGCAAGCAGCACCTCATTCAGCCGGCGAAGGGGGAAACAACAACTCAACCACGGGAGGAAGGAACAGCAGCAACAGGCCGTGAGGTCAGAAAGAAATGGACAGATGTGAAAGGCAGATGAGGTCCTATCAGCACTCCTTGCCTCGGGGGAAGGTGACATACCAGTCGAAGCGATGACAACTAGATATGATAGAAGAATTGAAGAGTCCATGGAGCAGCCATTGCATGTTAGTATAGAAGGATTCCAATGGATTCCAGAGAACTGAACAAGCTGACGCAGAAAGATACGTACCCGTTACCACATCTATATTGCATTCTTAGTCGATTGAATCGAAGAGTCCATGGAGCAGCCATTGCATGTTAGTATAGAAGGATTCCAATGGATTCCAGAGAACTGAACAAGCTGACGCAGAAAGACACGTACCCGTTACCACATCTATATTGCATTCTTAGTCGATTACCCCCTCTCGTTTTATCACTGACCTCTATATGAAGCATGAATTTTGGCAAGTCCCGCTTGATAAAAAGTCTAGACTATGCACAACGGTAACAATATAAAGTGTACCAATACCTTGTACCAATATAAAGTGATGCCTTTCGGACTAAGTAATCCCGCACAGACTCTATGTAGACTCGTGGATGAAGTAATCCCAAAAAGCCTGCGAACAAGAGTATTCGATATTTGGACGATCTTGGTTCTGTCCGACGAATTTGATTCACATAAGAATCTGTTATGAGAAATAGGTATATAAGTAATAAAAATATTTTTGTATAAATAACTACCATTGAATTAGTTAATTAGCGCCCGAAAAGGGACCCGCGAAACTTTTGATAAAAACAAAAAAAAAGGACCATAAGAAGTTCGTTTATCTAAAGCCAACAAAGGGTTAAGTTTGTAAAGTTTCAAAAGTGTTACTAATAATTGTCCTTTTAGTAGGCTACCAGTATAAGTGTAGTGAAAAAAGGAAGGACGTGGTAGTCCAAGCCACACCGTGTACAAATCAATTCAAATTCACATAGTGAAGAAACACAAATAATTACGTAGAGATTACAAAAAAAGGTTCACATAGTGAATAAAAAAAAAAACACAACAAATCAGTGATTAAAACAAGAACTTCACAAACTGGATAAAAATCCTCCGAACAAAAGGGATCACTAATACAAATAAATTTAAAAAAATGTTATTAATTATTTGGGCACTTCGTAGTGCTTCGTGCTTTTTAAAATCGAATATGTTGTTTGAAATTAAAGAATCTTCATCATACCAATTCGAAATGGTATTTCCCACTTATCGCTGACATATGATTAAAGAAAAAGAATTCTCAATTGAACATTTAAAACAGTTACTTAAGTTATATCTTAATCCTTCAGTTATAAATTGCAATAAAACAGCGGAACCAATTATAATTATAGTCCAGGGCATTTACCAATTACATTTATCGAATTACAAAGTACATTTCACCCAAATCGTAGTATATTTTAGCCATTACGAACGATCAGGAGCAGGAGCAGCAAGAAATCCTAATAAAAACACACAGGAAAAAGAAAATAGACTTCAAATTTTAGAAACAGTTTATTTTCCATGTAATTCTTAAACTTTGTAAAATTTGCAAGGAAAATAAATACGAACTATACCCAAATAATATAAAACTTGGCGAAACTCCCTTACCCAAGTATTCAGGACAAATACTTCACATAGACATTTTTTCAACAAACAGAGAACTGGTACTAACTTCAATAGACAAATGAACAAAATATAAATAAAAATTTTAAATAACTTTAAAATAGTTTAACCATTAATAAACATTGAGGCCATCAGAAAACCATTAGGAAATATTTTGTTTTAATTTGGACAACCGAAATCGGCTATCATCGACAACGAAAAGTCTCTCAATTCACAATCAATAGAGTGCTAAAAAATGAATTACAAATTGAAGTTTTTAACACACCAGAGCACAAGAGTACACTAAATAGCCAAGTCGAAAGATTTCACTCAACTCTAATGGAGATAATTAGGTGCATAAAACACGAAAAAGGCACAGAAGATTTTGACGAACTACTAGATTTAGCAGTATGTGAATACAATCATAATATTCTACCACGGGGAAAAATTATTTATTTTTTATGATTTATATTTTGGAAGACCCACCAACTTTGCAGCAGACTACGAAAAAATCAAAAACAATAAGAACCAGAAAACTCATAAAAAAAACAACAGGATTTAGATTTTCACAACAAATAAAAAATAAGTTATACAGTATGTTCCTGGCGATAAAATTTTCGTTAAATAAAAACAGAGTAGGGACCTAAATGTCTAAATGTTTTAAAGAAGAAATAGTAAAAGAAAACAAACACTCAACTAACATTACCCAATCCGGAAATATTGTCACCAAAAGCAGTTAAGAAATTCAAAAACTGCTTCACTCTCCTCTGCCCACCAGGTTCATCTCATGTTGCTATGCCACATATGTACGAAATTTCGGAGGTCCAAGGTAGCCATCATCAAACTCGGAGATCGTTAAGTACAGTCAGGAAATTATAAAATGCTACACCATATTAACGACTATAAGGTCACCATAGATCAGATAGAAACAGAACTAACTAACATTTCCCAAAACAATCCTCCTTTTCCGTTTATAGAGAATGAAATCAAGCTAATCACAGTGTTCCACAAGGATCCGTCCTGGGACCTACATTGTGGAACGTGATGGACTCCGTTCTCCGCTTGGATATCCCTGAAGGCTTTGTGGACGACATAGCGGAGGTTACGGTCAGCTAGAGCAGCCTGCGTTTGAGGAGGATGTGAACACCACTATCCGCCAAGTGGTGAACTGGCGATGACCACCTGATGGTGTATATGCATTCCTAAGCCTGGTTCAAGTAAGTTGAGCACTTTTTGCCGATTTGTCATGGCGACATAGTTTATGCTGAAGCATATGAGCAAGACTCTCTTTGAAGCTGCATATTCGAAGACAGATATGGTACAGACGGTCACGGATCAGACACGGATCGCCTCAGTCCCGCAAAAACCTTGGCCTCGTAGAACGCTTGTCATATGTCGCTATTCAGTTTGCCGTGCAGGCTCAGATGATATCCCCTGACCAGCACTGACTTGGCTCTGAAGGACCGGAGTCAACCCTCGCGTGACCTCATTCCATGGAGGGCACCCACGGCATTGCGAAGGTGACTGACAATACATCCGACAACAACGGCTTCGAGGTGGGATCCAAATTATCACAATGACAACTCAAAACAACAAAAACTCCACCCCACTAAATAAACAGGATGAAGAGGCCGTCCGCCAAGCCGACCCGTTCGCTGGAGGCTAACGCCTAGCGAGCACGCCCCTGGCTACGCCAACTTCTGTCCCTCAGCCCACTACATCATGCAGGGAAACCGAGGATATAGAGACCCCGAAAGGGCTTAGGGGCCCAGCAACCCCTATGAACAAGTCAAGGAGCACACCGCCAAAGAAGAGCAGCGATGAGGCACATAAACTTGAACGCCAAGAGCATGCTAGCGAGACTGAAAGAGCTGCAAGGGACGGTTTAACCGTCGCCGACGCAGCTCATGGAAGCAAGCGGCGGTATTGCAGATGGAGGAAAGCGATGTAGGCCCTAAGCCACCCCCGGCAGAGCCACCACAATCGAAGACTGCAATCCCAGCAAAAAGTGGGAACGCGGCCCCAAGCAAAGGCAAACTGGCAACAATCCGCAAGCAGCACCTCATTCAGCCGGCGAAGGGGGAAACAACAACTCAACCACGGGAGGAAGGAACAGCAGCAACAGGCCGTGAGGTCAGAAAGAAATGGACAGATGTGAAAGGCAGATGAGGTCCTATCAGCACTCCTTGCCTCGGGGGAAGGTGACATACCAGTCGAAGCGATGACAACTAGATATGATAGAAGAATCGAAGAGTCCATGGAGCAGCCATTGCATGTTAGTATAGAAGGATTCCAATGGATTCCAGAGAACTGAACAAGCTGACGCAGAAAGATACGTACCCGTTACCACATCTATATTGCATTCTTAGTCGATTGAATCGAAGAGTCCATGGAGCAGCCATTGCATGTTAGTATAGAAGGATTCCAATGGATTCCAGAGAACTGAACAAGCTGACGCAGAAAGACACGTACCCGTTACCACATCTATATTGCATTCTTAGTCGATTACCCCCTCTCGTTTTATCACTGACCTCTATATGAAGCATGAATTTTGGCAAGTCCCGCTTGATAAAAAGTCTAGACTATGCACAACGGTAACAATATCGGACTAAGTAATCCCGCACAGACTCTATGTAGACTCGTGGATGAAGTAATCCCAAAAAGCCTGCGAACAAGAGTATTCGATATTTGGACGATCTTGGTTCTGTCCGACGAATTTGATTCACATAAGAATCTGTTATGAGAAATAGGTATATAAGTAATAAAAATATTTTTGTATAAATAACTACCATTGAATTAGTTAATTAGCGCCCGAAAAGGGACCCGCGAAACTTTTGATAAAAACAAAAAAAAAGGACCATAAGAAGTTCGTTTATCTAAAGCCAACAAAGGGTTAAGTTTGTAAAGTTTCAAAAGTGTTACTAATAATTGTCCTTTTAGTAGGCTACCAGTATAAGTGTAGTGAAAAAAGGAAGGACGTGGTAGTCCAAGCCACACCGTGTACAAATCAATTCAAATTCACATAGTGAAGAAACACAAATAATTACGTAGAGATTACAAAAAAAGGTTCACATAGTGAATAAAAAAAAAACACATCAAATCAGTGATTAAAACAAGAACTTCACAAACTGGATAAAAATCCTCCGAACAAAAGGGATCACTAATACAAATAAATTTAAAAAAATGTTATTAATTATTTGGGCACATCGTGGTGCTTCGTGCTTTTTAAAATCGAATATTTTGTTTGAAATTAAAGAATCTTCATCATACCAATTCGAAATGGTATTTCCCACTTATCGCTGACATATGATTAAAGAAAAAGAATTCTCAATTGAACATTTAAAACAGTTACTTAAGTTATATCTTAATCCTTCAGTTATAAATTGCAATAAAACAGCGGAACCAATTATAATTATAGTCCAGGGCATTTACCAATTACATTTATCGAATTACAAAGTACATTTCACCCAAATCGTAGTATATTTTAGCCATTACGAACGATCAGGAGCAGGAGCAGCAAGAAATCCTAATAAAAACACACAGGAAAAATAAAATAGACTTCAAATTTTAGAAACAGTTTATTTTCCATGTAATTCTTAAACTTTGTAAAATTTGCAAGGAAAATAAATACGAACTATACCCAAATAATATAAAACTTGGCGAAACTCCCTTACCCAAGTATTCAGGACAAATACTTCACATAGACATTTTTTCAACAAACAGAGAACTGGTACTAACTTCAATAGACAAATGAACAAAATATAAATAAAAATTTTAAATAACTTTAAAATAGTTTAACCATTAATAAACATTGAGGCCATCAGAAAACCATTAGGAAATATTTTGTTTTAATTTGGACAACCGAAATCGGCTATCATCGACAACGAAAAGTCTCTCAATTCACAATCAATAGAGTGCTAAAAAATGAATTACAAATTGAAGTTTTTAACACACCAGAGCACAAGAGTACACTAAATAGGCAAGTCGAAAGATTTCACTCAACTCTAATGGAGATAATTAGGTGCATAAAACACGAAAAAGGCACAGAAGATTTTGACGAACTACTAGATTTAGCAGTATGTGAATACAATCATAATATTCTACCACGGGGAAAAATTATTTATTTTTTATGATTTATATTTTGGAAGACCCACCAACTTTGCAGCAGACTACGAAAAAATCAAAAACAATAAGAACCAGAAAACTCATAAAAAAAACAACAGGATTTAGATTTTCACAACAAATAAAAAATAAGTTATACAGTATGTTCCTGGCGATAAAATTTTCGTTAAATAAAAACAGAGTAGGGACCTAAATGTCTAAATGTTTTAAAGAAGAAATAGTAAAAGAAAACAAACACTCAACTAACATTACCCAATCCGGAAATATTGTCACCAAAAGCAGTTAAGAAATTCAAAAACTGCTTCACTCTCCTCTGCCCACCAGGTTCATCTCATGTTGCTATGCCACATATGTACGAAATTTCGGAGGTCCAAGGTAGCCATCATCAAACTCGGAGATCGTTAAGTACAGTCAGGAAATTATAAAATGCTACACCATATTAACGACTATAAGGTCACCATAGATCAGATAGAAACAGAACTAACTAACATTTCCCAAAACAATCCTCCTTTTCCGTTTATAGAGAATGAAATCAAGCTAATCACAGTGTTCCACAAGGATCCGTCCTGGGACCTACATTGTGGAACGTGATGGACTCCGTTCTCCGCTTGGATATCCCTGAAGGCTTTGTGGACGACATAGCGGAGGTTACGGTCAGCTAGAGCAGCCTGCGTTTGAGGAGGATGTGAACACCACTATCCGCCAAGTGGTGAACTGGCGATGACCACCTGATGGTGTATATGCATTCCTAAGCCTGGTTCAAGTAAGTTGAGCACTTTTTGCCGATTTGTCATGGCGACATAGTTTATGCTGAAGCATATGAGCAAGACTCTCTTTGAAGCTGCATATTCGAAGACAGATATGGTACAGACGGTCACGGATCAGACACGGATCGCCTCAGTCCCGCAAAAACCTTGGCCTCGTAGAACGCTTGTCATATGTCGCTATTCAGTTTGCCGTGCAGGCTCAGATGATATCCCCTGACCAGCACTGACTTGGCTCTGAAGGACCGGAGTCAACCCTCGCGTGACCTCATTCCATGGAGGGCACCCACGGCATTGCGAAGGTGACTGACAATACATCCGACAACAACGGCTTCGAGGTGGGATCCAAATTATCACAATGACAACTCAAAACAACAAAAACTCCACCCCACTAAATAAACAGGATGAAGAGGCCGTCCGCCAAGCCGACCCGTTCGCTGGAGGCTAACGCCTAGCGAGCACGCCCCTGGCTACGCCAACTTCTGTCCCTCAGCCCACTACATCATGCAGGGAAACCGAGGATATAGAGACCCCGAAAGGGCTTAGGGGCCCAGCAACCCCTATGAACAAGTCAAGGAGCACACCGCCAAAGAAGAGCAGCGATGAGGCACATAAACTTGAACGCCAAGAGCATGCTAGCGAGACTGAAAGAGCTGCAAGGGACGGTTTAACCGTCGCCGACGCAGCTCATGGAAGCAAGCGGCGGTATTGCAGATGGAGGAAAGCGATGTAGGCCCTAAGCCACCCCCGGCAGAGCCACCACAATCGAAGACTGCAATCCCAGCAAAAAGTGGGAACGCGGCCCCAAGCAAAGGCAAACTGGCAACAATCCGCAAGCAGCACCTCATTCAGCCGGCGAAGGGGGAAACAACAACTCAACCACGGGAGGAAGGAACAGCAGCAACAGGCCGTGAGGTCAGAAAGAAATGGACAGATGTGAAAGGCAGATGAGGTCCTATCAGCACTCCTTGCCTCGGGGGAAGGTGACATACCAGTCGAAGCGATGACAACTAGATATGATAGAAGAATCGAAGAGTCCATGGAGCAGCCATTGCATGTTAGTATAGAAGGATTCCAATGGATTCCAGAGAACTGAACAAGCTGACGCAGAAAGATACGTACCCGTTACCACATCTATATTGCATTCTTAGTCGATTGAATCGAAGAGTCCATGGAGCAGCCATTGCATGTTAGTATAGAAGGATTCCAATGGATTCCAGAGAACTGAACAAGCTGACGCAGAAAGACACGTACCCGTTACCACATCTATATTGCATTCTTAGTCGATTACCCCCTCTCGTTTTATCACTGACCTCTATATGAAGCATGAATTTTGGCAAGTCCCGCTTGATAAAAAGTCTAGACTATGCACAACGGTAACAATATCGGACTAAGTAATCCCGCACAGACTCTATGTAGACTCGTGGATGAAGTAATCCCAAAAAGCCTGCGAACAAGAGTATTCGATATTTGGACGATCTTGGTTCTGTCCGACGAATTTGATTCACATAAGAATCTGTTATGAGAAATAGGTATATAAGTAATAAAAATATTTTTGTATAAATAACTACCATTGAATTAGTTAATTAGCGCCCGAAAAGGGACCCGCGAAACTTTTGATAAAAACAAAAAAAAAGGACCATAAGAAGTTCGTTTATCTAAAGCCAACAAAGGGTTAAGTTTGTAAAGTTTCAAAAGTGTTACTAATAATTGTCCTTTTAGTAGGCTACCAGTATAAGTGTAGTGAAAAAAGGAAGGACGTGGTAGTCCAAGCCACACCGTGTACAAATCAATTCAAATTCACATAGTGAAGAAACACAAATAATTACGTAGAGATTACAAAAAAAGGTTCACATAGTGAATAAAAAAAAAACACATCAAATCAGTGATTAAAACAAGAACTTCACAAACTGGATAAAAATCCTCCGAACAAAAGGGATCACTAATACAAATAAATTTAAAAAAATGTTATTAATTATTTGGGCACATCGTGGTGCTTCGTGCTTTTTAAAATCGAATATTTTGTTTGAAATTAAAGAATCTTCATCATACCAATTCGAAATGGTATTTCCCACTTATCGCTGACATATGATTAAAGAAAAAGAATTCTCAATTGAACATTTAAAACAGTTACTTAAGTTATATCTTAATCCTTCAGTTATAAATTGCAATAAAACAGCGGAACCAATTATAATTATAGTCCAGGGCATTTACCAATTACATTTATCGAATTACAAAGTACATTTCACCCAAATCGTAGTATATTTTAGCCATTACGAACGATCAGGAGCAGGAGCAGCAAGAAATCCTAATAAAAACACACAGGAAAAATAAAATAGACTTCAAATTTTAGAAACAGTTTATTTTCCATGTAATTCTTAAACTTTGTAAAATTTGCAAGGAAAATAAATACGAACTATACCCAAATAATATAAAACTTGGCGAAACTCCCTTACCCAAGTATTCAGGACAAATACTTCACATAGACATTTTTTCAACAAACAGAGAACTGGTACTAACTTCAATAGACAAATGAACAAAATATAAATAAAAATTTTAAATAACTTTAAAATAGTTTAACCATTAATAAACATTGAGGCCATCAGAAAACCATTAGGAAATATTTTGTTTTAATTTGGACAACCGAAATCGGCTATCATCGACAACGAAAAGTCTCTCAATTCACAATCAATAGAGTGCTAAAAAATGAATTACAAATTGAAGTTTTTAACACACCAGAGCACAAGAGTACACTAAATAGGCAAGTCGAAAGATTTCACTCAACTCTAATGGAGATAATTAGGTGCATAAAACACGAAAAAGGCACAGAAGATTTTGACGAACTACTAGATTTAGCAGTATGTGAATACAATCATAATATTCTACCACGGGGAAAAATTATTTATTTTTTATGATTTATATTTTGGAAGACCCACCAACTTTGCAGCAGACTACGAAAAAATCAAAAACAATAAGAACCAGAAAACTCATAAAAAAAACAACAGGATTTAGATTTTCACAACAAATAAAAAATAAGTTATACAGTATGTTCCTGGCGATAAAATTTTCGTTAAATAAAAACAGAGTAGGGACCTAAATGTCTAAATGTTTTAAAGAAGAAATAGTAAAAGAAAACAAACACTCAACTAACATTACCCAATCCGGAAATATTGTCACCAAAAGCAGTTAAGAAATTCAAAAACTGCTTCACTCTCCTCTGCCCACCAGGTTCATCTCATGTTGCTATGCCACATATGTACGAAATTTCGGAGGTCCAAGGTAGCCATCATCAAACTCGGAGATCGTTAAGTACAGTCAGGAAATTATAAAATGCTACACCATATTAACGACTATAAGGTCACCATAGATCAGATAGAAACAGAACTAACTAACATTTCCCAAAACAATCCTCCTTTTCCGTTTATAGAGAATGAAATCAAGCTAATCACAGTGTTCCACAAGGATCCGTCCTGGGACCTACATTGTGGAACGTGATGGACTCCGTTCTCCGCTTGGATATCCCTGAAGGCTTTGTGGACGACATAGCGGAGGTTACGGTCAGCTAGAGCAGCCTGCGTTTGAGGAGGATGTGAACACCACTATCCGCCAAGTGGTGAACTGGCGATGACCACCTGATGGTGTATATGCATTCCTAAGCCTGGTTCAAGTAAGTTGAGCACTTTTTGCCGATTTGTCATGGCGACATAGTTTATGCTGAAGCATATGAGCAAGACTCTCTTTGAAGCTGCATATTCGAAGACAGATATGGTACAGACGGTCACGGATCAGACACGGATCGCCTCAGTCCCGCAAAAACCTTGGCCTCGTAGAACGCTTGTCATATGTCGCTATTCAGTTTGCCGTGCAGGCTCAGATGATATCCCCTGACCAGCACTGACTTGGCTCTGAAGGACCGGAGTCAACCCTCGCGTGACCTCATTCCATGGAGGGCACCCACGGCATTGCGAAGGTGACTGACAATACATCCGACAACAACGGCTTCGAGGTGGGATCCAAATTATCACAATGACAACTCAAAACAACAAAAACTCCACCCCACTAAATAAACAGGATGAAGAGGCCGTCCGCCAAGCCGACCCGTTCGCTGGAGGCTAACGCCTAGCGAGCACGCCCCTGGCTACGCCAACTTCTGTCCCTCAGCCCACTACATCATGCAGGGAAACCGAGGATATAGAGACCCCGAAAGGGCTTAGGGGCCCAGCAACCCCTATGAACAAGTCAAGGAGCACACCGCCAAAGAAGAGCAGCGATGAGGCACATAAACTTGAACGCCAAGAGCATGCTAGCGAGACTGAAAGAGCTGCAAGGGACGGTTTAACCGTCGCCGACGCAGCTCATGGAAGCAAGCGGCGGTATTGCAGATGGAGGAAAGTGATGTAGGCCCTAAGCCACCCCCGGCAGAGCCACCACAATCGAAGACTGCAATCCCAGCAAAAAGTGGGAACGCGGCCCCAAGCAAAGGCAAACTGGCAACAATCCGCAAGCAGCACCTCATTCAGCCGGCGAAGGGGGAAACAACAACTCAACCACGGGAGGAAGGAACAGCAGCAACAGGCCGTGAGGTCAGAAAGAAATGGACAGATGTGAAAGGCAGATGAGGTCCTATCAGCACTCCTTGCCTCGGGGGAAGGTGACATACCAGTCGAAGCGATGACAACTAGATATGATAGAAGAATCGAAGAGTCCATGGAGCAGCCATTGCATGTTAGTATAGAAGGATTCCAATGGATTCCAGAGAACTGAACAAGCTGACGCAGAAAGATACGTACCCGTTACCACATCTATATTGCATTCTTAGTCGATTGAATCGAAGAGTCCATGGAGCAGCCATTGCATGTTAGTATAGAAGGATTCCAATGGATTCCAGAGAACTGAACAAGCTGACGCAGAAAGACACGTACCCGTTACCACATCTATATTGCATTCTTAGTCGATTACCCCCTCTCGTTTTATCACTGACCTCTATATGAAGCATGAATTTTGGCAAGTCCCGCTTGATAAAAAGTCTAGACTATGCACAACGGTAACAATATCGGACTAAGTAATCCCGCACAGACTCTATGTAGACTCGTGGATGAAGTAATCCCAAAAAGCCTGCGAACAAGAGTATTCGATATTTGGACGATCTTGGTTCTGTCCGACGAATTTGATTCACATAAGAATCTGTTATGAGAAATAGGTATATAAGTAATAAAAATATTTTTGTATAAATAACTACCATTGAATTAGTTAATTAGCGCCCGAAAAGGGACCCGCGAAACTTTTGATAAAAACAAAAAAAAAAGGACCATAAGAAGTTCGTTTATCTAAAGCCAACAAAGGGTTAAGTTTGTAAAGTTTCAAAAGTGTTACTAATAATTGTCCTTTTAGTAGGCTACCAGTATAAGTGTAGTGAAAAAAGGAAGGACGTGGTAGTCCAAGCCACACCGTGTACAAATCAATTCAAATTCACATAGTGAAGAAACACAAATAATTACGTAGAGATTACAAAAAAAGGTTCACATAGTGAATAAAAAAAAAACACATCAAATCAGTGATTAAAACAAGAACTTCACAAACTGGATAAAAATCCTCCGAACAAAAGGGATCACTAATACAAATAAATTTAAAAAAATGTTATTAATTATTTGGGCACTTCGTGGTGCTTCGTGCTTTTTAAAATCGAATATTTTGTTTGAAATTAAAGAATCTTCATCATACCAATTCGAAATGGTATTTCCCACTTATCGCTGACATATGATTAAAGAAAAAGAATTCTCAATTGAACATTTAAAACAGTTACTTACGTTATATCTTAATCCTTCAGTTATAAATTGCAATAAAACAGCGGAACCAATTATAATTATAGTCCAGGGCATTTACCAATTACATTTATCGAATTACAAAGTACATTTCACCCAAATCGTAGTATATTTTAGCCATTACGAACGATCAGGAGCAGGAGCAGCAAGAAATCCTAATAAAAACACACAGGAAAAAGAAAATAGACTTCAAATTTTAGAAACAGTTTATTTTCCATGTAATTCTTAAACTTTGTAAAATTTGCAAGGAAAATAAATACGAACTATACCCAAATAATATAAAACTTGGCGAAACTCCCTTACCCAAGTATTCAGGACAAATACTTCACATAGACATTTTTTCAACAAACAGAGAACTGGTACTAACTTCAATAGACAAATGAACAAAATATAAATAAAAATTTTAAATAACTTTAAAATAGTTTAACCATTAATAAACATTGAGGCCATCAGAAAACCATTAGGAAATATTTTGTTTTAATTTGGACAACCGAAATCGGCTATCATCGACAACGAAAAGTCTCTCAATTCACAATCAATAGAGTGCTAAAAAATGAATTACAAATTGAAGTTTTTAACACACCAGAGCACAAGAGTACACTAAATAGGCAAGTCGAAAGATTTCACTCAACTCTAATGGAGATAATTAGGTGCATAAAACACGAAAAAGGCACAGAAGATTTTGACGAACTACTAGATTTAGCAGTATGTGAATACAATCATAATATTCTACCACGGGGAAAAATTATTTATTTTTTATGATTTATATTTTGGAAGACCCACCAACTTTGCAGCAGACTACGAAAAAATCAAAAACAATAAGAACCAGAAAACTCATAAAAAAAACAACAGGATTTAGATTTTCACAACAAATAAAAAATAAGTTATACAGTATGTTCCTGGCGATAAAATTTTCGTTAAATAAAAACAGAGTAGGGACCTAAATGTCTAAATGTTTTAAAGAAGAAATAGTAAAAGAAAACAAACACTCAACTAACATTACCCAATCCGGAAATATTGTCACCAAAAGCAGTTAAGAAATTCAAAAACTGCTTCACTCTCCTCTGCCCACCAGGTTCATCTCATGTTGCTATGCCACATATGTACGAAATTTCGGAGGTCCAAGGTAGCCATCATCAAACTCGGAGATCGTTAAGTACAGTCAGGAAATTATAAAATGCTACACCATATTAACGACTATAAGGTCACCATAGATCAGATAGAAACAGAACTAACTAACATTTCCCAAAACAATCCTCCTTTTCCGTTTATAGAGAATGAAATCAAGCTAATCACAGTGTTCCACAAGGATCCGTCCTGGGACCTACATTGTGGAACGTGATGGACTCCGTTCTCCGCTTGGATATCCCTGAAGGCTTTGTGGACGACATAGCGGAGGTTACGGTCAGCTAGAGCAGCCTGCGTTTGAGGAGGTTGTGAACACCACTATCCGCCAAGTGGTGAACTGGCGATGACCACCTGATGGTGTATATGCATTCCTAAGCCTGGTTCAAGTAAGTTGAGCACTTTTTGCCGATTTGTCATGGCGACATAGTTTATGCTGAAGCATATGAGCAAGACTCTCTTTGAAGCTGCATATTCGAAGACAGATATGGTACAGACGGTCACGGATCAGACACGGATCGCCTCAGTCCCGCAGAAACCTTGGCCTCGTAGAACGCTTGTCATATGTCGCTATTCAGTTTGCCGTGCAGGCTCAGATGATATCCCCTGACCAGCACTGACTTGGCTCTGAAGGACCGGAGTCAACCCTCGCGTGACCTCATTCCATGGAGGGCACCCACGGCATTGCGAAGGTGACTGACAATACATCCGACAACAACGGCTTCGAGGTGGGATCCAAATTATCACAATGACAACTCAAAACAACAAAAACTCCACCCCACTAAATAAACAGGATGAAGAGGCCGTCCGCCAAGCCGACCCGTTCGCTGGAGGCTAACGCCTAGCGAGCACGCCCCTGGCTACGCCAACTTCTGTCCCTCAGCCCACTACATCATGCAGGGAAACCGAGGATATAGAGACCCCGAAAGGGCTTAGGGGCCCAGCAACCCCTATGAACAAGTCAAGGAGCACACCGCCAAAGAAGAGCAGCGATGAGGCACATAAACTTGAACGCCAAGAGCATGCTAGCGAGACTGAAAGAGCTGCAAGGGACGGTTTAACCGTCGCCGACGCAGCTCATGGAAGCAAGCGGCGGTATTGCAGATGGAGGAAAGCGATGTAGGCCCTAAGCCACCCCCGGCAGAGCCACCACAATCGAAGACTGCAATCCCAGCAAAAAGTGGGAACGCGGCCCCAAGCAAAGGCAAACTGGCAACAATCCGCAAGCAGCACCTCATTCAGCCGGCGAAGGGGGAAACAACAACTCAACCACGGGAGGAAGGAACAGCAGCAACAGGCCGTGAGGTCAGAAAGAAATGGACAGATGTGAAAGGCAGATGAGGTCCTATCAGCACTCCTTGCCTCGGGGGAAGGTGACATACCAGTCGAAGCGATGACAACTAGATATGATAGAAGAATCGAAGAGTCCATGGAGCAGCCATTGCATGTTAGTATAGAAGGATTCCAATGGATTCCAGAGAACTGAACAAGCTGACGCAGAAAGATACGTACCCGTTACCACATCTATATTGCATTCTTAATCGATTGAATCGAAGAGTCCATGGAGCATCCATTGCATGTTAGTATAGAAGGATTCCAATGGATTCCAGAGAACTGAACAAGCTGACGCAGAAAGACACGTACCCGTTACCACATCTATATTGCATTCTTAGTCGATTACCCCCTCTCGTTTTATCACTGGCCTCTATATGAAGCATGAATTTTGGGAAGTCCCGCTTGATAAAAAGTCTAGACTATGCACAACGGTAACAATATCGAATAGGCCCTTGTACCAATATAAAGTGATGCCTTTCGGACTAAGTAATCCCGCACAGACTCTATGTAGACTCGTGGATGAAGTAATCCCAAAAAGCCTGCGAACAAGAGTATTCGATATTTGGACGATCTTGGTTCTGTCCGACGAATTTGATTCACATAAGAATCTGTTATGAGAAATAGGTATATAAGTAATAAAAATATTTTTGTATAAATAACTACCATTGAATTAGTTAATTAGCGCCCGAAAAGGGACCCGCGAAACTTTTGATAAAAACAAAAAAAAAGGACCATAAGAAGTTCGTTTATCTAAAGCCAATAAAGGGTTAAGTTTGTAAAGTTTCAAAAGTGTTACTAATAATTGTCCCTTTAGTAGGCTACCAGTATAAGTGTAGTGAAAAAAGGAAGGACGTGGTAGTCCAAGCCACACCGTGTACAAATCAATTCAAATTCACATAGTGAAGAAACACAAATAATTACGTAGAGATTACAAAAAAAGGTTCACATAGTGAATAAAAAACGAGGAAGAAAGGCTATCTTCGGCACTCCGAAGATCTAATACCCTTGCAATGACGAGCTTGGTGAAGGTATCTTGAAAAACAAAATGTTTTTTCATACAAAAACTTAATTTTCAACCGATCGTTCCTATGGCAGCTATATGATATAGTGGTCCGATCTTAATAGGATCTAGCATATATATATGAGGAGCTTAGTAAAACTAATAAATGCCGAGTTTGGTCAAGATATCTTGAAAAACAAAATGTTTTTTCATACAAAAACTTAATTTTCGACCGATCTTTCCTATGGCAGCTATATGATATAGTAGTCAGATCCAGCTGGTTTTGACATATGTGCTGCGTGCAACAGAAAAAGGGACTTCTTCAAAGTTTCATTAAGATAGCTTTAGAACTGAGAGACTAGTTCGCATAGAAACAGACAGCCGGACAGACGGACAGACGGACATGGCTATATCGACTCGACTGTTGATGCTGATCAAGAATATATATACTTTATGGGGTCGGAGATGTCTCCTTCTATGCGATACACATTTCACGACAAAATTATAATACCCTCTGCAAGGGTATAAAAAGGCTTTTAAACAAAAACCTAGTTTTCGACCGATCGTTCCTATGGCAGCTATATGATATAGTGGTCCGATCTTAATAGGATCTAGCATATATATATGAGGAGCTTAGTAAAACTTATAAATGCCGAGTTTGGTCAAGATATCTTGAAAAACAAAATGTTTTTTCATACAAAATCTTAATTTTCGACCGATCGTTCCTATGTCAGCTATATGATATAGTGGTCCGATCTTAAAAGGATTTTGCATATATATGAGGAGCTTAGTAAAACTTATAAATGCCGAGTTTGGTCAAGATAACTTGAAAAACAAAATGTTTTTTCATACAAAATCTTAATTTTCGACCGATCGTTCCTATGGCAGCTATATGATATAGTAGTCAGATCCAGCTGGTTTTGACATATGTGCTACGTGCAACAGAAAAAGGGACTTCTGCAAAGTTTCATTAAGGTAGCTTTAAAACTGAGAGACTAGTTCGCATAGAAACAGACAGCCGGACAGACGGACAGACGGACAGACGGACATGGCTATATCGACTCGACTGTTGATGCTGATCAAGAATATATATACTTTATGGGGTCGGAGATGTCTCCTTCTATGCGTTACACATTTCACGACAAAATTATAATACCCTCTGCAAGGGTATAAAAAACACATCAAATCAGTGATTAAAACAAGAACTTCACAAACTGGATAAAAATCCTCCGAACAAAAGGGATCACTAATACAAATAAATTTAAAAAAATGTTATTAATTATTTGGGCACTTCGTGGTGCTTCGTGCTTTTTAAAATCGAATATTTTGTTTGAAATTAAAGAATCTTCATCATACCAATTCGAAATGGTATTTCCCACTTATCGCTGACATATGATTAAAGAACGAGGAAGAAAGGCTATCTTCGGCACTCCGAAGATCTAATACCCTTGCAATGACGAGCTTGGTGAAGGTATCTTGATAAACAAAAAAGGCTTTTAATCAATTCCTATGGCAGCTATATGATATAGTGGTCCGATCTTAATAGGATTTTGCATATATATGAGGAGCTTAGTAAAACTAATAAATGCCGAGGTTGGTAAAGAAATCTTGAAAAACAAAATGCTTTTTCATACAAAAACTTAATTTTCAACCGATCGTTCCTATGGCAGTTATATGATATAGTGGTCCGATCTTAATAGGATCTAGCATATATATATGAGGAGCTTAGTAAAACTAATAAATGCCGAGTTTGGTCAAGATATCTTGAAAAACAAAATGTTTTTTCATACAAAAACTTAATTTTCGACCGATCTTTCCTATGGCAGCTATATGATATAGTAGTCAGATCCAGCTGGTTTTGACATATGTGCTGCGTGCAACAGAAAAAGGGACTTCTTCAAAGTTTCATTAAGATAGCTTTAAAACTGAGAGACTAGTTCGCATAGAAACAGACAGCCGGACAGACGGACATGGCTATATCGACTCGACTGTTGATGCTGATCAAGAATATATATACTTTATGGGGTCGGAGATGTCTCCTTCTATGCGTTACACATTTCACGACAAAATTATAATACCCTCTGCAAGGGTATAAAAAGGCTTTTAATCAAAAACCTAGTTTTCGACCGATCGTTCCTATGGCAGCTATATGATATAGTGGTCCGATCTTAAAAGGATTTTGCATATATATGAGGAGCTTAGTAAAACTTATAAATGCCGAGTTTGGTCAAGATATCTTGAAAAACAAAATGTTTTTTCATACAAAATCTTAATTTTCGACCGATCGTTCCTATGTCAGCTATATGATATAGTGGTCCGATCTTAAAAGGATTTTGCATATATATGAGGAGCTTAGTAAAACTTATAAATGCCGAGTTTGGTCAAGATAACTTGAAAAACAAAATGTTTTTTCATACAAAATCTTAATTTTCGACCGATCGTTCCTATGACAGCTATATGATATAGTAGTCAGATCCAGCTGGTTTTGACATATGTGCTGCGTGCAACAGAAAAAGGGACTTCTTCAAAGTTTCATTAAGGTAGCTTTAAAACTGAGAGACTAGTTCGCATAGAAACAGACAGCCGGACAGACGGACAGACGGACATGGCTATATCGACTCGACTGTTGATGCTGATCAAGAATATATAAACTTTATGGGGTCGGAGATGTCTCCTTCTATGCGTTACACATTTCACGACAAAATTATAATACCATCTGCAAGGGTATAAAAAGAATTCTCAATTGAACATTTAAAACAGTTACTTAAGTTATATCTTAATCCTTCAGTTATAAATTGCAATAAAACAGCGGAACCAATTATAATTATAGTCCAGGGCATTTACCAATTACATTTATCGAATTACAAAGTACATTTCACCCAAATCGTAGTATATTTTAGCCATTACGAACGATCAGGAGCAGGAGCAGCAAGAAATCCTAATAAAAACACACAGGAAAAAGAAAATAGACTTCAAATTTTAGAAACAGTTTATTTTCCATGTAATTCTTAAACTTTGTAAAATTTGCAAGGAAAATAAATACGAACTATACCCAAATAATATAAAACTTGGCGAAACTCCCTTACCCAAGTATTCAGGACAAATACTTCACATAGACATTTTTTCAACAAACAGAGAACTGGTACTAACTTCAATAGACAAATGAACAAAATATAAATAAAAATTTTAAATAACTTTATAATAGTTTAACCATTAATAAACATTGAGGCCATCAGAAAACCATTAGGAAATATTTTGTTTTAATTTGGACAACCGAAATCGGCTATCATCGACAACGAAAAGTCTCTCAATTCACAATCAATAGAGTGCTAAAAAATGAATTACAAATTGAAGTTTTTAACACACCAGAGCACAAGAGTACACTAAATAGCCAAGTCGAAAGATTTCACTCAACTCTAATGGAGATAATTAGGTGCATAAAACACGAAAAAGGCACAGAAGATTTTGACGAACTACTAGATTTAGCAGTATGTGAATACAATCATAATATTCTACCACGGGGAAAAATTATTTATTTTTTATGATTTATATTTTGGAAGACCCACCAACTTTGCAGCAGACTACGAAAAAATCAAAAACAATAAGAACCAGAAAACTCATAAAAAAAAACAACAGGATTTAGATTTTCACAACAAATAAAAAATAAGTTATACAGTATGTTCCTGGCGATACAATTTTCGTTAAATAAAAACAGAGTAGGGACCTAAATGTCTAAATGTTTTAAAGAAGAAATAGTAAAAGAAAACAAACACTCAACTAACATTACCCAATCCGGAAATATTGTCACCAAAAGCAGTTAAGAAATTCAAAAACTGCTTCACTCTCCTCTGCCCACCAGGTTCATCTCATGTTGCTATGCCACATATGTACGAAATTTCGGAGGTCCAAGGTAGCCATCATCAAACTCGGAGATCGTTAAGTACAGTCAGGAAATTATAAAATGCTACACCATATTAACGACTATAAGGTCACCATAGATCAGATAGAAACAGAACTAACTAACATTTCCCAAAACAATCCTCCTTTTCCGTTTATAGAGAATGAAATCAAGCTAATCACAGTGTTCCACAAGGATCCGTCCTGGGACCTACATAGTGGAACGTGATGGACTCCGTTCTCCGCTTGGATATCCCTGAAGGCTTTGTGGACGACATAGCGGAGGTTACGGTCAGCTAGAGCAGCCTGCGTTTGAGGAGGATGTGAACCCCACTATCCGCCAAGTGGTGAACTGGCGATGACCACCTGATGGTGTATATTCATTCCTAAGCCTGGTTCAAGTAAGTTGAGCACTTTTTGCCGATTTGTCATGGCGACATAGTTTATGCTGAAGCATATGAGCAAGACTCTCTTTGAAGCTGCATATTCGAAGACAGATATGGTACAGACGGTCACGGATCAGACACGGATCGCCTCAGTCCCGCGAAAACCTTGGCCTCGTAGAACGCTTGTCATATGTCGCTATTCAGTTTGCCGTGCAGGCTCAGATGATATCCCCTGACCAGCACTGACTTGGCTCTGAAGGACCGGAGTCAACCCTCGCGTGACCTCATTCCATGGAGGGCACCCACGGCATTGCGAAGGTGACTGACAATACATCCGACAACAACGGCTTCGAGGTGGGATCCAAATTATCACAATGACAACTCAAAACAACAAAAACTCCACCCCACTAAATAAACAGGATGAAGAGGCCGTCCGCCAAGCCGACCCGTTCGCTGGAGGCTAACGCCTAGCGAGCACGCCCCTGGCTACGCCAACTTCTGTCCCTCAGCCCACTACATCATGCAGGGAAACCGAGGATATAGAGACCCCGAAAGGGCTTAGGGGCCCAGCAACCCCTATGAACAAGTCAAGGAGCACACCGCCAAAGAAGAGCAGCGATGAGGCACATAAACTTGAACGCCAAGAGCATGCTAGCGAGACTGAAAGAGCTGCAAGGGACGGTTTAACCGTCGCCGACGCAGCTCATGGAAGCAAGCGGCGGTATTGCAGATGGAGGAAAGCGATGTAGGCCCTAAGCCACCCCCGGCAGAGCCACCACAATCGAAGACTGCAATCCCAGCAAAAAGTGGGAACGCGGCCCCAAGCAAAGGCAAACTGGCAACAATCCGCAAGCAGCACCTCATTCAGCCGGCGAAGGGGGAAACAACAACTCAACCACGGGAGGAAGGAACAGCAGCAACAGGCCGTGAGGTCAGAAAGAAATGGACAGATGTGAAAGGCAGATGAGGTCCTATCAGCACTCCTTGCCTCGGGGGAAGGTGACATACCAGTCGAAGCGATGACAACTAGATATGATAGAAGAATCGAAGAGTCCATGGAGCAGCCATTGCATGTTAGTATAGAAGGATTCCAATGGATTCCAGAGAACTGAACAAGCTGACGCAGAAAGATACGTACCCGTTACCACATCTATATTGCATTCTTAGTCGATTGAATCGAAGAGTCCATGGAGCAGCCATTGCATGTTAGTATAGAAGGATTCCAATGGATTCCAGAGAACTGAACAAGCTGACGCAGAAAGACACGTACCCGTTACCACATCTATATTGCATTCTTAGTCGATTACCCCCTCTCGTTTTATCACTGGCCTCTATATGAAGCATGAATTTTGGGAAGTCCCGCTTGATAAAAAGTCTAGACTATGCACAACGGTAACAATATCGAATAGGCCCTTGTACCAATATAAAGTGATGCCTTTCGGACTAAGTAATCCCGCACAGACTCTATGTAGACTCGTGGATGAAGTAATCCCAAAAAGCCTGCGAACAAGAGTATTCGATATTTGGACGATCTTGGTTCTGTCCGACGAATTTGATTCACATAAGAATCTGTTATGAGAAATAGGTATATAAGTAATAAAAATATTTTTGTATAAATAACTACCATTGAATTAGTTAATTAGCGCCCGAAAAGGGACCCGCGAAACTTTTGATAAAAACAAAAAAAAAGGACCATAAGAAGTTCGTTTATCTAAAGCCAATAAAGGGTTAAGTTTGTAAAGTTTCAAAAGTGTTACTAATAATTGTCCCTTTAGTAGGCTACCAGTATAAGTGTAGTGAAAAAAGGAAGGACGTGGTAGTCCAAGCCACACCGTGTACAAATCAATTCAAATTCACATAGTGAAGAAACACAAATAATTACGTAGAGATTACAAAAAAAGGTTCACATAGTGAATAAAAAACGAGGAAGAAAGGCTATCTTCGGCACTCCGAAGATCTAATACCCTTGCAATGACGAGCTTGGTGAAGGTATCTTGATAAACAAAAAAGGCTTTTAATCAATTCCTATGGCAGCTATATGATATAGTGGTCCGATCTTAATAGGATTTTGCATATATATGAGGAGCTTAGTAAAACTAATAAATGCCGAGTTTGGTAAAGATATCTTGAAAAACAAAATGTTTTTTCATACAAAAACTTAATTTTCAACCGATCGTTCCTATGGCAGCTATATGATATAGTGGTCCGATCTTAATAGGATCTAGCATATATATATGAGGAGCTTAGTAAAACTAATAAATGCCGAGTTTGGTCAAGATATCTTGAAAAACAAAATGTTTTTTCATACAAAAACTTAATTTTCGACCGATCTTTCCTATGGCAGCTATATGATATAGTAGTCAGATCCAGCTGGTTTTGACATATGTGCTGCGTGCAACAGAAAAAGGGACTTCTTCAAAGTTTCATTAAGATAGCTTTAAAACTGAGAGACTAGTTCGCATAGAAACAGACAGCCGGACAGACGGACAGACGGACATGGCTATATCGACTCGACTGTTGATGCTGATCAAGAATATATATACTTTATGGGGTCGGAGATGTCTCCTTCTATGCGTTACACATTTCACGACAAAATTATAATACCCTCTGCAAGGGTATAAAAAACACATCAAATCAGTGATTAAAACAAGAACTTCACAAACTGGATAAAAATCCTCCGAACAAAAGGGATCACTAATACAAATAAATTTAAAAAAATGTTATTAATTATTTGGGCACTTCGTGGTGCTTCGTGCTTTTTAAAATCGAATATTTTGTTTGAAATTAAAGAATCTTCATCATACCAATTCGAAATGGTATTTCCCACTTATCGCTGACATATGATTAAAGAACGAGGAAGAAAGGCTATCTTCGGCACTCCGAAGATCTAATACCCTTGCAATGACGAGCTTGGTGAAGGTATCTTGATAAACAAAAAAGGCTTTTAATCAATTCCTATGGCAGCTATATGATATAGTGGTCCGATCTTAATAGGATTTTGCATATATATGAGGAGCTTAGTAAAACTAATAAATGCCGAGGTTGGTAAAGATATCTTGAAAAACAAAATGTTTTTTCATACAAAAACTTAATTTTCAACCGATCGTTCCTATGGCAGTTATATGATATAGTGGTCCGATCTTAATAGGATCTAGCATATATATATGAGGAGCTTAGTAAAACTAATAAATGCCGAGTTTGGTCAAGATATCTTGAAAAACAAAATGTTTTTTCATACAAAAACTTAATTTTCGACCGATCTTTCCTATGGCAGCTATATGATATAGTAGTCAGATCCAGCTGGTTTTGACATATGTGCTGCGTGCAACAGAAAAAGGGACTTCTTCAAAGTTTCATTAAGATAGCTTTAAAACTGAGAGACTAGTTCGCATAGAAACAGACAGCCGGACAGACGGACAGACGGACATGGCTATATCGACTCGACTGTTGATGCTGATCAAGAATATATATACTTTATGGGGTCGGAGATGTCTCCTTCTATGCGTTACACATTTCACGACAAAATTATAATACCCTCTGCAAGGGTATAAAAAGGCTTTTAATCAAAAACCTAGTTTTCGACCGATCGTTCCTATGGCAGCTATATGATATAGTGGTCCGATCTTAAAAGGATTTTGCATATATATGAGGAGCTTAGTAAAACTTATAAATGCCGAGTTTGGTCAAGATATCTTGAAAAACAAAATGTTTTTTCATACAAAATCTTAATTTTCGACCGATCGTTCCTATGTCAGCTATATGATATAGTGGTCCGATCTTAAAAGGATTTTGCATATATATGAGGAGCTTAGTAAAACTTATAAATGCCGAGTTTGGTCAAGATAACTTGAAAAACAAAATGTTTTTTCATACAAAATCTTAATTTTCGACCGATCGTTCCTATGACAGCTATATGATATAGTAGTCAGATCCAGCTGGTTTTGACATATGTGCTGCGTGCAACAGAAAAAGGGACTTCTTCAAAGTTTCATTAAGGTAGCTTTAAAACTGAGAGACTAGTTCGCATAGAAACAGACAGCCGGACAGACGGACATGGCTATATCGACTCGACTGTTGATGCTGATCAAGAATATATATACTTTATGGGGTCGGAGATGTCTCCTTCTATGCGTTACACATTTCACGACAAAATTATAATACCATCTGCAAGGGTATAAAAAGAATTCTCAATTGAACATTTAAAACAGTTACTTAAGTTATATCTTAATCCTTCAGTTGAAAATTGCAATAAAACAGCGGAACCAATTATAATTATAGTCCAGGGCATTTACCAATTACATTTATCGAATTACAAAGTACATTTCACCCAAATCGTAGTATATTTTAGCCATTACGAACGATCAGGAGCAGGAGCAGCAAGAAATCCTAATAAAAACACACAGGAAAAAGAAAATAGACTTCAAATTTTAGAAACAGTTTATTTTCCATGTAATTCTTAAACTTTGTAAAATTTGCAAGGAAAATAAATACGAACTATACCCAAATAATATAAAACTTGGCGAAACTCCCTTACCCAAGTATTCAGGACAAATACTTCACATAGACATTTTTTCAACAAACAGAGAACTGGTACTAACTTCAATAGACAAATGAACAAAATATAAATAAAAATTTTAAATAACTTTATAATAGTTTAACCATTAATAAACATTGAGGCCATCAGAAAACCATTAGGAAATATTTTGTTTTAATTTGGACAACCGAAATCGGCTATCATCGACAACGAAAAGTCTCTCAATTCACAATCAATAGAGTGCTAAAAAATGAATTACAAATTGAAGTTTTTAACACACCAGAGCACAAGAGTACACTAAATAGCCAAGTCGAAAGATTTCACTCAACTCTAATGGAGATAATTAGGTGCATAAAACACGAAAAAGGCACAGAAGATTTTGACGAACTACTAGATTTAGCAGTATGTGAATACAATCATAATATTCTATAACTATAACTCAAAAAAAACAACAGGATTTAGATTTTCACAACAAATAAAAAATAAGTTATACAGTATGTTCCTGGCGATACAATTTTCGTTAAATAAAAACAGAGTAGGGACCTAAATGTCTAAATGTTTTAAAGAAGAAATAGTAAAAGAAAACAAACACTCAACTAACATTACCCAATCCGGAAATATTGTCACCAAAAGCAGTTAAGAAATTCAAAAACTGCTTCACTCTCCTCTGCCCACCAGGTTCATCTCATGTTGCTATGCCACATATGTACGAAATTTCGGAGGTCCAAGGTAGCCATCATCAAACTCGGAGATCGTTAAGTACAGTCAGGAAATTATAAAATGCTACACCATATTAACGACTATAAGGTCACCATAGATCAGATAGAAACAGAACTAACTAACATTTCCCAAAACAATCCTCCTTTTCCGTTTATAGAGAATGAAATCAAGCTAATCACAGTGTTCCACAAGGATCCGTCCTGGGACCTACATAGTGGAACGTGATGGACTCCGTTCTCCGCTTGGATATCCCTGAAGGCTTTGTGGACGACATAGCGGAGGTTACGGTCAGCTAGAGCAGCCTGCGTTTGAGGAGGATGTGAACCCCACTATCCGCCAAGTGGTGAACTGGCGATGACCACCTGATGGTGTATATGCATTCCTAAGCCTGGTTCAAGTAAGTTGAGCACTTTTTGCCGATTTGTCATGGCGACATAGTTTATGCTGAAGCATATGAGCAAGACTCTCTTTGAAGCTGCATATTCGAAGACAGATATGGTACAGACGGTCACGGATCAGACACGGATCGCCTCAGTCCCGCGAAAACCTTGGCCTCGTAGAACGCTTGTCATATGTCGCTATTCAGTTTGCCGTGCAGGCTCAGATGATATCCCCTGACCAGCACTGACTTGGCTCTGAAGGACCGGAGTCAACCCTCGCGTGACCTCATTCCATGGAGGGCACCCACGGCATTGCGAAGGTGACTGACAATACATCCGACAACAACGGCTTCGAGGTGGGATCCAAATTATCACAATGACAACTCAAAACAACAAAAACTCCACCCCACTAAATAAACAGGATGAAGAGGCCGTCCGCCAAGCCGACCCGTTCGCTGGAGGCTAACGCCTAGCGAGCACGCCCCTGGCTACGCCAACTTCTGTCCCTCAGCCCACTACATCATGCAGGGAAACCGAGGATATAGAGACCCCGAAAGGGCTTAGGGGCCCAGCAACCCCTATGAACAAGTCAAGGAGCACACCGCCAAAGAAGAGCAGCGATGAGGCACATAAACTTGAACGCCAAGAGCATGCTAGCGAGACTGAAAGAGCTGCAAGGGACGGTTTACCCGTCGCCGACGCAGCTCATGGAAGCAAGCGGCGGTATTGCAGATGGAGGAAAGCGATGTAGGCCCTAAGCCACCCCCGGCAGAGCCACCACAATCGAAGACTGCAATCCCAGCAAAAAGTGGGAACGCGGCCCCAAACAAAGGCAAACTGGCAACAATCCGCAAGCAGCACCTCATTCAGCCGGCGAAGGGGGAAACAACAACTCAACCACGGGAGGAAGGAACAGCAGCAACAGGCCGTGAGGTCAGAAAGAAATGGACAGATGTGAAAGGCAGATGAGGTCCTATCAGCACTCCTTGCCTCGGGGGAAGGTGACATACCAGTCGAAGCGATGACAACTAGATATGATAGAAGAATCGAAGAGTCCATGGAGCAGCCATTGCATGTTAGTATAGAAGGATTCCAATGGATTCCAGAGAACTGAACAAGCTGACGCAGAAAGATACGTACCCGTTACCACATCTATATTGCATTCTTAGTCGATTGAATCGAAGAGTCCATGGAGCAGCCATTGCATGTTAGTATAGAAGGATTCCAATGGATTCCAGAGAACTGAACAAGCTGACGCAGAAAGACACGTACCCGTTACCACATCTATATTGCATTCTTAGTCGATTACCCCCTCTCGTTTTATCACTGGCCTCTATATGAAGCATGAATTTTGGGAAGTCCCGCTTGATAAAAAGTCTAGACTATGCACAACTGTAACAATATCGAATAGGCCCTTGTACCAATATAAAGTGATGCCTTTCGGACTAAGTAATCCCGCACAGACTCTATGTAGACTCGTGGATGAAGTAATCCCAAAAAGCCTGCGAACAAGAGTATTCGATATTTGGACGATCTTGGTTCTGTCCGACGAATTTGATTCACATAAGAATCTGTTATGAGAAATAGGTATATAAGTAATAAAAATATTTTTGTATAAATAACTACCATTGAATTAGTTAATTAGCGCCCGAAAAGGGACCCGCGAAACTTTTGATAAAAACAAAAAAAAAGGACCATAAGAAGTTCGTTTATCTAAAGCCAATAAAGGGTTAAGTTTGTAAAGTTTCAAAAGTGTTACTAATAATTGTCCTTTTAGTAGGCTACCAGTATAAGTGTAGTGAAAAAAGGAAGGACGTGGTAGTCCAAGCCACACCGTGTACAAATCAATTCAAATTCACATAGTGAAGAAACACAAATAATTACGTAGAGATTACAAAAAAAGGTTCACATAGTGAATAAAAAACGAGGAAGAAAGGCTATCTTCGGCACTCCGAAGATCTAATACCCTTGCAATGACGAGCTTGGTGAAGGTATCTTGATAAACAAAAAAGGCTTTTAATCAATTCCTATGGCAGCTATATGATATAGTGGTCCGATCTTAATAGGATTTTGCATATATATATGAGGAGCTTAGTAAAACTAATAAATGCCGAGTTTGGTCAAGATATCTTGAAAAACAAAATGTTTTTTCATACAAAAACTTAATTTTCGACCGATCTTTCCTATGGCAGCTATATGATATAGTAGTCAGATCCAGCTGGTTTTGACATATGTGCTGCGTGCAACAGAAAAAGGGACTTCTTCAAAGTTTCATTAAGATAGCTTTAAAACTGAGAGACTAGTTCGCATAGAAACAGACAGCCGGACAGACGGACATGGCTATATCGACTCGACTGTTGATGCTGATCAAGAATATATATACTTTATGGGGTCGGAGATGTCTCCTTCTATGCGTTACACATTTCACGACAAAATTATAATACCCTCTGCAAGGGTATAAAAAGGCTTTTAATCAAAAACCTAGTTTTCGACCGATCGTTCCTATGGCAGCTATATGATATAGTGGTCCGATCTTAAAAGGATTTTGCATATATATGAGGAGCTTAGTAAAACTTATAAATGCCGAGTTTGGTCAAGATATCTTGAAAAACAAAATGTTTTTTCATACAAAATCTTAATTTTCGACCGATCGTTCCTATGTCAGCTATATGATATAGTGGTCCGATCTTAAAAGGATTTTGCATATATATGAGGAGCTTAGTAAAACTTATAAATGCCGAGTTTGGTCAAGATAACTTGAAAAACAAAATGTTTTTTCATACAAAATCTTAATTTTCGACCGATCGTTCCTATGGCAGCTATATGATATAGTAGTCAGATCCAGCTGGTTTTGACATATGTGCTGCGTGCAACAGAAAAAGGGACTTCTGCAAAGTTTCATTAAGGTAGCTTTAAAACTGAGAGACTAGTTCGCATAGAAACAGACAGCCGGACAGACGGACAGACGGACATGGCTATATCGACTCGACTGTTGATGCTGATCAAGAATATATATACTTTATGGGGTCGGAGATGTCTCCTTCTATGCGTTACACATTTCACGACAAAATTATAATACCCTCTGCAAGGGTATAAAAAACACATCAAATCAGTGATTAAAACAAGAACTTCACAAACTGGATAAAAATCCTCCGAACAAAAGGGATCACTAATACAAATAAATTTAAAAAAATGTTATTAATTATTTGGGCACTTCGTGGTGCTTCGTGCTTTTTAAAATCGAATATTTTGTTTGAAATTAAAGAATCTTCATCATACCAATTCGAAATGGTATTTCCCACTTATCGCTGACATATGATTAAAGAACGAGGAAGAAAGGCTATCTTCGGCACTCCGAAGATCTAATACCCTTGCAATGACGAGCTTGGTGAAGGTATCTTGATAAACAAAAAAGGCTTTTAATCAATTCCTATGGCAGCTATATGATATAGTGGTCCGATCTTAATAGGATTTTGCATATATATGAGGAGCTTAGTAAAACTAATAAATGCCGAGGTTGGTAAAGATATCTTGAAAAACAAAATATTTTTCATACAAAAACTTAATTTTCAACCGATCGTTCCTATGGCAGCTATATGATATAGTGGTCCGATCTTAATAGGATCTAGCATATATATATGAGGAGCTTAGTAAAACTAATAAATGCCGAGTTTGGTCAAGATATCTTGAAATACAAAATGTTTTTTCATACAAAAACTTAATTTTCGACCGATCTTTCCTATGGCAGCTATATGATATAGTAGTCAGATCCAGCTGGTTTTGACATATGTGCTGCGTGCAACAGAAAAAGGGACTTCTTCAAAGTTTCATTAAGATAGCTTTAAAACTGAGAGACTAGTTCGCATAGAAACAGACAGCCGGACAGACGGACAGACGGACATGGCTATATCGACTCGACTGTTGATGCTGATCAAGAATATATATACTTTATGGGGTCGGAGATGTCTCCTTCTATGCGTTACACATTTCACGACAAAATTATAATACCCTCTGCAAGGGTATAAAAAGGCTTTTAATCAAAAACCTAGTTTTCGACCGATCGTTCCTATGGCAGCTATATGATATAGTGGTCCGATCTTAAAAAGATTTTGCATATATATGAGGAGCTTAGTAAAACTTATAAATGCCGAGTTTGGTCAAGATATCTTGAAAAACAAAATGTTTTTTCATACAAAATCTTAATTTTCGACCGATCGTTCCTATGTCAGCTATATGATATAGTGGTCCGATCTTAAAAGGATTTTGCATATATATGAGGAGCTTAGTAAAACTTATAAATGCCGAGTTTGGTCAAGATAACTTGAAAAACAAAATGTTTTTTCATACAAAATCTTAATTTTCGACCGATCGTTCCTATGGCAGCTATATGATATAGTAGTCAGATCCAGCTGGTTTTGACATATGTGCTGCGTGCAACAGAAAAAGGGACTTCTTCAAAGTTTCATTAAGGTAGCTTTAAAACTGAGAGACTAGTTCGCATAGAAACAGACAGCCGGACAGACGGACAGACGGACAGACGGACATGGCTATATCGACTCGACTGTTGATGCTGATCAAGAATATATATACTTTATGGGGTCGGAGATGTCTCCTTCTATGCGTTACACATTTCACGACAAAATTATAATACCATCTGCAAGGGTATAAAAAGAATTCTCAATTGAACATTTAAAACAGTTACTTAAGTTATATCTTAATCCTTCAGTTATAAATTGCAATAAAACAGCGGAACCAATTATAATTATAGTCCAGGGCATTTACCAATTACATTTATCGAATTACAAAGTACATTTCACCCAAATCGTAGTATATTTTAGCCATTACGAACGATCAGGAGCAGGAGCAGCAAGAAATCCTAATAAAAACACACAGGAAAAAGAAAATAGACTTCAAATTTTAGAAACAGTTTATTTTCCATGTAATTCTTAAACTTTGTAAAATTTGCAAGGAAAATAAATACGAACTATACCCAAATAATATAAAACTTGGCGAAACTCCCTTACCCAAGTATTCAGGACAAATACTTCACATAGACATTTTTTCAACAAACAGAGAACTGGTACTAACTTCAATAGACAAATGAACAAAATATAAATAAAAATTTAAAATAACTTTAAAATAGTTTAACCATTAATAAACATTGAGGCCATCAGAAAACCATTAGAAAATATTTTGTTTTATTTTGGACAACCGAAATCGGCTATCATCGACAACGAAAAGTCTCTCAATTCACAATCAGTAGAGTGCTAAAAAATGAATTACAAATTGAAGTTCTTAACACACCAGAGCACAAGAGTACACTAAATAGCCAAGTCGAAAGATTTCACTCAACTCTAATGGAGATAATTAGGTGCATAAAACACGAAAAAGGCACAGAAGATTTTGACGAACTACTAGATTTAGCAGTATGTGAATACAATCATAATATTCTACCACGGGGAAAAATTATTTATTTTTTATGATTTATATTTTGGAAGACCCACCAACTTTGCAGCAAACTACGAAAAAATCAAAAACAATAAGAACCAGAAAACTCATAAAAAAAAACAACAGGATTTAGATTTTCACAACAAATAAAAAATAAGTTATACAGTATGTTCCTGGCGATACAATTTTCGTTAAATAAAAACAGAGTAGGGACCTAAATGTCTAAATGTTTTAAAGAAGAAATAGTAAAAGAAAACAAACACTCAACTAACATTACCCAATCCGGAAATATTATCACCAAAAGCAGTTAAGAAATTCAAAAACTGCTTCACTCTCCCCTGCCCACCAGGTTCATCTCATGTTGCTATGCCACATATGTACGAAATTTTGGAGGTCCAAGGTAGCCATCATCAAACTCGGAGATCGTTAAGTACAGTCAGGAAATTATAAAATGCTACACCATATTAACGACTATAAGGTCACCATAGATCAGATAGAAACAGAACTAACTAACATTTCCCAAAACAATCCTCCTTTTCCGTTTATAGAGAATGAAATCAAGCTAATCACCTTTCAAATTAATAAACTAACTTCCCACGTAATACGTAAGCGGGCCATAAGCGAAATCGTATCTGTATGGAAATCGATTGCAAGAAATCCAGACCATAAGAAAATTTTAAATAACTTAAACAATATAATAAAAAACAATAATGAACTTGTTTTAATAAACAAAAACATTATAGATAGGATAAATATGATAACTAACGACAATAATGTACTAATTAAAACTAAGAAATTCAGAGAACTTCCAAATTATTCCTGCTACACTGTTAAAATGTAAAATAGATTTAATTAAAGAAGATTTAAGTAAAGAAAATATTCCATTTAATAACATAGAATAAGCATTAAATTTTGCTAATATCAAAATCGCATTTAATGGCGAAAAGCCCCTTAAGAAGACAGATAATTAAAATACGATATGAAAACGTAATAAAAAGTAAAAATGCAGTTTTTGCAATTAACAATCAATGTAAAAATATTATTGTAACTTAAACTCTTTGTATGCAATTGAGACCACCCTTAGTTCTCGCCGGATGGTAGAAAACTACGCTGCAAGAACCTTTTTTAACTTAACATAACTAAACTTTTGAAAAAGAATAAGCTACCAAATTGGAACTCGGAAGCGGAAGAAGCCTTTAAACTAATGAAAAACAAATTGACATCGGCACTTGCTGTTATGGGGGGTTTTCTGCTCTGAAAACTAATTTTTTCCATCGTAAAAAAGCACGGTTGGTTTAATTTAAGGTTTCTTTTCGTCTGTATTTTCTGATTCTATGTTACAGTATTTTAGTACAAGTGTTAGTGGTATGTTTTTATTCTGGTTCCGGAGTCAGAGCCAACTTCCGTGAAGTAGTTAGATACACTACTTCTGTGAACATGCCACCTTGCTGTATTGGAAAAAAACGAAAAAGGAGGAGGTAGTGGCTCTATTTACTGGTGAGCTTAGAATCCGGGCAGTATCCACCCGAATATAGTGTTTTGGGCCATGGAACGCTGCCATGGCTCGGTAGGACACAGTGGAGAATGAGCTCGGGGTATATGTCCGAAATCAACACCAGAGTTGATGTCTCTGGCTGGAACCAGCGCTCGTGTTTCAGACGAACGTTGTTGAAGAGCGCATTTAGCTTCTCGATTATATATTTTGATCCTGCATTGAAGCTTCCGCATTACTTTTAGAATGAACTCTCGCGGAAAGCTGGAGGTTCTGGAGCGGATGAAGGCCGAGCAAGCGTTGTCTGTACTGACGCGGGGGACGGATAGCCCGGAGGCCTATGCCAGAGGTACGTCGATAAGACTCGGCGGACAGCATGGGTCTAAAAGTGCCCGTGTGTCGCGGGTCGACAGAAGCACGGTTGTCCACGGATGTCCGTGGATAGGAGTGTAAAAAGCTGTATTTGAAGGACGAGGTGGACTTAAAAAATAGAACTTGAAACACACCTTTCACACCTGCGGTGTACTAGGATGATTGAAGTGCGACAAAGATGCCTCTAGATGGATGGCTTTGGTGCTGAAGCACACATAAAACGCACAGGTTGCTTTTGCAATAAGGCAGGCGCGACCTATAATTTTTAATCTCGTAGAGCCTGCAAAATCGACTTCTGTGGTAGGTCTCCACAGGTAAGTCGCCAACTATCTGCGTTTCTTTTTTTTGATTACGCATATTTTAAGGGAGTTGATCGTGGAGTTGACCAACACCTTGAGCTTTGGATTCCAGAACTGTGATCGTATTAGACGCATAATGAGCTGGTTGCCTCCATGCAAGGATATACGATGAGTGAAAGCGGTCAAGAGTAGCGAATATGCTCACTTTGGCAATATTATCGGATGTCGCTCATCGTAGCTGAGAGCACCGGACGCTCTGACGCGACCGCATGTTCGAATAATTTTCGTTTTATCTAGAAAAAGGGTTAAATTATTTCGGGCTTAAAGAAGTGTACTCTGACGAGTATACTTTACTCTGGGTGAGGAGAACGAGTCTTTCTTGTGCATAAGAAATCTTGTTGCAGTCAATTTCGTTGACGGAAGCAATGATCGTTTGCAACACTCGAAGTAATGAAAAATGTACGCCAACACTCGCAAGACTCGGTCGAATTGGAGGATTGTTCGACGAAGAGAAAAGAGGGTACTGTGTTTGCGATGTTTACCTCAGTCGTGCGATGCTCTATTGTCGTATGTTCAGATGGAATGGGCCATTGGCTCTGAGGTGGGCGTAAACATTTTGGGCCTTGTAGTGCTTGTGGTGGCGCACCTCTGCTCGCTTAGTCATGTGTACTCGGATCGTACATGGGACCATTTATTGAAGTCGGTGGCATGAGTAATTTTTATCACCCTGTTTGCTACAAAGGTGATCCATGCGCATGGTGGCTTGTGAAGCTAGGCTAGCACTATTGTGGAGTCTGTATAATAGAACCAGTCAACGCCAGCGGAAGGTAGTTGGGGCTGAGTGTAGCTGATAGTTCGGACAGAAGTGCTGCCTGCACAACTCCAGTCGTGGACAGGGCACCGTCTTGACTGGAGCGACCCTCGTCATTGCTGTTAGGAGATGAACTGAGATGCGATCATGTATCTTAATGCGGACGTAAATGGCAGCCTCGTATGCCCGCTGCGAAGCGTCACACAATCCATTGTGTTGAATACTCCCTTGTGGTCAAAATTCGACCCGATGCGAATCTCACTGAGGCCCAGATATTCTTGGCGGAATAACTGCCACTTACTGAGAAGACTCTCAGGTGGTGGATCGTCCCAGCCCAGTTCTTGGAGCCAAATCTCCTGCATAAATATTTTCTCCTGAACAATGACTGGATCCAGCCATCCTGCTGCATCGAACACTTTGCTAATCTGTGATAGGACCTTACGGTTGGAGTCTTACTGCATGGTTGTCAGCTCGGATGGAGCGAAACTGATGTTTCGATGTCAGCTTTCAATTTGATCCCGAGAGTCCGAACATGCCTCCTTGATTTCTAAGAAGTCGTCGCGAAGCAGTTGGTCTTTGGGAACCGCTCTCAGCAAGACTTTTTATGAGATGTCTATTTTCGCAACGGGAAACCGGCAGATTCAAGGGCCTTGCGGAGTTCTCCAATCACTTGACCTGTACTAGATTTGGAATGGGCTGCTGCCAGTACTTCGTCGAAATACATATTATTAGCAATAATGTGACTGGCTAAGGGATAAACATAATTGATGTATAGTACCAGAATTATCTGGTAGTGCGTGTGCAGAGCTTGGTCGTGGTGCTGTCAGGCTTGTGAACAGCATCGTATGGAAGATAAAAGTAATTTGAACTATTGCTTGGAGAGACTTATCGCATATTAACTAAGTCCAGATATTCCTGGATCACCGCGTTGTACTGCTCTTTAAGAGGCGCTTTTTTTTGCCAAACAATTCTCCTTTCGAACGAATTGAGGTAGTGCGATGGACCGTGAATGGCCCAACTGGACTTTATTGGAATTCTTGAATGCCAATGTGACCAAGGTTTTTTCTGCCCTTTTTATACTTTTTGGTTGTTTTTCGGAAGTTGCGCTCACAAAACAGGTCGGATTCGTTTTCCAGCTTAACTGGAATATCCTCCACCCTCAAAATTTTGTGAGTAGTTTATCTAAGCTCGCATTTGGATCCAGCGAAACTTGAGTCGAAATAGATGGGCAGATTTGGCACTGGTCTTAGAAACGGGGCCTGTAAGGATCCAGCCGAAAATTGTTTCTTGACCCAGGAGAGTACCACATATGTTGGAAAAGAAGCCATAATATGGATGGAAGGATATCAGCGCCAAGGAGACTCTCTATCTGTGAGCTCCTTTAGAAAAAAAGGATCGGCTAAGTGTAATTGTGGAAGTTCTTTCAAGGCATTTTGGGAGATAGTGTTGGAGGGCAATTGCCTGTTATCTTTGGAAGAACATAACCTGTAGATTCGATGTGAACCCTAAGCTTTATTGGAGAGCCAATATTAAAATTGCAGAGTTTTTGTGGGTGAGCCAGGGACTTGGCTAGAGACCTGTGCGTCGACGGGTTGATATAGAAGCTTAACCCTTTTGAACGACCGCTCTGATATAAAGGTTGCTTCTGACCCAGAGTCGATTAGTGCTCGAGCTGTATATTTTGTTCCCAAATGACATACTTGGATGACAGCCGTGCCGAAGGAGGGTTCAAAACTATTGGTGTTGTAGAACCGGACGGCACCAGGGGTCTGTCCTGATGTAGCAGCGCGTTGTGACGTCCCTTGCACGTGAAACAACTATGTGCACTGATGCAATCTTTCAATTGGTGCTGTATGGCGAAGCAGCTTAAGCACTACTTTTGTTGCTTAATGACGGAAACTCTCTCAGTTACGGACACAGACGCACAGGATGATTTACCTTTTTTCACAATTCGCAATGTTGTGACTTTGTGGTCAACGTTGCTTCGAAGAATTTTAGATGGTTAGACTCTTTCTTTGTGGGCTTGGACTAGGATGGCGTATATGCGCTTGGTTGGATATCGTCTATAGCCTCCAAGGTGCGATATCGATCAATCAGAAAAGAATTCGTTTCGGACGATTGAGGTATATCTGTCTTATCGTGGAGTGATTGCTCCCATAATGACAACGTAACATAAAGCAATTAAGAAGAGCACAGAAAAATGAGCAGACAATCCCAATTTTCGGTGCTTACCTCGGTAAAGTCAAGAGCCGTTAAACAACAATGTATTGTGCCGTGAAGCTCTTTAAAGGCGACACCAGATTCTTGGGTTTATGAGGGGAGGTTGAAAAGAATTTTCAATCGACTATTGACTAACAGTCACTTATTTTAAAATCTCTCCGTCAGGCTCGCTGACTGAAAGCCGTCATTCGGGAACGGGGACTTGGAGACAATTGCTCTAGCTTCGCCGCTGGTTTTTGAATTTAAATGGAACCATTTTTCCACCGGCGTCAGTCTTGGATTATTTATATAGACAGCTGTAAAAAAGTCTCTATAAGTAGGCCAGCGTAGGTAATCCCCACTGAACATTTCAATGTCGCATGACGGGAGACTGCGACCTCTGGACATGGTGAAGTTGGAAGGGAGTTGCGCAGCTTGTCTATTGAAGGGAATGGCTCATACTATTTTTTCAGTACGAGTAATCGTATTTGGCTTGCATAGCCACAAGGTCACTGCTGTAGCAAGCGCCTTGGTTGAGAGCTTTGATCATGATCTGATCTCGTCAGATGTTATATTTCTTGTTGGAATCAGACTCACTATTTTGCGGACAAATGTACTGGTACCCTCGAACTTAAGTTTCTCAATAACCACTCTAAGTGAGTTTAAAGATCGCTTTGACTTCTTATCGGACGGTACTGTCAGTCGTTATTGGATGTTTTGATCACTACCGATTGGCATACTAGGCTTTTCACAGAGCCGAAATTTTTATCAATTGGTAGAGATGTGAATAAATACAAAGTTTAATTTAGCCGTGCGAAAACGGAAGGAAAAATAGAACAGAAACGTTGGAATCGAGATATATGAACCTAATGGAATGACCAAAATGGTGTACAGTGTTGGGTCCAAACGACATCTAAAATTTTTACTAAATTATTTATGGTTATTTAGTTTCCTTGTATGAAAAAATTTGTAATTATATCCTATTGAATCGCCCATAGAGATTAATTTTCTTTTCACAGGGCGGCTGTGTAGCGGAAATGGATCGAATAAAATAATTTATGATTATTGTTCATTAATTGTTCATCTCAGAAAAGAACACGTTTATTCTAAATGCAGTTCAGTTGAAATTTGTTAACATATAATTATTGTTTATAATTGTTGTTATAAAGAAAAACTAACACATATGCTTGGTTTTTATGAAGCAAATGCAGCTCAGTGGAATAGGGGAATCAGAAAAAAATATAAATGAGTTTATAAATTAACTCTGTTTGTCGAAAAACGATCTTATTGTTTTATATCAAGTTCATAGGCCTGGTGCTTGTTTACTTTTTGCACTTGCCAATTGAATTGTGTAAAATAATATTATTTGTCCTAAAACTGTTGTGGAAATAAATAAAACTCTATACAGATATATTGTGATGTGCATATGTGTATATACAAGCAGGTGAATATGCACAGTGATTATTTTTATACCCAGAACCCATTAAAAATGGGTAAAAAGGGGATAATGTTTTTGTGCAAAATGTATGTAACAGGTAGAAGGAAGCATCTCCAACCCCATAAAGTATATATATTCTTGATCAGTAATAAGTCGTACTCACTTTAAGTAAGATTTAGACTTGTGACTTACACCTATATCCATCGATGCAGGTTCGTTGGGCCCATCGAAGTTCCAGTGGATGTGGTGTTTTAAAGTTATCTGTCTCTGTGCACGAAGAAAATTATTTAAACGGAAGTCGCTGTTTCGGATAACGCTATTATGTACTCACAGAAATTTTTTTATTAAAGTTATAAGGAAAGTATAGAAAATAATTGAAATTTTAGAATCCAAACTCAGATTGGCTGTCCTACAGAAAGCATCAAACAGATGACATGCAGCTTGAGGAACGAACGAGCTAGCCGAAGTTCGATTTCGGATAATTCTATATAACTTTAAGTTACATCCTGAAAAATGTTCTTTTTTTTATGCATGAAGTTACATTTACACAGACCATTAACATATTTGTTTTCAATGATCAATCCTAGCTCAAAATTAACATGCATGCGGCTCGAATTAGAAGAATACGATTTCACAGTCGAGTATCTAAAGGGAAAAGACAATTATGTAGCTGATGCGCTTATCCAAAATAACCATCAAGCAACTACAAGACATCGCTAGATATATAATGAAAGTCACTACCAGATATCAAAGTAGACAAAAATAATCCGCAGGAGACAATAAAATAGAACTGCCTGGGCAATCTATAGAAAAAGCTTTAAAGCCCAACGTACATGAAGTCATCAACAATGACAAAGTACGCAAGGTAGTGACCTTGCAAGTAAAAAAGCTATGTTTCTCTAAACTTCCAAAAAAATTAATGCAAGATATGATGTTAGCGATTTGTATACTAATGGAATTGCTGACTTTGGTCAGTTCTTCTAAAGACTTAATATGCAAGCCAATATACATAAAATCAGCTAACTCAAAGTGGCACCGTGGGAAAAAATCCTTGAACAAGTTTCAATTGATAATTTCAAACAAATGGGCAATAAAATATTGAAAACATTAAGAGTAGCGGTACTCAAGCCGGTGACCCCAATAGAAAAAGAAGCTATATTGTCTACATTTCATGATGATCCAATACAAGGAGGTCACACAGGCATTACAAAAACCTTGGCCAAGGTCAAAATAATTTTTGGAAAGGTATGACTAGATATATTACTGAGTACATACCGAAATGCCAAATATCAAAAGTGACAACAAATACAAAAACTCCTTTAACTTTAACAGAAATCCCAATCAATGCTTTTAATAGAGTAATAGTAGACACGATTGGTCCACTACCAAAATCAGAGCAAGGCAATGAACATGCAGTTACACTGATATGTGACAACAACATACATATCTTGTTGCCATATCTATAGCAAAACAAGCGCAAATACTTTAGCTAAAGCTGTATTTGAATCTTTTTTTCTGAAGTAAGGTCCAATGAAGACATTCACTACGGATAAGGGAACAGAATATAAAAATTCAGTAATTAATGATTTAACATAACATAACATTTACCGCACATCACCACCAATCAGTTGGAACAGTCGATAGAAGTCATAGAACTTTTAATGAATACATACGATCATACATATCTACATATCAGTTGATAAAACTGATTGGGACGTATGGTTTCAATTTTTCGATTACTGTTTCAACATGACCTCTCCATGGCACATACCTATTGTCCAGACGAGCTAGTATTTGGTAAAACAACTAACTTACCAAAACATTTCAATAGTATAGATAGCGTAGAAGCAGTTTATAATATAGATGACTACGCAAAAGAAAGTAAATATAGATAAGAAGTATCATATAAAAGAGCTAGAATAATGATAGAAGAACATAAAAAGAATAATAAGGAAATATATGATAAGAAAGTAAGAAACATAGATATATCAACAGGAGATAAAGTTGTATTAAAATACGAATCAGGACATAAATTAGATTTTAAATATACAGGTCGGTATTCCGTAACGGAAGTATGAGAAAGAGAAAACATTGCAATCTCAAACAATAAAAATAAGAAACAAACAGCAAACGCGCATGAATGTGTGTGTGTACACGTATACAGAAATTCTTTTCTTTCTTCTTCTTTATTCTTTTCTACAGTATATCATATTGTACCATAGAAAATTTGTGTACTCTCAAAAATTCGATTGCATTTAAATTGTGGCTTAAATTGTTGGGCAATACAAGTTGGCAATACTATATTTATAGCAGTGATGGAAGTTGCGGGGAGGTGGCGATAGTTGTATAATGAAAGATACTTGATACATATATATACTACTCTAGAGTAAACAAAAAACAGGATTTCGATATAAATTTTTATCGATTACTTGGAAACGGGGCAAGCTATTGACGATCGGAGATTCTTCCTTCTGCCTGTTACATACATTTGCACAAATACATTATACCCTTTTTACGCATTTTCAATGAGTACAGGGTATAAAAATCAGAAGCGGTCGAACCCAAATCTTTTTCAATTATATTTAAATTACAGAACAAATATTGATAATCTTAGGAGTGGAGTAATGCGATAGAAGAAAAATTAACTAAAAATAGTGCGTCAGAACTTAGCTAATATGAAATATATTAATAAAAACTTATATGATCTCAGCAGAATTGACGCATCTTTCAAAAAATCAAACCAATCTCTAACTCGGGCCTTATTTCACTCGTCCACATTCCTCAATTTGTCAATTGTAATTAAATGAAGAAAATTGCTTAAATATTGAGTACCTATAAAAACAATTCAAGGTTATTACGTTTAATTTATACTGTGAAAATTATAGTCTACTCCACATTAGCACGAGATCGGTGCTAGGAATATATGGCACAAGAGCAAAATTTTTAATATTGCCAAAGAAAGCATAGATGACAGCATTCTAGTTAAACTGTGACCTCAATTTTTCTCAAATTCACATTTTGAGTTTCACGCTTGTCCTGAAATGCAGCAATCTATCTTTTTCTGTTTTTTCTGTGGTTCGGTTGCTATGCATCAATCGACTGATTGGTCAGTCAGACAGGACAAACGATGAAAATAATAATGCATACTATCTAAGACAATCCACTTTTAAATCATATTAGTATCACTTCAAATCAAGCTTTAGTTAAGAAAGCAAATTAATTTAAATTCGCAAAGCAGAGTCTGCGTCAAGAACAGTAGCATATAACAAGTCTGTTAATGAATTCGATTTTATGTTGTACAAGTAACAATAAGAATTGTTATTATTAAGATTCCTTACAAAAGATTCATATATAATAAAAAATACTAAGACTTACAAAAGAAACAATTGTACAACTTACCACAAACTTTGGGAATCCAAATAACAAGACAAAGAAATTTATAAAATCACATAAGAAAAGTAACGTATATACATCGGTAGATAAACGTGCCTTGTGAAGTAAAGCAAGAAAAAATTTATTTATTGCAGACGAAGGTCCACCTTTGTGTCTGTGGGTTGGATGTTATAATATGTGTTTTAATTTTCAGTTTTAATAAAATTTTAACGAAGTTATCTAACGATAAGTTCAATAGATATACTTGTGGAGCTCATGCGTATTCCGAATGAAAAACCATGTTGTATCATTAGGTTGGAAATAATCTCTCATAAAGTTATACTAATAAATAGCTGAATGAACTTATAGTGTTTGAAGGTAGCATGATTTTTAAAAGTGTTATGTATCTTGATATAAGTAAGACTGCTCTAGTCAGGGATATGCTGAACCTATTTCTACTGACACCAAATGAATTTCACGCTGCGCTCAACTTTTATTTTAAATTTAATTAAATTTTATTTAGTAATAAAAATAAATTACAGGGAAAAGAGTTATTTCCTTCAGCCGATGTTAAGCTCGCAACTACCTTCAACCACTAACCATACAATGCATAGACACAGCAAACAGCCTTGAAGTTTTTTTTTTTAAAACACGATAAATCGAAACGAAGGAACCCCAAGGGTACCTGAGACCAGGGAGTGTTCCCCGATAGAGTAAGACTACTGAGTGCGGCAGCCGAACGCCTCGAAAAATGTTCAGTATGAAACCGCATCTCGCCCAGCGCACGACGTCGCTGTGGCTGCTGAGAAAAGTAAGTAAATGTGTGTGTGCTTGGCAGGCCCAAAAAGTTATCATGCTCACATGTCGGGTACCCTTATCCTTACAAGAAACATGGAAAATAGCAATTTTGCACATGAACAGGCCAAATCCATTTTTAATATCACACGACTGCTATCTCGAAAAAGTATGCACAAGTAGCAACTCGCAAATTTTTTTTAGAATTTTTTGACAAGCCGACAATAAATTACCCTTGCAGAAATATGACTTTTATTTTACTTTAAGAAAAATAGGTACCCACAATAAACAAAAAAAAATATAAATCTTTAATTTAGATCAATTAATTTTTTTATTAAATAAACATACTTCAAATTCTTCTCATTTGGCATGACTGGACGAAGTCATTTCATCAGATGATGTAAAAGCCTTTAAACAGACAGAAATTTTTTATAATGGTAGAGAAATTTAAGTTCGCTTATGAAAGGGATATTGTTTCCTTTAAAATAATTGTTCCGCCAGATATTCTTTTACTATGAGTTGTGTAATATTCATTTACTATGAGTTGTGTACTCAGAAAGAAAAATCGGACGCCGCTTTTATTACCACCTGTTTCTAGGGGCGCATCAACTTTAGTTGCTGCGTCAAAAAACTAAATTCATCTTTCGAGCTTGCCTACCAGAATGTTAGAGGTCTTAATTCTAAACTCGCTAACCTGTATTGAAACTCCCTCGCTTTTAATTTTCAAATTATCGCTTTCACTGAGACCTGGCTGAAGTTGGACATCTCAGACCCTTCAATTTTTACTTTCAAATATTAATTGAGCTTCCCTTATCGGAGGAGGAGTACTTATAGCTGTCGAGTCTGCTCTTTTGTCGGAACGTATTGATCTTCCCATCTCAGAGATTGAGTTAGCAGCTGTAAGAGTTGTATTTGGTAATTTTTCTATCTTTATTTCATGTTCATATTTACCTTCTCCATCTCGCTTATCCACTTATCAAACCCATCTTAATGCTATTAACTCAATCTCCTCCCAACTTTTTGATAGAGACCTTTTAGTAGTTCTTGGGGACTTTAATCTTCCAAATGTCGAGTGGTCATCGCCATCAGACTCAAGCTTTCTGTTGCAGTCTTCGTCAAACGAATTTATTGGCGGTCTTCATGAAATGTCCTTACGGCAATTTAATCGTGTGCGCAATTCAAGAATCAGATCTCGATCTAATTTTCGTGATGGATTCGTTCGACAAAGTTGTCCACAGGATTAATCCGCTTACCCTTCCTAAAGACCCTTTTCTGTAAATCTCTGGAAATGGTGATTGATTTACAAGCCCGAGAACCTATCAAGGAATCGGAACTAGCTGGACGAATGCGTTGTTTCCGAAAGGCTGATTTTTATAACCTGAATGATTTGAATGAATGATTTTATTCTACAAGTCGACAAATGTGAATTCAAGGTGGTATATAAAGATTAAGAAATAGGGAAATATCTCGGATTTCTCCCGTTAAAATTGCATCTGTTATTAGGATTAGCTTCGGTGTTGTCGCCTTCAATTTTCAATTTTTTGCCTTCTTCGGTTAAGTTTGCAGATGAGAGCACGAACATTGATCCAGGCATAGCCGATCTGTTCACAAACTACCTAGTCCTCCTCTAGGTATAATACAAATAATTTTTTACCGAATGTTCGCATCTTTGTGACATTAACATTATCAATCCGGCTTACTCACCGTGACCTGATGGTGTTCCTGCTTGTGTGCTTCGATACTGTGCTGCAGCATTATGTAATCCTGTTTTAAAACTTATTGATTTGTCCGTACACACTTCATCTTTTCCGACCATTTGGAATGAATTATACATTATCCCTCTCCGTAAGAAAAGGAGTGAGTCCGATTTCGAAAACTATAGAGGTATTTCAAAATTATCCGCTATACCTAAAGCTTTTGAGAGAATTATAACATCTCAACTGCAACACTTATGTAGTTTAATTATTTCACATTCGTCACTACCGGCGTTGCGGTGTTCCTGTTAATTTTAATCATAAACATAAATTCGACTCTCATGTAAAGACATAGTCAATAAGGCAGAATAGTTATGGGTTTCATCAAGCGATGGTTGAAGGAGTTTGACGATCTGAACACTAAAAAGGCTCTTTGGTACGACCTAAGCTTGAGTATGCTTCATGTATCTGCTCACCACAACATTCTTTCCATCACGACAGAATTGACAATTCTTGTTGTTCGCCCTTCGTGGTTTAAATTGAGATCCTCGTGTGCGGTTACCGTCATACTCCAGCAGACTTCTGATGATTATTTTCTTCCTTGATTAATCGTAGAACCATGCTGGGTGTAATATTTCTTCATAAATTAATAGCTTGTAAAATCAACTCTTCTGTATTGACTAGCCAACTGAATTTCCCTATCCCTTCTAGACTAACACATCATTTGTACCTTTATCGCTTCAATTTTGCTCAACTAATTATGTTTTGCATAACCCGTCTTCTCTGTAATGACTATAAAAAGAATTACAGAGTATTCTGCTCGCAGTCTTCTCTTTCTCGTATAAAGTCTTCTATTCTAAACTATTTAGCAAGTAGATAGTTCTACTTTTATTTGTAATTGTATATGTACACATACTCGTAGTTTGTATCGTTTTTGTTTTTTTTTTTTATAAAATGTTTTTCTTATATTTACTTTGCATTTCCTGTCGTACATTAGACGACTGCGCCCCACAATTCGTTTCATAGGGACTCGCGTTATACAAAAATGCCTCTTGCTACCACAGGCACAAAGGGCACACAATTGAAGGAACACCTCTTGCTTGCGACAAACGCCCTGATCTACCTGTGCGCACATCAACGCAACACAAAAATATGAAGCTATGCAGGGAGAAAGAGATGCACACAAGTGCTCAAAGCAATGAGTCAGAGCGAGGCACATGCGTATACACATATGTTTTTGGGCTGTAGGATTTAAAACTGACATACATATATTGAGAAAACGCATCAGCCGCAGCGACGTCGTGCGCTGAGCGAGATGCGGCTTCATACTGAACGTTCGGCTTTCGGCTGCCACTCTAAACAGTCTTACTCTATCTAGACACACTAAAATGGTCTCAGGTACCCGTGGGGTTCCTTCGTTGCGATTTATCGTGTTTCGATAAAAGGCTGTTTGGTGAGTCTATGTATTTTATGGGGAGTGCTTCAACCGACCGAACTATTTGTCATCGCAACATACCTCAAAGCCATTCCTTGAATTGATTATTATGAAATCAAAACTGAACTAAAATAACAGCATGTTCGCACAGCACATCAGCAATATAATCGTATATGATATCAATTTTAATCGATTGTGTGTAAACGGGGAAGTTATAAATAATCGGAATCAATCAGAAAAAGTGTATATAATTGGGAATTAATTCGTAAGATATCCAATTTTGTATAATGTGGCTGCAAGTTTTTTTTGTTCGGAACCCCGAAGTGAAAGTTTATTTTTTGTTTTGCTTACTCTAAATTTTTCATGGCAAAACGATAGTTCTCTGATTCGATGTTATGATACACATATTTATTTTCCATTCCTGGTCGTAATAAGTCATCAATATCCCGTTCCAACTCACTTGTATTAGAACGATAGGCAGTAGTTTCTTTAGCTTCACTTCCTGACTCTTCCCTTAAATAGCTATAATTTAATCAGGTATTAAGGTGAAAGGTTAAATAAATATACCTTAGCCGCTTTAAAATATCTGTTGGTCGTTCCTTGCTAACAGTTTTGCTATCTTCAGAGCTTATGTTAATATATGTAATTGAACTAAATATCATTTCACAAGACTTACTGGTTTGGTTTAGTTGTACCGGGTCCGTTTCCGATCTTGGTATATTCCAAATTCCTTGTTTTTTCAGCATATAGCGGTGCCAGAATAGTACAACCAAGAGCAAAAGATCATATACCGCTTTGCCATGCTTTGTAAAAAGCTCAAAATCTGTTGTTTTGGCTAGTTTTATAAGGTTGGGGTCCAACACGATTTTTTGATGCATTATGCACTTTAAAAAAATCATTGCCAACGTATATGTGATAAGCGTAACCCAGAAATTTTTTGTTGGACGCGGTAATGTAAGGGCACCCCAGTAAAGGACCAGAAAAGGCATTGGTAATGAAATTATTGACGAGTTTGCAGCCTGGTTGACGAATACAGCCAAATAGCTGACCACTTCCGTATTGGCAATAATTGCATACCACAAAGAAATTAACATTTGTACAAAATTATTATGATTGAGTGTCGTAAAGTCCTCGCTCTTTGATATTAAATCAAGCGTCGATTCTTTTGGGGGAGGATTAATAGCATCCAACTGTTTGCTATATTAAACAAAAAATTCAGAACAATAATTAAGTAGATTTTTAGGTTAAGCTACTTGCAGCATCGCTCAGTAAATAAATGTACAACCCTGATACTGTATTTGTAGTTGTCATACAGTTAACGAATATAACAACTTAGACAATTATATTCAATTGAAAAGAGTAAAAGTAAACGAAATCGAATAACACTGAAGTGTATTAAATTCAATGCACTCACTCGTAAAGGGATTGATTTAAAAAGCTGAACATCGCTGCAGTATTGACTAGTCCAAGCCGGTTCATTGTACTAATGTCTTGTAGCGTCTTTTTCTCTGCCGAGAGTACCTTGTGCACAAAACGATAGTTACGGGATAGCCGGTTTAACCGAAACGTCACTAACATAATAAGTTCAGCGGTTAGTTTAATTATTGGATGCGTTTCGAAGTCAATTTCGGAATCCGAGCTATAGTCGTTTATTTTACCGGTACCGCCGTGGGACGTTCCGTGATCCAATTTTTTTTTAGACTGTGAATGAAAATAGTAGCACTTAGATTTCAATAAAAACACTAAGGTTTTACATATATAAGCATTTGACGTGTGTCCTCTTTTTCCAGAAAGTCATGCTCTTCGTACAAAATAGGTTCATCAATATCATTATATTCCTCAAACATATAGTAGTCTCCTGTACGCACAGCATGCGGATGAAGACGTAAGTCTCGCCTTTTCGGGGGTGATGGGTGTGTTAAGTTTATAGATTTTGATTTTATAGTTTTAATTGGGTTTTGAGATAATACGGTAATATTATCGTCCTGCGAACTTATATGCTCACTCGAATCGATTTCCGAATGCTGCCTAGTTGCATTCGCTTCTAAAAATAAATTTATTAGTAAATATTTATTGACAATCACACTTACTTTTGTAATTTTCTCTGTTGCTAGCTCGTATTAATTCCATCTTTGCCTTTACACTTTCTAGCACGTTCTTTTCGCACTCTCTTCGATCATAAATTTGCTTATAGTGCAAATTCTCAATAATACTAGCACCGCTGAGAAAAAATTCTTGTTATAATTTTAAAACAATACCAACATGTAACAACTATATAGCGACAGAAACTTGTAAAAAAATCGTTTAAATTGCAAAAACAGATTCGGGAATTTGCTTTATGTTTTTATTTTAAAGAAGTTCTAGTAGACCCCTGTAAAAAGAGTAATTATTGTGGTAAACATCGGTCAGTCCGAATGTTTGTATAAAATAAATTTGTTCGACGCTAAGTCTTAAAATCTTGAAAGTGGCGAATATCCTGGAAGCTAGAGACGTAGCGGAAATCTACATGTCGAGTGCCAAAAGAAGGTGGAGTTGCAATTTGAACACTGCAAGGTTTACGCCTGGCCCCTGGCCATGTTACTCCGATGTTGATAGAGGCAGCGTAATGCAAAACGTGCTAGTCCAAGTGCAAGTGCAAGTGTTTTATTCTGAACGGATTACAGAGGTTAGAACTTAGATATATATTCCTCTAGAATCTTACCGCAGTCTTTCCTCCTACGGCCTTCGAACTCACATTTAAGTAATGGCGGTAACAAGCCAAATACAGTGTGCCCGTACATTCAGAGGGCAAAAATACATACTTTCAGAATATACTTAATACTAAACAATCGATAACTTAATTCGTCCCGCAACATCCCCGCCCCCGTGAAGGCCCTGCTTCACTCACATCCAGTATGGCTAGTTTAGCCACGGGACGAGTTATCAGTCGCACTCGATTGTTGTCCGCCACGCGCACGCTGGCGCGTCGAGGCACTCCATCTGGTCCAGGGTAGAGCTCCTCCACTATGCCCCTTCGCCACTCTCTGCGTGGCACGGCCGGGTCGCATATAAACACCATATCACCATGGCGTATCGGCTCAACGCGTGCACACCATTTCACGCGTCGCACAAGTGTAGGCAGGTATTCTAAGACCCACCGCTTCCAAAAACGTAAAAACGTCTCGTAACAGCCGCGCCACTTCTTTGAGTAGATCGTTTGGTGTTAGGGGGCTTCCTGGTCCACAGACACCGGCAAGTGGGTAAGCGGGCGAGAATTCACAACATTCTCAGCCTCAATCAGGAAACTCTCCAGTACGTGTGGCTTTGGTGCCACTTCCTTTACTGTGTGGCGTAGCACTCTCTTGACACACTGCACCATCCTTTCCCAGGCTCCGCCTTCAACTGGGTTCGCTGGGCAGTTGAAGATCCATTCAATGCCTCTAGAAGATAGCTCACCCTGAATCTTCTCCGGCTCGAATACATCTATCAGCCTTTTGGCTTCTCTGTTGGCCCCAACAAAGTTCTTTCTGCGCAACCTCAGTACAGGTCCGCGACGGCAAGGAAAGTTCCTGATCACGATTATGCAGGAATCAGTTGACAGGTCATGTGCCAGCTCCAAAAGTATGGCCCTTGTTGTCTGACACGTAAACAAGGCGACCCATCTCTTTTCCTTTCGACGTCCGATCGTCACAAGGAGTGGTCCAAAATAGTCCAGACCCGTAAACTTAAATGGCCATCCATTGGCCTCCAATCTGTCCTCTGGCAAAGGACGCTGGCTGTGCTCTATGTAGCTTGCACACACTACATCCAGATATTACTGTTACGTAACAGTCGACGCAGCTTTGTTATCCAAAATCTTATCCTGATGTCCCCTATCGTTGCATCCACGTTTTGATGCTTCATTTTTACATGGTAGTGATACACAATCAGTTCCGTCAGTGCGTGCCGGTGTGACAAGATTATTGGCCTTTTCGCACTATGCGGTATACACAGTGCGGCATCGATCCTGCCATACGCACGCAAGACTCCATTGTCATCCAAGTAGGGCCCTCTTATGTCGCTTCGATGACCGATTGATTCTTCATTGTATGAGGCTCGAACCTCGTCAGGGAATGCTTCGCATTGCGCTCGCCGTATCAGCAAGTTCTCAGCGTTCTCTCACTCCGTAGCGGTGAGGCCGAATCTCTCGAGCTCAGTCCTCTGTCCACGGCACCAGCGCGTGAACCTTAAGACCCAAGCCGTCGCCCTCACCAGCCGACTGTAGCTAGAGAATCTCTGAAATGAAATGAAAAAGTTATTTACTGCAACTAAGGCAAATTCACTCGGCATCTCTTCTTCATCATCGTAGGATGAGTGTTCCGTGCCTGGTTTGGACTGCGGCCAGCTGCTTTCCGGCTGCCGCAAAAATGTTGGCCCGTCTAACCATCGTGACCTGAGGTCTACGTGGCAATGCGGCCTCGTTGCGTCGTCTGCTGCATTTTCAGCAGTAGGTACCCATTTAAATTGGGAAACCTTTGTTGACTCCAAAATTTCTCCCACTCGATTTCCGACGAACTGCTTATATCGACGATGGGTGCTGCCTATCCAACGCAGCACTGTTTTGGAGTCAGTCCATAGTATAGCATCGCTGATCGCTATACTGTGCTCCTTTTTGACAGTATCCATCAGCCTGGTTCCTAACACGGCTGCTTGCAATTCCAGTCGTCGAATTGACATCGTCTTCGTTGGGGCACACTTCGTCTTGGCACATACGAAGCATACTCGCACGTCGTTGTTGTCGTAGGTGACCCTCAAGTAAGTCACAGCTGCGAATGCTGACTGGCTAGCATCGACAAAAACGTGCACATGTATTGCCCGCACATGTGTTGGGCCGAAGTAATGGCGCGAGCTCCGAAATCCTTCCACGTTGTTCATATCCTAAAGCCATTTGCTAAAGGCCCGGGCGATCTCATCTGGTAAGGGTTCATCCCATTGCACATTTCGTCGCCAAATCTCACGCATTAGTAACTTTCCAGTTATCATGAGGCAGCTAAGAAATCCCAGAGAATCGAATGTTGACATGATCAAGCTCAAGAATTCCCTCTTCGTGGGAACTCGCTCCAAATTTAGCACACATCGGGGTACTTTGTGGTACTTCATGTTGAATTTGAAATCGTCCGTGGCTGGTTGCCAGTACATGCCTAAAATCTTTTCTTCAGCTTCGCCCCATCCGTTGCTCCTAGCAGCCCCATGTTGGCCCAGCGTGTCAGCTACAGTTGGCGAACTGGATGTAAACTGGCACAATTCAAATCCAGCGTTTGCATGTATTTCTCTTATTCTCGTTGATATGGTGATGGCGTCGTCTTCACTATCAAAACTATCCACAGGAATCGCTGGGCGCATCTATCCTGCGGTCGAATCAACACTTGATGGAACATCTCTCGGATGTCTCCACAAACGCCAATGGCACCTTCCCGAAAATGGAAGAGAACAGCCGGCAGCGACTTGTAGTGCTGCGGTCCCTTGGATAGTGCCGAATTCAATGAAATATCACCAACCTTTGCTGCCGCGTCAAACGCCAGTCTTATCTTACCGGGCTTATTTGGGTTTTCAACTCCAAAGTGCGGAAGATACCAAAGCTTGTCGCTGTTGGCTGAAGCGACCTCATGCTGCTTCAATCGTCGAGCATATCGTTTATGAACATAATCGTCCATAATTTTCATATAGGCTTGTTTAAACTGATCGTTACGCCTCATCTTTCTCTCAATGTTGACCAATCTTTTGTATGCCATATCATAGCTTCGTGGCAACATTATCACGGTTCCATAATAAACTCGTCTGGTAACGTTCTCCTATTTTCACCGTGGTGACTTCGAGTATCTTCTGTGCTCGTGCATCGTCGCTGGCTGCGACTGATGGCGTAAGCTTCACACCGAAGTTTTCGATATCAAAATAGTCGTTTATCATCTTTTGGATTGCATCCTCCTGCGACACTGCCAGGAGGCATGACTTTGATGACGTTGCCGTCGGTTGACCTCTTACCGCCCCAAAAACCACCCATCCAAGCTCGGTGGCTGCGGCATATGGTCCCTGTGGTGGAAATCTTTTTGTTTGCATTGGCAGTCCAAGATGCGCATGGTCAAGTCCAATCAGAAGTTTTGGTACCGCCCCGCGATACGGTTTCATTGGAAGTCGTGCGCCGGACGTCACGTCGATGCAGGCTTTGCTTTGGTAAGCTCAGGTTGGACACGGAGTACACATTCCGCAACACATGACGTTTGCGTTTGTCTGCTTCACTAACTTCCATGCTTACCACTGTGGTCGGCTCTCTGGTTCCTCTTCCACCAAACCACTGTGTATTTAGTTGCCTGCGTTCCACTTTGATATCTAGATCGCGCAGTAGCTCGTCGTCGATCATCGTTACAGACGAGCCCTCGTCGTGGAGCGCGAACGTATCGTTCCGCCTATTGGCCCCGTGCAATGTCACTGGCAATATGCGGAATAGTAGGCGTTCTCCATCCGAATCGACACAACTTAAGTTCCTTTGTTGCGTCAATTGAGCATCCACTGGCTGCGGTGCCCTTGTGTGAGGATCCGCTGGCTGCGGCATCCGTCCAGTATTCATCACTCTATCGCCTGCTGGCAGCGGTGCATTGTGACTCATGGCATCATGATCATGTAAAAGTCGATGATGTCTCTTCCGGCATCCATTAACTTTGCATTCGTTGGCCCTATTGCAGACTCTTGCCATGTGGCCAACTCGTAGACACGAGAAATAAAGCCGTTGCCTTTTTACGAATGTCCACCTTTTTAGCGAAGAGGCTAAGTTAAACTCGTTGCAGTCCCTGACTGCGTGTTGTCCATTACAGATTGGACACTGTTTGGTGCGACCTCGGTGACGCCCTTCATTATTCTGTTCAATGCTGGCATGCAGCACTCTACGCCTTTGCTCCTTACTATCGACGTCCACAATCGTACATAACACATTGGCGTAGTCCGTTAACCACGCGCTAAAATGTACGACTGTCGGGCAAGGTCTAATCGTAGCTGCATATCTGGCCCATTCCACCCTTTTACTTGGTGGTAGTTTAGCGACCAAATCCTCCATCAGTGTAGGATTCGCTAAATGCTGTTCCCCGTTAGCCGATTGTAGAAAGGCGGCAAGGTTACTAACGCGTGTACGATTTTAGATTTTAGCTATGCTGTGCTCCTGAATTGCCTACCCCTCTCGAATGCTAATTAGCTGGCTGCGTATTAGCTGTTCTGGGCGGCCATATCTGAAACGTAATTGTTCCATTACGTTGTTCACATTCCCGAGATGTATGAGCAACGACTTCACGGTATCACGTGCTTCTCCTTTGAGTGCCTTTAACAATCGCTGGTTATTCTCCAGATTCGTACAGTTGTACGCCAAAGTTGTCTCCGTAAACGCGCAGAAGAATATAGGCTAATCCTCAGGTTGGCCTCCAAACTCGGGTAGATCTGGAAATTTGCGTAGCAGTCATTCGTCGTTCCTGGGAGTCGTCCATGCGAAGTGCCCAGTTGCCTGCGTTGGCTCCAAAATTATCGCTTGTTGGTTCTCCTGTGCCGGAGTGAAGCTGAGCGTTGGCTGTGCAATGCCTGCAGAGCAATATGGCGTCGAGCGGCTTGATGTTGTAGAGCAGTTATCCATAACTGTAGCCCGTTCTACCATTTGCAACTGTGTTCCCAAATTTCCACTCAATGACGTAGGCAGTCATTGATGGCTATCTGCTCAAAATGGCAGTTCCACTCAAAATTGCAGTTTCACTCAAACTTACTTTTGAATTTGGGACTACACTCATAGTTGCAATTTCACTCAAACTTCCACTCGACGATGGCTCTACGCTCAAAGCTCCGATCAAAGATGGGGACAGGTTAGCTGTACCACTCACGCCAGAATAACTCGACCTAACGGGATCAGTAACTGTACTCACATGTGCTTGACCAGTTTTTGACCTCTGCAACTCGTGCTCTAGCGCAGCGACTCTCTTTATCAAATCCATGACTTGCGTACTTGAGAGTTGCATGCTTGGGCTTTGGCGCTCCTGTCAATGTGCTGGCTCGTGCACTCACTCCCGCGGCCACAGTGCCGGCAGGTTGTACACTTGTGCCCACATCCACGGTGCTGGGGCTTTGTGGTGCGCTAACAGCGGGGCCTTACCATTCTACTTGTCCTCTTTGGCTGCGTCCCACTCGCCGTGGAAGCTATCTCCTGGCCATCGTTTAAGCGTGGGCTTTTCCTGGGTGACCGTTGTGTCATCCTACTCAGCTTGGAGATGGTTTCTACTTTATTTTACGCTGGCTGCGTACCAATGGTGACTCTATAACTGGGTGGAGGCCCAGCCTGTGCTGTTTCTATGTACACACACTGTAACTCCAGCGCAAGTCGCCCTTGCTGTTTCTTACAATAAGAACTGCGAATAAAAGATCATGTCGCGTGTCAAACGAAGGTGGAGTTGTAATTTGAACACTGCAAGGCTTATGCCTGGCCCCTGGCCATGTTACTCCGATGTTGATAGACGCAGCGTAATGCAAAACGTGCTAGTGCAAGTGCAAGTGCAAGTGTTTTATTCTGAACGGATTACAGAGGTTAAAACTTAGATGTATATTCCTTTAGAATCTTACCGCAGTCTTTCCTCCTACGGCCTTCGAACTCACGACAATAATGAGCTTAACATTCAAGTAATGGCGGTAACAAGCCAAATACAGTGTGCCCGTACATTCAGAGGGCAAAAATACATACTTTCAGAATATACTTAATACTAAACAATCGATAACTACATGTACTGATTTAAGACTGGAGAATACTGCTAAGCTCAGCCAATGTACCCGATGTATTCTGACACATTCAATGGATACACACCATTTATTAAGTGCACGGGGAATAAATTGAAAAATCAAATGTCTAAATACATGATAACGTTACGTCTAAATTTAGAGCCGACACTCTTAATAAAACTCTCAGAGATGCTTCATCTGTTCTGGAAACGCAGATTTAGTTTGTCTCCTTTCTTTTTTTCTTTTCTTTTCTTGCCCACTCCTTCTGTACAATGCTTTCATTGTTACCTTGTCTCTAGATTGACCCTGTAAAAAGGTTACCACATTTTACAAGCAGTTTCTAATTTCATAAGCTATAATTTTTTAAAATTTAATTGAATTCGTTTTACAATATAGGCGCAATAAACGCCAGTGAACCTAAGTTTTTAAATATTGTCGCTATTTAATTTATAAACTTTTGTATTAACACAAGTTCCTCATAGAAATTCAGTTTAAGATATATTGCAGTCCTATTATATCTTGAGAACGCTTTGGATGGAACCGTTGTCGTAGTATATATGATCATTAGAAACAATGCGCACTGCCTTAATTACAAAAGTTCGGATTAGTTCCCCAAAGTTGGATGCCGTAAATCCTATATTGGTTTAGTCTTTCTAGTAACCTGCCATAGATTGTGGTGGAATTCACTAGGTTTCAGTTTGTCAAGGTAGGAGTCACAGGCACGCCTCCTCCTTGTCTTTGCAGTTTATTGAAACAAACCAGACATGCCAGAGTCTTCGTTTTTTGTGGTCTTCATAATTTTGCGACAGGGACAGTCAGGCATGGGTACCCTTACCAACGATATCGAGCTAAAATGCAAGAATTTCGCATCGACGTGGCAAACCCTTTTATGATTTCATATTACCCGCCCCTTTGAAAGAGAAGAAATGCCTCCGAGATTTGAGAAATCTTAAATTTGTGGGTATTTTTGCTTGTCGGACACATACACATACAGACAGTTAAACGGTAAATAGACAATATGAAAGAGCACTGAGAGTAAGCAAATGCAGTTTCCTGTAGTGTGAGCGAATAAAGGGAATAAAAGAGATCAGCTTTGCCCTTCCCTCACACAAGTCTTATGTATTTCGTACACACGCTCTCTGTTACAGCGTGTGGCCGCTCTCGGACCCGAACAAAAACGAAGGCGACTTTGGACCATAATAAATCGACGGGGACCACCTTTTGGCTCACTTGTCCAGTCAATATGTTGTATGGTTAGTGGTGATACCCTGAACCATCTTCTACCAACACAAATGCAGGTCACGCTACAGACGTGTTAGCCATAGCAGTTAAAAACGATAACGAAAGGCCTTTGTAGTGGGTATATGACTTAAAAGAACACCCTATATTCAAATATAATGTATGCGGCACTTTGTTGCAATAAGAATTACAAATAAACAATAACAATTATACATTAAACAATCGCAGAGCCACTTTATGTATTAGCTCTGGCTCATATTACGCAGCTCATATCACTAGCCAATGCAATCCCAACAATGCAGCATTGTGACACAAGTAATTAATTTTTAAAGTATCCTACAACAACAAGTTCAATAAACATACGTTGAATCAAAATATTGCCGACAAAGCGAATCGACCATTACGACATCGATTGTAGTTTTGTCACCCAGCATATATGTAGCTAACAATGCAAATCTGACACCAACGCATCGATCAGCTACGCCGATGACGCTGATGCTGCCAGCAAACTGTCGCTACAGATTTGCCGCCGCTGCCTCTGCCTCTTCCCAAATGTTTAGTCTAAGATTTTTTCCTGAATAAAACACACGTATTTAAATATAACTGGCGCGCAAAGAGGGACCAACGAGAGGAATCCCGATTAAGTTCGATTAGTGCAGATTAATTTCTGTGCGACTCCGTTGGCCCAAGTATTTATTGAGACTGTTCCTAATAAAGGAAAGCAAATACTACGCTCGGTCGGTGAATTAAAATTCACTAATCCTTCGGTGGACTACAAGCCTTGTCAGGCAAGCCCGCAGGACTCCTTCTCACCTTGTGAGCTGCAGGATCTAATATATATATACTCTTATATATACATATGTATACGTATGTATATAACCACATGGTTTCTTTAATAACTTTTATGTTTCTTAGCCTATCTTGATCAAATTCAGCAGTAGATATTATTGTGCAATATTCGTGTATTCCTAATAAGACAATTGTGGCTTTTATTACTCGAAAGTTTCAATAAATTTATTTAATTGATTTATAGCAATTGATTTATAGCAATGGGGTGGAGGCGGAGATTTGCAATAGTTTTAAAATTAAGGATACGTGGTATTTGCGAACAATTCTAGGAACCAGATCTCAAATTTGGTAGTTCTTAACACAAAAGAAAATATAAAATCGGAATTACAATGCTGTTGATAGAATTAAAAGAAGACACGCATGAATGTGTGTGTGTATACAGAAAGTCGTGCAATGTTTGTGTTTTTATTTAATAACTTCTGTGTTTCACAACCGATCTTGATGAAATTTTCTGCATCTTATTGTACTATAGAATATTCGCGCATTATTAAAAGTCAATTGCATTAAAATTGTGTCTTTTATTTGTCGGCAGCATAGCTATGATGTAGTGGCGGGCAGGAGTTTGGGTATGGGGTTGGAGATGCTTCCTTCTTTATGTTACATGCATTTATATTTTGTCCATAACATCAAGCTCTGCAGACATCGACAACTTACAATTTCTTTGCAATCAATATTTAATGGCAAACCAAGGGAATTTAATAAGGCCCCCATGATCAATACAGAACAAGTGTTCTAACCGTCAAACCCATTCTTGCAGCAGCAACAACACAGACAAATGCAAAGGCGGTAAACATACCAACAACATAGAATTATAGCAGAAGAACCAAATTTAGCAGCTACCATTCGTCAAATTCTAGATTAACAATTACCCAAACTTTTGGAACAAAATCAAAAATCTACTTTCGACTTTACTATTGCAGAAAATCAAGAAATCTTCATTGAAAACCAAATAAATCTAGATGACCTAGATAAAGTCCCTGATATCGAAAAAGCTTGCGAGATTTTTCCGGTGACCCAGGCGAATTCGGATCATGAAAAATGAGTGTAGATAGAATATTATAAACTTATGCGCATACCGTCGGTACAGCAAAGTAATTTGGTATTCTGCATACCGTTCGCAACCAAATCGTAGGCAATGCAGACATTGCATTACAATCGTACAACGACCCCTTTGAATTGAAAAGCCATAAGCTATATTAGAATTTTCGATATCTCTGTACTACACAATAAAACAACCATAATCTACATTATTAGAATTTCACAATTAGAGGCAATTACATTCCAACACTTGTTTATCAAATCTGTAATAATGAAATATTCTTATACGACAACATTTTATTAAGTATCCCTAGTAGTTGTAAAACTTTCAATTTTGTAACTATTTGCGATAAAGTAAAAACTATTAATCTTAAAGAATTAAAATGTATTGCTAAGCTAGTTCAGCAATGCTGACCACATACCAAAGGTGGAAGAAATAGATGACAGCATCGTGCTTTTAAACGATTTTAACGGAACAATGCAACAACAAAATACCACTCATCACATGTAGGTGTCCCACCTACTTGATGCACTTTTGGAACGACACAATCAACAAAAAAAAAAAAAAACCACTCGTCCTGGCGGCCCCAAGAGAATTGAACCGATCACATATCTTATTACTGGAAGATTACACACTTTGCAAATCAAGAACATGAAATGCCTACAAAAATAGAGACCTATTCTTCTGCAAATCGCGTTGCCATCATCAGCCTTCTTGGCTCTTTACTGGTAAACACATAACTCTTCAGGTATAGGAACACTCCATTCGAGTTCAACAATATCCCATACTTTTAAACAAAAAATAATAAATAAATAAAGGGTCTACTTGGGGACAAGTAGGAATTATAAGAGGGAGAGTTAAATCGCGCAATGTTGCAATGTTGGCATTGCATTGCTTAATTGGTTCGCAATAAGAGTTGGGTTATTATTTAATAGCTCTGTGGTGATAGCGCAGAGGTGGCGATAGGTATAAAATGAAATATAGTTGATATATATATAATATTCTAGAAGCAACATATCAAGTTTGTTGACTCTAGCTCCTTAATATTTACCCAATTTTCTAAAAAACCAGGATGTCGATATCGATTCTTATCGATTGCTTGGAAACGGAGTAAGTTATCGATTAAAGGAAACAAACTGGATCTGTGCAACAATTAGATATACTGTAGAAAATTTCATTAAGATAGGTTAAGCAACACGTGTTTGCAGCTAGCGCAGTTCGAAGAATTTCTGAATACGTGTACACACACATTCATGCTCGTCTGCTTCGAATTATATCAAGAGCATTGCGGCCGCTCTCGAACCCTAAGAAAAACGAAGGCGACTTTGGACCAGCCGTATTTGCGACAATAGGCCCCAGCAAAATACTCTAGTCCATATGTTATTTGGTTAGTGATTCTGATCAAGAATATATATACTTAATAGGGTCGGAGATGGTTCCTTCTGCCTGTTACATACATTTGCACAAATACATTATACCCTTTTTACCTATTTTAATGAGTTCAGGGTATAAAAAACATAAATATAATATAACAAACTTTCATTCTTAATACTAAATACACTTTCGATATATATAGTAATAACGAAAATCACCGTTGAACTTCTTTCATCTAATAAATATGTACACATTAAATTATTTCGGTGATTAAAAAAAACAAACCTGTGTAACATCCTTTCTGTCTAATTATTCCTCATTTAAATACTTATCTATTTCGCTCTGTTGTTGCTCTAGGGCAGCGGTTTTAGCCAAAAATAGCTATATAATTTTCGAAAATTTTGTGACCTAAAATAAATATAAATATTGTGATCAAACCATTACCAATAGCATACACAACTATATATTCGTTTTACACCTTTGTCAATGTTATATTTCTTTCGGTAGATATTTCTGTGGTGACCTCATAAAATGGGTTCAAAACGGTAAGCAATTCCTCGAAAACAATCTATTCATTTTACAGTAAAATTAAGTCTGGTCGAGTTCGAGGCAGTACAATAGCCAAGGCGTCTTTAAGAGCTTAAAGCCTACTAACCATATCGTACGTCGAATTTCAGTGTGGGTGAACGTCCATTTTCAACTTCAGTCTAGGCAAATTCAACTGGTTTTGAGTTTTTTGAAGTTTTTGCAATCCACCAGCACTTCAAGGGAATCGTTTTTTGTAAAAATATGCGGAAATTATAAATTGTGTGCCGTTATCCATTTTCTTGACAACCAAGTAAAACCGATTTTATAATTGATTCGTCCGGATCAATTTAGTAAGCTGTTATGAGTGAACTAAATGACCGGATCGATTTGGTCATGAACGGAGTCGGTCATGAACGATGTATTCCGTACTCGTTCAGTCGGTGAGTACTCGTTACTCTCAGTGCTCTTTTGTAGTGTCTATCTACCGTTTTATTGTTTGTGTGTGTATATGTCCGCACATGCTCAAGAGTAGGTGGCTTTTTTTCCCTTTTAAAGAGACGAGTAATATGAAATAATAAAAGGGTTTGCCACGTCGACGCGAAATTCTTGAATTTTAGCTCGTTATCGTTGGTATGGGTACCTAAGCGTTGCATTTAAGCGCTGGTGTCCCTGTTGGTTGCCAGCCTGCCTGTCCCCAACGCAAATTTGACAAGACATGAAATCTTTGTGATTCTCTGCATATCGAGCTCTACACACAGGCACATACACACAAATGTGTGAAAATGTTTACGGAATATCACAAAGCATTGTTTCGCCCAATTAATCAGCCTTAACTCAACAATCCAACGAAAATCAAACCAATGCCCAAGTTATTTCAGGAAATAATACAAATAACTCATTTGAGAGGATAAAACATCAACTAGAAAAACAATTAGAACTCAATGATAATGTCTGTCCTATATACTTAACACTCTATATATCTATCTAGCTTACATGTCTTTACTTTATTAACAATCTTCTTACTTTCTTTTTTCCTATTTATTGTATTTGATTAATTAATATAGCAAACTAAGATTATTTTTAATTATACTGAAGAACACTTTTTTCCTACTTACACCCTTCTGCTTAGATGTAGGCTCTAATAGCGTCACTGACAAATTTAGCTGTGAAAAGGGGCACAGCTGGCCGGGCTGGCAAATAAATAACCTCCATCGGTCGGTGATGCTATTTAGAGAACTGTGTATTCTAACTAGGCTTTTAGCATATAATTCCATTATCTACTGTATGTATAATATACTGAATAATGAGGAAGACACTCGTTTTGTCGACCAATAATAAATAAAAAATAAAATAAAATAATGTACTTAATATCATCATATTATTAGTAATTAAGTTATGCAAGTATATCTTAAAGCGCTATGCAAACTGCTACAATTGAGATCATGTAGACGAAACTGTCAGAGCGATTTACCTCCTCCCAAGGTTCGGACTCAAAGAAACTGACTTTTGCAACTTTTACCAAAAACTCGGAACAAAGCCTTTTGTTAGTGGCGGCTTGAACGCCAAACACCCATGGTGGGGCTCCAGACTGACGAATCCAACGGGAGCGAGATATACAAAAGTTTAAGAAATTGGTAAGTATATACATTCAATTCTCCAATAATAGTGACGTACAGTACTATACCTGAATTGCTAGCGAAGCCATACAACATAATCTCTGCAACAACGGATATAAATGCTTTTAAAATCTGCCAAGAAGCAACTATTTACTTGAATGTTTCGTTAAAACAGGAGATAAGATAGACTTTGCGGTAGAGCTTCATACAAGTGTCATTCACAAAGCGAGCTACATATGTATACTTCGCCTGCAGTTAGGCATCAACAATCAAACAATCTAGCCAGCCGTATTTTTCAGCTGAAGTCCAGCGACAAATACAAAATAAAATTTCGTGGAAAGGATGGAAAGAAAGCCGATACCCTGCTGACAAACGATTGTATAATAAAGCCTCATCTGATCTGAAGAAATCATTGTCTAATTTGAAAAATCAACCTCTTGCTGCATACGTTAGAAATCTAGATCTATAATCTTTCAGATACGAACACAATTATGGAGAGCGACTTAATATATTAAACTACCTGGTTAGAGAAACACAATAGGTTGTAAGAGTAATGGCGAATGGTGTAGGACTGAAGACGAGCAAGCTTGTATTTCAGACAAATAATATTGAACACACTGAAGTAGAAAATTTTCTTGACTCACCCTGTCAAATATCAAATTCGTCACATTAGCTTCGAGGAAGATATTGAAAACATAAACAATACAAAAACACCAGGCTCTGACAAATTCTATGGTTTAACGATTAAAAACCTTCCTCAAAAATACACTCGTTTTCTAACTTTTATATTCAATGCAACATTCAGACTAGACCACTTCCCAAGTCAATGGATAAGTGCAGAGATAATTATGATTCTTAAGTCAAGCAAACGTGAAAATTAGCTCTTGTCGTACCGTCCCATTAACCTACTTGTGATGGGGTGATACGTTTTATTCCTGTAAATGTAAATATAAATTGCCATTGGCATGATCAGCTGATGACAATCAACTTCGATGGGCAGCATTGCACCATAACATTTATGCAATTACATATGATCAGCGTATGTTAATAACATAACCAGAGTGACCATGACCGGATGTTAATGACGTTGCGAATGCAAATATCGTGTATTGGGTGGATGCTTATTGCCTCTTTTAGTTTTGGCGTAGCGTCATTCTTTTCTATTTTAATCGCCAACGAGTGCAGTCGCTTTAGAAATTAAAAAGTTCAATTTTTCACGTGGGCGTAATAAACCCACGTGTATCGACATTCTAGCTCGAACACAAAGTCTCGAAAAAAAGGAAAATATCAGAATTCGGACATTGACAAATCTTCACTAAGGAATCGTTACTGGAGTCGAGGGGTGCCTTTCCTGTGTGTGCTAATTTGCGGCGATGCGTTATTGAGTGCCAAAAAGAAAAATTACGCACAACGCCAAAGCCCAAAGCACCAAATAGCGACAATTTACACTGGTGGTAGGACACGAATTTCTTAATGCCGGACCAAGATTTCAGCATCGTCTCATTTTCTGAAAATAAGATTTGAACCTCGCTAACTAATAGTTCTTGCTGCACGCACAGGCAGACCAACGTGACCACGTGTTCGACCCATCAATTCCCGGACATTCTTGAGCGCAGATCTGGTGGCTAACCAGTGCGCACCCTCACTCGGATTTACAACACCTGATATAATTGTTAATCGACATATTGGCCGTAGGTATAAGCGAAGGGCATAAGTAGGCATAAGTATTTAAATTGCAATTCTTTCCGTTTTATATTGCTGACATTGTCTTTCGATCCTGATTTAGCGTGTATATGTCTCTGACTACTATATTTCTACGTTATACAGCTCAATTAAGATTCCACAGCAGATCATCGTCGTCAACAGGCCTGCTGACATCGTTGGATTATACTAAAGTAGTGAGAACTGTGTGAAAGAACAAAAGAAAATAAGCCAACTTATCGAATTATACATATTACTTAAATCATGGTTATAGTCAGCGGGTGTGCTCCTAATCAGCCTTCGTAATTACAGATAATTTTTTTGTGGATCATTCACATCAGCAGTGACTTAATATTAGTTTCGAAGTGTAATCTCGTTCATGTATGTTTTTGCCCAGATTGAGTTTAGTTTTATAAAAAAGAAAACGTTCTTTTAACGTAATGTGGGGGGCGGGGGGGTCTTATGTTTCCATTTTTGTGTGGGAAGCAAGATCACATGCGCGTAAGTGGATGCTCATGAGGAAGGGCGGGCGGGGGAGTCCTATGTTTCCATTTTTGTGTGGGAAGCAAGATCACATAGAGGAGGAGGGGGAGACCGTTGGAGTCGCGTGCGCAAGACGGGAAGGGTGGGGGAGGGGGTGGAAGGGGAATTGGGTGGACACGAGCAAGCGACGGGTTGTTATGCTTCCATTTGTGTGTGTGTGGGGAGCAAGATCACATTTGTTTACGCTGGATGTGATCGGAATGGAAGGGAAGAAGTTGAGAGGGAGTGCGTTGGCAACGCATGCGCAAGATCATGAATATTTTTCTTTAGGTTGACATTTGTGTGTGTGTGTGTTGAAGAAGGGTACGGAGGTGTTATGTTTCCATCACATTTGTTTACGATGGATGCGATTGGATGGGAAGGAGCGAAGGGGAGGGGGAGCGCGCTGCTATGTTATCAGCGAGCTATAATGTGGCTGGGGGGAACTAAAATGAAGTGAATATTATTTTTAAATAAAATTTATTTAGTTATCCGAAAGTTTCAAAGTGAAAAGTCATTGAAATCACAATATTAAAAAATGGCATCAACATTAGCAAACAATAATCAAAATGCACAACGCTTTTGTGAGGTTTGTGGAGTAACGGTGGCTCATAATCGCTGGGCACAACATTTGCGGACAAATGAGCACAATAAGGCCTTCACTCCGTTGGATGGCCATGTTCAACATCTGGATTCCAAAACCGGATTAACACCTATTCATATAGCACTGTTTCGGATAACGTTATGCTCCCTGAAGAGTTCCTATTGGAAGCAGGAAGTTCATTACTTCCAATAATGGAAAACGTTTTAGAGGTGCACACCTCATATAAAGTGAACTTTGAGCTTTTCGCTGAATATTTGAAAATAAATAATAATAATACTGATGGTGAAGATTTTGAAATGATCAAATCCCATCAAACTGAAATGTGAGTGGCTACGAAGTCTTCTGACTTAGAAGAAATATTCGTAAGCCTATCAGCCATGATAAGTTTAAAGATGGATGAATTCTAAGAGAGAGATAGTGGTTTGACTCTCATATAAATTTTACGTTTGGAAATGAACGTCAATAAATATAAGCCACTAAGAGGCTCTAGTTTTATTCCATTACCACGGAAATTGAGCTTGAAGAAACCTATTATTAATATAAAAAACGAAGATGAGTTTTGTTTTAAGTGGGCTTTAATAGCAGCCTTAAAGAGCTTGCAACATAATGCTGATAGGTGTGCACCATATGAAATCAATGATATAAGGAGTCCAATTATTGAAATTGATGAGATATTCTCACTCAAATTTCATAATATGGAATTTCCATTATAGCTCAGACATTAAATTGTTTGAGCAACAAAATACTTACTTAAGTATAAATGACTTTGGCTATGATGAAGACATTAATGAAATTATTGGACCACTCTATCTAACCAAAGAGCACCGGGGGAAGCATATTAATCTGTTGCTTTTGGAAAAGCAAGATATATCACATTATGCATGGTTTAAGAATCTATCAAGGTAAGTATGGAATACAAAAAAAAAAAAAACAAAAAACAAAAAAAAATAAAAATATATATATATATATATATATATATATATATCTTTTTTAATATCAATCATAATTTCTCCTCCAGGCTCACACACAATCAGTTGACTTCGCATACGAGGAAATTACATTTCTGTCATGTATGCTTAAACTATTCGCATAACGACAGAATGCATGGCGAATAGTGTGGAAAAGTGGTGACGAAGCTTCAAACAGCGGATAAGGCGAGTGTAAAATTTAAGAATTATGCAAATAGTTTAGATATACCTTTTATTATTTATGCAGATTTCGAGTGCGTTTTAAAATCTATCAATAGGAATGTGAGCGAGAATGTAATAAGCATTCAAGAACACATTCCTGTTGCATACGCATATTTCATAAAATCTGCATATGATTCTAGTTTAGATAAATTTGTTATTTAATGATGGTTTTGGCGACCTTTCCATTTTTATAATAGTTTAGTTAGCTGACTCGAGGTCCAGAGTCCAGAGTTAACAATTGCCACATTAGGAAAGACGAAACATTGGTATCTTTTGACGTAGTATCCTTGTTTCCCAGCATACCAATGGAATTAGCACTTGACACAATAAGAAGACAATGGACAAAGTTAGAAGAACACACAAGTATACCTAAACAACTATTTATGGACATAGTTAAATTTTTTATACAAGAAAACAGATATTTCAAATACGAAGACAAGATATACACACAACTAAAAGGAATGCCAATGGGATCACCAGCCTCCCCAGTAATCGCAGATATAGTAATGGAGGAACTATTAGACAACGTGACGGAAAAATTGACAATAAAACCAAGACTTTTGACCAAATATGTAGATGACATGTTTGCCATAACGGACAAAACAGATGCACAGAAGATTCTGAAAGAATTGAACTCCTTCCATAGACACATTAAATTCACAATTGAATTAGAAAAAGACGGGAAACTACCATTTTTAGACTGTTTAGTAATTAGATTGGACAACACACTCAAAATTTAGTGGTATAAGAAACCCATAGCCTCCGGACGAATACTCAACTTCAATTCAAACCACCCCAAGAGTATGATAATCAATACAGCAATAAGCTGTATGAAAAGAATGCTTAACATATCGGACACAATATACCACGAAGAAACTATACATAAAATTAAAAAACTCTTAACGAAAAATGACTTCCCTTAAAATGTAATTAACACATTATTAAAAAGACGACATATCAGAACAGAAAAGCCTACAGAACCTAACAAAATATACAAATCCCTAATATATGTCCCACGACTATCAGAACGCCTCACGAACTCGGATTGCTACAACAAACAAGAAATAAAAGTAGCACACAAACCTACGAACATGTTACAAAAATTCTTTAACAAAATTAAAGCAAAAATTCCTATGGCCGACAAAAGTAATGTAATTTACCAAATACCATGTGCTGGGGAAAATAACAACAAATGCAATAGTGTGTACATAGGCACAACAAAATCAAAACTAAAAACAAGCATTACCCAACATAAATCAGACTTCAAATTAAGACATCAAAATAATATGTAGAAAACAGCACTAATGACCCATTGTATGTGAAGCAACCACACGCCAAATTTTGATGCAACAACAATCTTACAACAAGAACAACACTACAACAAACGACACACATTAGAAATGCTACACAAAATTAACACACCAATGAACAAACGACTAAACTACAAGACGGACACCGAAAATTGCGCTCACTTGTACAAGTTAACAGAAGCCAACGACACCAGCTCCAGATGCTGATATAGCACTGGGCCGGATGTTCTTACGAGCTAACAGGGTCAGCAAAATGCAATATAACACCAGCCACAGATGCTGACATAGCTCTGGGCCGGATGTTCTTGCACGACGGCAGCGCACGAGGCGCAAGCTAAGCATTCTAGCGGCTGTTGTGAAAAGCACACAATAGCTTAGGTATTTTTGATCAATCTTTTGTAAATTTAGTTTTTAATCCGACTTTCACTGAGGCACATCGGTCCAGCGACTTCGCGTATAGTATAGGCCTAGTGTTTTATAAATCATTTTCAAAATAAAGTTCTATAAAAATAACCCGCGAGGGCTTATTATTTAAATCCTAATTGGCGCCCAACGTTTTTCGGACCATTTTGTTCTATAATTATTTTATGTGCTGTGCAGTGTAAATAACTAACCTACCAGTGCCAAATAAAAGCTGTGCCTGACCTACGTCAACTTACGTCAGCGACACAAGCCCTATAAAAAACAATTTGATACACCGAAGCCGCTGGAGCTCTTCGGCCAGTGACTTGTCACCAAACCAGCGCGCAAGCGGGTTTGGGCAGCGACGTAATCCAACACCATAGACTTCAGCGAAGGATAAAAAGAAAAAAGGATTCACGACTGCAGCGTGGGAATCAGTAGTTTTATACGTAGAACACACAAAACTTCTAGGATCAAACAATATGTAAGTGGGCCATCATTTGGCACAAACTTTTTTCAATTTGCGTGATCTATTTAAAATTAAATCGTAAAAAATTATAAGTAGAAATATTAAAATTGAATAACACAATTTTGCTTCCATCAGCAATTTTCAATAAACTCTCCTCTGTCAACATTCATTTAATTTACCGTTGTTGACTTGCCCTTGAAATAGTGTTGTTATTATTGTTGACAAGTATAGTCCATGAACAGCTCGTTTCTCAGGTACAGAGACCGCTCTACGAGGGGATCTGAGTCAGACGACTCCACCACCTTAGATAGGGAAGCCGTCCCGCAAAAAATCGCTGACAACAGGTGTAAAATAGGAATGGAGCCTGAGCAGCTTAGGGCCTTGGTGCAGGCCGCCTTAGAAGCACAAAGCGCAATATTGACGCAAAGAGATGCAGAACTGAGGGCTTCCTTAGACGCTCAGATACAAGAATTAACAGGCAGAATATCTACCAGTAGTATAGAAACACCGCCGGTCCATGCATTTGAGCCGGTGGAAATCAGAAACGACGTTCAATGTAATGAACCATTGGACGCCGTTAAATGTTTACCAGAATTTCGGGGGTACCAGAGACGTACGCCTCTTGGAGACAAGCTGCGATAGCGGCATATAAAATTTACAAGCCATACGACGGCAGCTCACGCCACTACCAGGCGGTAATTATTATAAAGAGCAAAATTAGAGGGGCAGCTGACGGCGTTTTGGGTCAGTTTGGCACAGTAATGAATTTTGATGCCATCATAAACCGTCTCGATTTCACATACAGGGATAAGAGAGGCATTCACGTCATAGAGCAAGAGATGAGCACCCTAAGACAGGGCTCATTAACAATTTTACAATACTATGACGAGTTTGAGAAAAAGCTTACTCTTCTCACCAATAAGGTCAACATGTCTTATGAACCAAGCATGGCACAAGGGCTCTGTACAAAGTTTAAAGATGATGCGTTGTGTGTTTTTGTCTCAGGCCTAAAGCGTAGCCTGACGGATGTTCTGTTCGCGGCAAAGCCTAAGGACTTACCGTCGGCCCTAGCTCTAGCGCAAGAGGTAGAGGCAAACCATGAGAGGTACGCCTTTGCCGCTAGCTTCGCTAAAGGACAAGAAGATAGGGAACGAAAAGTGACCCCGAGGCCGCAGGTCCGTCAGCAAGATAGGGGTCATGAGCAGGGGGATCCGCAACCCAGCGGTTCCAAAAATCCTCACTTCACTAAACAACAGAAACAGCAACAAAGTCAATTTGAGCAACAGAGTGGCAGGTGGAACAAAGGTGGCGGGTCACAGGAACCAATGGACGTCGATCCTTCTGTGTCTAAAATTCTACAACCATCGCAAGCACCAGCCTACGTTAACTCTAGCGCTCCTCAAGCCTACAAAAGAACGGCCACGTCTGGGCGTTTAAGCGGACAGAGGAGGCAGAGAGTCAATCACACAGCTCACGAGCCTGATCAAGATTCAGGTTCGTATGCCAGCTCTGCAGCAGCAGCAGAACAGACACTCTCAATTTTTTAGGGGAAGCTCCCTGCTGCCCTTCATCAGTAGAAGAGTAGCAGGGATCCAGATGAGATTTCTCTTCGACATGGGCGCTTCCAAGAATTATATCAGGCCACATAAAAATCTAAAAGGTGTGTGCCCAGTAAATTGTCCCTTCTCTACCCATTCTATACACGGCACCACGAAGATCACTCATAAGTGCCTTATATCTCTGTTCGGCAAAACAGCCACATTTTTCTTACTCCCAAACCTGTCCACATTTGATGCAATTGTGGGCCTCGACTTGCTCACGCAAGCAGGAGTTTCGCTTTGTCTTTCTTCTGGCCAACTCAAAGTGGCGCAGAAACTGAACAAATCGAATTCCACAGGTGCGCGGATGTTAACTTTACCAATGTTGACTGCGCCGATGCGCCCGATGCTGTAATAGATGCATTCCTAAAGATGCTAAAAAGCAAACATAAGGCCTTCGCAGATCCGGAAGAAGCACTTCCCTATAACACATCAGTGATGGCAACTATCAGGAACACTGATGAACAACCAGTTTATGTCCGACTGTACCCCTACCCCATTTGAGCAGCGGAATTCGTTAATAAAGAGATTCAAAGCCTTCTGAAGAACGGTATCATCAAAAAATCTGTCTCCCCCTACAACAACCCCATTTGGGTGTTGGACAAGAAGGGGACGGACGAGTCTGGTAACAAGAATATGCGCCTAGTAATGGATTTTCGCAAACTTAACGAGGAAACCATCGCAGACAGATACCCTATGCCTAACATTCCAATGATTTTGGGGAATCTTGGCAAAGCTAAATACTTTTCGACATTGGACCTAAAATCCGGCTATCACCAGATCACGCTAGCAGAGCGTGACCGTGAAAAATCAGCCTTTGCAGTTAACGGGGGGAAGTACGAATTTTGTCGACTTCCCGTTGGGTTGAAGAATGCGGCCAGCATCTTCCAAAGAACTGTTGACGACATACTGCGTGAGCAAATTGGCAAATCTTGCTATGTCTACGTTGACGATGTCATCGTCTTCTCAAAAGACAAAAGGTCTCAAGTCCAACATGTAGAGTGAGTCTTAAAGAGCCTGTACGAGGCAAATATGAGAATCTCCAAGGAAAAATCGCGTTTTTTTTAAGAAAAGCGTAGGTTTTCTTGGCTTCTTGGTAACCAGTAATGGAGCTACAACGGACCGTGAAAAAGTCAAAGCGATTCAGGAGTTCCCAGAACCAAAGAATATATTCGAGATCAGATCATTTTTAGGACTGGCCAGTTACTATAGGTGTTTCATCAAAGACTTTGCCTCAATAGCAAAACCCATTTCTGATCTTCTAAAGGGCGAGAATGGGTCAGTAAGTAAACATAGATCGCGAAACATCCCGGTAGAATTCTTTGAGATTCAGCGTCACGCATTCCAAAAGCTACGCAACATTTTGTCATCAGAAAACGTCATGCTCAGATACCCTGACTTTAAGAAGCCGTTTGATCTAACGACAGACGCTTCAGCTTACGGCATAGGGGCAGTGCTTTCTCAAGAGGGTCGCCCCATCTCAATGATTTCCAGAACATTGAAACCCCCGGAGGTGAACTACGCCACCAATGAGCGGGAACTTTTGGCTATAGTTTGGGCCCTTAGCAAGCTACGTCACTACCTATATGGGGTAAAAGACATTAACATTTTCACGGACCACCAACCGTTAACTTTTGCCGTTTCTGAGTCAAACCCGAACGCCAAAATTAAAAGATGGAAGGCGCGCATTGAGGAAACGAATTCGCGAATATTGTATAAGCCAGGCAAGGAGAATTTAGTTGCTGATGCGCTATCGCGACAACAGCTCAACACTCTTGACGAGCTGACCTATACAATTGAGTCGACCGAAAAGCCACTTAATTGTTTCCAAAATCAAATTGTCATTGAAGAGGCACGCGTCCCCACCAAACGCAACTTCATTCTTTTCGGGGACAAGAGGCGTCATGAAGTGAGCTTCTCTGATCGCACAGTCCTTTTAGATGAACTGCTTGACTTGATTAATCCAAATGCGGTCAATGCCCTCTATTGCAACCTGCACACACTAGCACAGGTGCAGGATGGCTTAGTTCGCATGTTTCCGGGCACAAAGTTCTGGCACTGCAAAATCCGAGTTGCAGATGTTTTCAACGTTGATGAGAGGAGAGAAATTCTCGTTGCCGAACGTAATAGAGCGCACAGAGCAGCTCAGGAAAATGTTAAGCAAGTGTTATCAGAATACTATTTCCCTAAAATGGCGAAGTTGGCTAAGGAAATTGCGGAAAATTGTAGAATCTGCTCAGCAGCCAAATACGATAGGCACCCGAAAAGACAGGAGCTGGGAGAAACTCCGATCCCTGAGACTCCTGGGGAATTGCTACACATTGATATTTTTTCCACGGACAAAAAATTAGTTTTGACCTGTGTTGATAAGTTCTCTAAATTTGCAGTCGCACAACCAATTCAGTCGCGCACTATCGGGGATTTAAAAGTTCCACTACTGCAGCTCATGAATTTCTTTCCACGAGCCAGAACAATTTATTGCGACAACGAGCCTTCGATGAATTCTCAAACGATAAAGACCCTGTTGTTAAACAACTACGGAGTCCATATTGTTAATGCGCCGCCGCTGCATAGCACCTCCAACGGCCAACTCTAGCCGAGCTGGCACGTTGCCTCAAGCTGGAGAGAAACATCAGTGACTCAGTTGAAGTCATAATGCTAGCCAAGATTGAGTATAACAAGACAATACATTCGGTCATCAACAAGAGACCTGTTGATGCCCTCCTTGTGGCCTCAGGCGGACCTGAAAAGGAAATATCAGCAAAGTTAAGGAGTGCACAAGATGCGCTCCGGGCTAGGCTGAACGACCAGCGACAGAATAGAGTCTTTGAAGTAGGCGAAAAAGTCCTAGTAAAAAGAAACCGCAGGCTTGGCAATAAACTCACGCCCTTCTGTGAAGAACGGATCGTAGAGGCAGACCTTGGCACGACCGTTCTCATTGGAGGGAGGGTGGTTCACAAGGACAACCTTAAGTAGGGCGAGAGCTGAAATAAAACATCGATTCTATGCATCTTGAATTTAACTATAAGTTTCAACATTTGAGCTACTAGGCTTCAGCTTTAAGTTTTAATATTTACGCTACTTGGCATTTCCTTAAGGAAGACACGTAGAAATAGTTCGGTCCGTTTTGTCTGTCTTCCGCAGGTTCGGGTTTCTGCTATTTCTACTCACACGCCAAGTATATTCCCATTGTTGAGGGCCAAGTTCTGGTCTGGGAGGAATTCAATTTCGTCAGGCACACAGCAAACATCTCTGAGTACGAGAAAATGGTAATCGAAACAATGGAGCAATGTGAAATGTTTCTGCAGTCACACATGAGAAAGCTTCTAAGCGTAGATGCGTCCCACCTCAGAGATCTATTAGAAGCTCTTGGCGTGCACCACAAAGTGGCAAGAAGTTTAGATTTCTTGGGCACAGCCCTCAAAGTAGTTGCGGGAACACCTGACGCCAGTGACTTCGAGAAGATCAAATTCACTGAGTTACAGTTGGTGAACTCTAACAACCGACAGGTAGCTATCAACACAAAGGTTCAGGAACAAATCAATCAACTCACTTCAAGTGTCAGCACATTACTAAAAGCTGCAAAAAAGAATCAGATAGATTCCGGGCATTTATACGAAACTCTTTTATCTCGGAATAGAATGTTGCTGATGGAAATGCAGAATTTGATGCTCGCTGTTACCCTTGCAAAAATTAATATCATAAGCCCAAATATATTAGATCACGCAGATTTGAAATCTGTTTGGATCGATGAACCCACAGTTACTTCAATAGCTGACCTTATGTCCGTTGCGTCCGTGAAAGTATTACAATCTGTTAATGCCCTTCACTTTATCATTAAGTTCCCGAAAATCAAAATGGCTTGCAGAAAGGTGATGCTGTATCCAGTTGCACATGAGAATGCTGTGCTGCAAATAGACGACAATATTATAGCTGAGTGCGGAGATCAAGTGCTTGCCCTTAAGAATTGCACTTCCACGACGGAAGGAACCTTTTGTCAACTTCCACCGACCAGCTCTTGTGCCAGAGAGCTGCATGCTGGTGGCTTGGCAAACTGCCAAATGCAGCCGAGTCACTTAGACCCGATCACATGGGTCGATGACGGAATTCTGATCATCAATAACCGGCCTGCTAAAGTTTACACTGACAACGGTACTGAGACTTGGGTTCACGGAACGTATCTAATCACGTTCAATAATTGGGCTCTGATCAGCGAAACTAAGTACTTGAATCGCAACAACGTCCAGAGTAAGTTCCCCGGCATCGCGGCATCTCCCCTTCTGAACGTCACCGGCCACCAAGACGTGCTGGAGATCCTGGAGATCATCAAGGAAGTCAAGGACGAAATTGGAAGCGTCGACAGCGTGGCAATAGCCTTCTTATTGGGTGCTGTGTGTTGCACCATAATTTGCGTCGGAGTCACCTAACATGGCATCGGCCAAGGAGATTAAGAAGGTGATCGCCGAGATAGGAGTGGCCGAGGGCGGCCTTAACTTAAAAGGGGAGCAGTTAACAGAAGCCAACGACACCAGCTCCAGATGCTGATATAGCACTGGGCCGGATGTTCTTACGAGCTAACAGGGTCAGCAAAATGCAATATAACACCAGCCACAGATGCTGACATAGCTCTGGGCCGGATGTTCTTGCACGACGGCAGCGCAAGAGGCGCAAGCTAAGCATTCTAGCGACCGTTGTGAAAGCACACAATAGCTTAGGTATTTTTGATCAATCTTTTGTAAATTTAGTTTTTAATCCGACTTTCACTGAGGCACATCGGCCCAGCGACTTCGCGTATAATTTAACTCACTCACTACGGCGTATCGGCGGCCTAGTGTTTTATAAATAATTTTCAAAATAAAGTTCTATAAAAATAACCCGCGAGGACTTATTATTTAAATCCCAATTTACAGACATCTATTGAACTCCTAATCACACTCAGACGTGTAAAATAATGTATGTTAAATGTGTCAATTTATTGTTTAATTTAATATATTTTAATGTTATTTGTTTTTTATACCTTGTGTTAGTGCCCTGAAGACGGTTTTCCGATGCGCAACCGAAATATATTGGAAGTAAAATATCAATAAAATTGTTTTCATTGTATTATTAAAACAAACCCGGACCTCGAGCCAGCTAACTAATTTATGATAAATTTGTTATATATAGTGGAGAAAATGTAGGATTACATTTTGTAACATCTCTCATTGCTGATGCAAGAGAGATTTATAGCAAATATTTATCTACTGTAAAGCCAATCGAAATGAGTTTAGAAGATGAACATAAATTTAAAAATGCTATAAATTGCCACATTTGCACTAAGATTTTAAACTTAGATAGAGTACGGGATCATTTTCACTTAACTGGTAAATTTAGAGGGTTAGCTCATAATGCCTGTAATATAAATTACAAAATTGCCTCATTTATCCGCGTACTTTTTCATAATTTTTCACGTTATGATGCTCATTTGTTTGTATGAGAGTTGTCAAAAGTTGAAGGTGAAATTAAGGTTCTACCTCTCAATAAAGAGATTTACACTTCCCTTTCAAAATACACATATATTACAGAGCATAATACAAATTTGGAAATACGTTTTTAGACTCATTTCTTAGTTAGTCTTAGCTCTAATTTACAACATAATAATTTCACAACTGTTAGAGGTTAGGTTTTTCCCGGACGAAACACACTTTAATCTAACACACCTTAATCATAGGAAGGGAGTTTTCCCATATGAATACTTTACTAAATTTGAATGTTTGCAGAAAACTGTTCTTCCACCAAGGGATAAATTTTTCAACACTCATGCAAATAGAGAATGTTTAGATGATGATTATTTAATCGCTCAGAACGTGTGGAGAGTTTTTAATTGTACAACCCTCAAAGATTATATGGAGCTGTATGTAAAGACAGATGTACTTTTGCTTGCAGATGTTTTTGAAAATTTTCGTTTAACTTGAAAGAATATTTATTCATTGGACCCAGCCCATTATTACACAGCTCCGGGGTTATCTTGGGATGCTATGCTAAAAACAACTGGAATAGAATTAGAATTATTTACAGACATAGATTTGCAAAGATTTATACAAAATGGTATTCGTGGGGGATTAGTACAATGTTTTCAGAGATATTCAATTGCTAATCATAAGTAAATGAATGATTATGATAGCACAAAACCCTCTCAATATTTCATGTCTCGCGATAGATTGGGAGCAGGGGCATTAATCGCAAAATCAAACTTTCATAGCTCAGTGCAATTCTTGTATAATATGTATGCAATCCAAATGAAAAGATTGCATAACTATTATAATAAGCCCATATATTTAGGTTTTACCGTATTAGATCTTTCGAAATTGTTGATGTATGATTTTCATTATGATTATATGGTAGCAAAGCTTAAATCTGATCTAGCATTGAATTATATGGACACAGACGCCTTAATATATACCATTAAAACTGAGGACTTCTATGCAGATGTTAGAGATGATCTTCAAATGAAATTCGACACATCTGAATATTCTGATGATCATGCTCATAAATATGCCCTATAGAGAGTTAATAAAAAAGTCTTGGGCATGATGAAAGATGAGTATAATGGTTGGATAATGAAAGAATTCATAGGACTTTGACCAAAAATGTACTCATTGAAACTTGAGGACGGAGGTTGTTTTAAAAAGGCAAAGGGTATTAAAAAATCAATTTTGGAAAACATTAGTGTGAAATGCTTTAAGGATTCTCTTTTCAATAATAAATCATATACAACAAATTATATGTTAATTTTGAGATCTAACTTTCATAAATTGTATACTAAACGAGGAAGAAAGGCTATCTTCGGCACGCCGAAGATCTTATACCCTTGCAACCTTCTAATGCCGAGAAAATGGTTAATGCCGAGCTTGGTGAAGGTATCTTGATAAACAAAAAAGGCTTTTAATCAATTCCTATGGCAGCTATATGATATAGTGGTCCGATCTTAAAAGGATTTTGCATATATATGAGGAGCTTAGTAAAACTTATAAATGCCGAGTTTGGTCAAGATATCTTGAAAAACAAAATGTTTTTTCATACAAAATCTTAATTTTCGACCGATCGTTCCTATGGCAGCTATATGATATAGTGGTCCGATCTTAATAGGATTTTGCATATATATGAGGAGCTTAGTAAAACTAATAAATGCCGAGTTTGGTCAAGATATCTTGAAAAACAAAATGTTTTTTCATACAAAATCTTAATTTTCGACCGATCGTTCCTATGGCAGCTATATGATATAGTGGTCCGATCTTAATAGGATTTTGCATATATATGAGGAGCTTAGTAAAACTAATAAATGCCGAGGTTGGTAAAGATATCTTGAAAAACAAAATGTTTTTTCATACAAAAACTTAATTTTCAACCGATCGTTCCTATGGCAGCTATATGATATAGTAGTCAGATCCAGCTGGTTTTGACATATGTGCTGCGTGCAACAGAAAAAGTGACTTCTGCAAAGTTTCATTAAGATAGCTTTAAAACTGAGAGACTAGTTCGCATAGAAACAGACAGCCGGACAGACGGACAGACGGACAGACGGACATGGCTATATCGACTCGACTGTTGATGCTGATCAAGAATATATATACTTTATGGGGTCGGAGATGTCTCCTTCTATGCGTTACACATTTCACGACAAAATTATAATACCCTCTGCAAGGGTATAAAAAGGCTTTTAATCAAAAACCTAGTTTTCGACCGATCGTTCCTATGGCAGCTATATGATATAGTGGTCCGATCTTAAAAGGATTTTGCATATATATGAGGAGCTTAGTAAAACTTATAAATGCCGAGGTTGGTCAAGATATCTTGAAAAACAAAATGTTTTTTCATACAAAATCTTAATTTTCGACCGATCGTTCCTATGGCAGCTATATGATATAATGGTCCGATCTTAATAGGATTTTGCATATATATGAGGAGCTTAGTAAAACTAATAAATGCCGAGGTTGGTGAAGAAATCTTGAAAAACAAAATGTTTTTTCATACAAAAACTTAATTTTCAACCGATCGTTCCTATGGCAGCTATATGATATAGTGGTCCGATCTTAATAGGATCTAGCATATATATGAGGAGCTTAGTAAAACTAATAAATGCCGAGTTTGGTCAAGATATCTTGAAAAACAAAATGTTTTTCATACAAAATCTTAATTTTCGACCGATCGTTCCTATGGCAGCTATATGATATAGTGGTCCGATCTTAATAGGATCTAGCATATATATGAGGAGCTTATTAAAACTAATAAATGTCGAGTTTGGTCAAGATATCTTGAAACACAAAATGTTTTTTCATACAAAAGCTTAATTTTCGACCGATCTTTCCTATGGCAGCTATATGATATAGTAGTCAGATCCAGCTGGTTTTGACATATGTGCTGCGTGCAACAGAAAAAGGGACTTCTGCAAAGTTTCATTAAGATAGCTTTAAAACTGAGAGACTAGTTCGCATAGAAACAGACAGCCGGACAGACGGACAGACGGACAGACGGACATGGCTATATCGACTCGACTGTTGATGCTGATCAAGAATATATATACTTTATGGGGTCGGAGATGTCTCCTTCTATGCGTTACACATTTCACGACAAAATTATAATACCCTCTGCAAGGGTATAAAAAATAACAAACGTAGGTTTAAGTTCTCAAGATGATAAGAGAAAAATAAGAGATGATTGTATACATACTTATGCATGGGGTCACTATAAGATTGTCAATTAATTGGTTAAATAAAATCATTAAAAAAAAAATTGACTCGACTTTTTAATTTTATTCTGAAATTGTATGAGAGAGTTAAACGGAGTTACCTTAAAAAATTAAACTTCAGAGAGGAAGATGTATAAGTACCGTGTATCATATTGAGTAGATCTACATTACAAATGCTGCTGTATTCAAAATATATAAGAATGAGCGATTCCCAGCGTTTAACCGGCCGTGAGAGTGGACGTGAAGGTGAAAGAAGCAAAATATAAAATATATCAAAATCCAGCTAAAACAAATAACGAGAAAAAAACACCAATGATAACAGTTATTCAGAGAGCTCCCTAAAATACCAAAGATTTAAATAGATCTGACTTTGTTCTAGCAACAACCACTCGAAAGAAAACACTGGATACGGAAGCCTCATTATGAACACTCAAAATCAGCAAATTCAATCCAACGAAATATCTTCATCAACAAATATTTTTCAATATGAAACATGGAGTTTAAATTCAAATTCAAATTCAGATTTAATAATACATCGTGAGCTTCAAGAAAATATAATATCATCTACAACTCGTGAGCTTTTTGATGAGGATGATGATACCGTTGAAGTCCCTGAAGCAGACAATAAATATGAGGAGGACGATATATTTAACAATAGACATCATTATTTGCATCAAGAAGCTTAACCAATAATATTATCAGATAGTGAGGAAGAACTATTTGGATACCAAAATTTATTTGATTAATAAAATTATAATAAATATTTTACAAAACTAAATCATTATTGTTTATTCTATTTTCACTAAAGAAGTTTTGCGAATAACTTTTTTAAAATTAATCAATCGAGTTTTCAAATCTTAAGAATTCTTCAAAATTTTAACTGATTCATCCTCTCCTCATTTACTATTATCCTTTCAGCTTCGTTAACAGGTAATTTTCAAATGACGAAGTTCATAACTACTGTTATTATATACAGTATGTCAAGAAATTGTTTTCACATAGGAAAAAAAAAAGGTTTTTCGACTTACTCAGCAAATTTAAATACTTTCAAATATTGTAAATATTTTTTTTTAAATTTATTATAGTTGCTTATAGTATTTACTAAGAGGATTCATAAAAGTAGTAATAGAAAGTAGAATGATATGCGAGAAATAATTCAAAAATCAAAAATAGTCGGTTTTTTCATTGTCAAACAGTTGTTTACACATTTGGCATAAGTAATAATTAAATAAATCTAAGGCACTGACATTACATATTTTTCTTATATTTAATATTTTGTATGGCCACCATTGGCATTAACGATTTCGTGGAGGCGCTTTTTCATTGAATGAATAAGCTTTTTAAAATCATAATGGGTCGGCAACTGTTGCCACTCTTCTAGTATAGCACTTTTTAGTGCTGTTCGGTTCTTTGGATGCCTTTTAGCCACTCTTTTCTTTAACAAAGCCCACACATTTTCGATGGGATTGAGATCAGGGCTTTGCGCAGGTGTATCGAAGACTTTACCGCAGTTATAAAGTAACCACAAGCGTATCATATGCGCCTTATGCTTTGGGTCGTTGTTCTGATAGAATTTAAAATTCGGCATATTATTGTTTATAAAACCAAATTTTTTCGCGCTGCTTGTCAAATGGTTCTTCAAAATGCTTAAATATTGTTGTGCGTTCATCGTGTTTTCAATAAAAGCCAAATCTCCGACTCCTTGGCTTGAGATGCACCCCCAAATCATTATGGGTAGTTTGCCAAATTTAACTGTCGGAATGATGTTTCGGGGTTCTAAAGATGTTAATGGCTTACGCCACACTCTTGTTGGCCCATCATTATAATATAGCATCATTTTAGTCTCATCGCAGAAGATGACGTCATCCCAATATTCGGCAGGTTGGTTGTGGTACATTGTGGCAAAGGACAATCGTTTTCCAACATTAACATCAGAGAGCATTGGTTTCTTGCGAGCTGCTCTTGATTTGTACTCGTGTCGTAGTATAGCCTGACGTATAGTTTCATGGGATACATCCAGATCCAACTCTTCCTTCAGTTCTCTTGCAAGAGTTCTCGTCGAAACCATCGGATTTTGGTCCAGTTTCTTTACCAATGCTCGCTCTGCTCGTTTATTTATTTTTTGCTTCCGACCGGCTCCTTTCTTTGGCTCTAATCTACCCTCGTTTTCAGCGCGATTTATAATATTATAAATCAAAATATTATAAATAAAAATATATATCTTGCGGGTTACAGAAAACATTTATGATAACTCCTGCGCACCCAATTGGTGATTAAAGTACACTAACTGGACCACCTCAAACGATAATCTCTTGCCTGGCATTTTTAAGAGTGTCTAAACAATTTATGAATCGCAACAAACGAAAATTGTCAGTTCAAAAGAAGCCAAATTCGTAGAACAGAGCAAGTGCAAGGCATAAGTTACTGTAAATTTACCGCTATTCACGGCATAAGCGCAAATAGGAGTGCAGAACATTTTTGTGTAAACAATTGTTTGACAGCGGCAAAACCGACTATTTTTGGTTTTTGAATTATTTCTCGCATATCATTCTACTTTCTATTACTACTTTTATGAATCCTATTAGTAAATACTATAAGCAACTATAATAAATTTTAAAAAAAATATTTACAATATTTGAAAGTATTTAAATTTGCTGAGTAAGTCGAAAAACCTTTTTTTTCCTATGTGAAAACAATTTCTTGACATACTGTATATATTATATTAGCTCTTGCCTACACATCTTTTGCGCTTGAATTTGCATCAAGTTGAAGTGGAATTAGAAGCGTATTAAAACATTGAGCTACTATAATTAATATATAATATTTAAATAGATGAGTGCTCTTTATATTTTCAGAGTAAACGATAAAATAATAATGATTGCAATATTCATTTTATATCAAATTTTTTACCCAAACCTAGTCATAACTCTAAATAAATTTCAATGATTCTTCTTACTTATGATTTGAAAAATGATATATTTATATATATTTTATACAACTTCATTTTTGTTTATCCAGGAGTTGTGCTCATCAGAGAACCCAAACCATTTAACATATACCTTATCACCATTTTTCTCTGTTACCTCTCAACTAGGTAGGTATCGGGAAAGCGAGTTTTCTTTAACTCGTGAAAATAGAGTCCTGCTTTAAGTGGCGTTCCTTGATAATCTTCTAATATATATGTTGTCGGATGAGTGTTTATCACTTGGGAAATTTTAAAAATTTCTGTCGTCCAATTCGGAGTATATCCCTTCTCAAAGATATGTTTATACTTGCTAATGCGTACATTTTCACAAACATGAAATCGTGATCCGGTAAATATTTTGTTTTTACTGTAGACCGTGTTTAACAACGCCTTTTCATTCGATGAATTTACTTTGATTGGTGATATTTTGATCGTTCGATTATATCTTCCTTTTTATACCCTTGCAGAGGGTATTATAATTTTGTCGTGAAATGTGTAACGCATAGAAGGAGACATCTCCGACCCCATAAAGTATATATATTCTTGATCAGCATCAACAGTCGAGTCGATATAGCCATGTCCGTCTGTCCGTCTGTCCGGCTGTCTGTTTCTATGCGAACTAGTCTCTCAGTTTTAAAGCTATCTTAATGAAACTTTGCAGAAGTCCCTTTTTCTGTTGCACGCAGCACATATGTCAAAACCAGCTGGATCTGACTACTATATCATATAGCTGCCATAGGAAAGATCGGTCGAAAATTAAGTTTTTGTATGAAAAAACATTTTGTTTTTCAAGATATCTTGACCAAACTCGGCATTTATTAGTTTTACTAAGCTCCTCATATATATGCAAAATCCTATTAAGATCGGACCACTATATCATATAGCTGCCATAGGAACGATCGGTTGAAAATTAAGTTTTTGTATGAAAAAACATTTTGTTTTTCAAGATATCTTCACCAACCTCGGCATTTATTAGTTTTACTAAGCTCCTCATATATATGCAAAATCCTATTAAGATCGGACCACTATATCATATAGCTGCCATAGGAACGATCGGTCGAAAATTAAGATTTTGTATGAAAAAACATTTTGTTTTTCAATATATCTTGACCAAACTCGGCATTTATAAGTTTTCTTAAGCTCCTCATCAATATGGAAAATCCTTTTAAGATCGGACCACTATATCATATAGCTGCCATAGGAACGATCGGTCGAAAACTAGGTTTTTGTTTAAAAGCCTTTTTATACCCTTGCAGAGGGTATTATAATTTTGTCGTGAAATGTGTAACGCACAGAAGGAGACATCTCCGACCCCATAAAGTTTATATATTCTTGATCAGCATCAACAGTCGAGTCGATGTAGCCATGTTCGTCTTTCCGTCTGTCCGGCTGTCTGTTTCTATGCGAACTAGTCTCTCAGTTTTAAAGCTATCTTAATGAAACTTTGCAGAAGTCCCTTTTTCTGTTGCACGCAGCACATATGTCAAAACCAGCTGGATCTGACTACTATATCATATAGCTGCCATAGGAAAGATCGGTCGAAAATTAAGTTTTTGTATGAAAAAACATTTTGTTTTTCAAGATATCTTGACCAAACTCGGCATTTATTAGTTTTACTAAGCTCCTCATATATATGCAAAATCCTATTAAGATCGGACCACTATATCATATAGCTGCCATAGGAACGATCGGTTGAAAATTAAGTTTTTGTATGAAAAAACATTTTGTTTTTCAAGATATCTTCACCAACCTCGGCATTTATTAGTTTTACTAAGCTCCTCATATATATGCAAAATCCTATTAAGATCGGACCACTATATCATATAGCTGACATAGGAACGATCGGTCGAAAATTAAGATTTTGTATGAAAAAACATTTTGTTTTTCAATATATCTTGACCAAACTCGGCATTTATAAGTTTTCTTAAGCTCCTCATCAATATGGAAAATCCTTTTAAGATCGGACCACTATATCATATAGCTGCCATAGGAACGATCGGTCGAAAACTAGGTTTTTGTTTAAAAGCCTTTTTATACCCTTGCAGAGGGTATTATAATTTTGTCGTGAAATGTGTAACGCACAGAAGGAGACATCTCCGACCCCATAAAGTTTATATATTCTTGATCAGCATCAACAGTCGAGTCGATGTAGCCATGTTCGTCTTTCCGTCTGTCCGGCTGTCTGTTTCTATGCGAACTAGTCTCTCAGTTTTAAAGCTATCTTAATAAAACTTTGCAGAAGTCCCTTTTTCTGTGGCACGCAGCACATAAGTCAAAACCAGCTGGATCTGAATACTATATCATATAGCTGCCATAGGAAAGATCGGTCGAAAATTAAGTTTTTGTATGAAAAAACATTTTGTGTTTCAAGATATCTTGACCAAACTCGGCATTTATTAGTTTTACTAAGCTCCTCATATATATGCAAAATCCTATTAAGATCGGACCACTATATCATATAGCTGCCATAGGAACGATCGGTCGAAAATTAAGATTTTGTATGAAAAAATATTTTGTTTTTCAAGATATCTTGACCAAACTTGGCATTTATTAGTTTTACTGAGCTCCTCACATATATGCTAGATCCTATTAAGATCGGACCACTATATCATATAGCTGCCATAGGAACGATCGGTTGAAAATTAAGTTTTTGTATAAAAAAACACTTTGTTTTTCAAGATCTCTTCACCACCCTCGGCATTTATTAGTTTTACTAAGCTCCTCATATATATCCAAAATCCTATTAAGATCGGACCACTATATCATATAGCTGGCATAGGAACGATCGGTCGAAAATTAAGATTTTGTATGAAAAAACATTTTGTTTTTTAAGATATCTTGACCAAACTCGGCATTTATAAGTTTTACTAAGCTCCTCATATATATGCAAAATCCTTTTAAGATCGGACCACTATATCATATAGCTTCCATAGGAACGATCGGTCGAAAACTAGGTTTTTGATTAAAAGCCTTTTTTGTTTATCAAGATACCTTCGCCAAGCTCGTCATTAACCATTTTCTCGGCATTAAAAGGTTGCAAGGGTATTAGATCTTCGGCGTGCCGAAGATAGCCTTTCTTCCTCGTTATTTATCAATTAGGTCTAAATTCCAATCCATTGATATGTGCCATTAACACTAAATTCTTTCCACATCATATCTTTGAACGTACTATTGAATCGTTCAACTATTGAGGCTTTTAACCAACTATATGTTGTGTATTGATTGATATTTAATTGAATTTATTCATTAAGTGCTTGACGTTCTTGTTAAAAAAATCCTTTCCATCATCGGCTTGTAAATTCTTAGGAGTGCGACCCAGTTTAAAAATATTGTCTGGCTACGCGCCAAAACAACTGGAGCGACCTCGTAACTGATAAGAGCAGCATCTTAATTTTATCTTATAATACTCGCTCTGCAAAGCAATTGCCTAAATTTCGCTCTTAAGAATTCATTTACATAGAGCTGCCGCTCTTCGCTGTAACAATCGTTTTATTGCCCTAGCTTTAATTATGCGAAGGCATCGATGCTGCGCATCAAGTTAGTTAAGTTCGTTCGCTTCATGCATTTGGTACACATCGGCCACTTGCATTACTCAAAATTGTAACTAATAATTGTCGCTTCGTTAAAATTGGCACGTACTAATTCGGGTTCGCTTGCCTATATAAAACTATTGTTCTTAAATAATAAGCACAGACCAATTCGGGTCTGCCTGCTTTTCGTAACTTTAAGAAATATAAAAACATATTGGAACACAAGAAATAAAAGGTTATTTATTTCTATTTGTGAAAGCTATTGAAAAGGCTCAGTAGCGCAACATTTTGGTGACCCCGACGTGAAGTTGTTGTTGCAAGATTATTTGCTTTACAATAAAGCAATAATCTTAATATACACCACCTGGCATTTCGTTTTGTGCACTTTATATACATACTTATAAGCGATCGCCGTCGCTTTGCCTACTCTTTCGGTCGCTTAAAGTCTTTGCTCATTCGTGCGGTACTTATCTAAAAGCTATTGCCGTTGCTTCGTTACATAGCTTGACACTTGCGTTCGCCGAAGTTCTTACAACTATTGTTTTTTGAACGGTTTGCATGTACTAGCGATCACCGTTGTTAGTTACTTAGCTAGTTTCACACACGCTTTGTATCAACGCTTCTAATGGCAACCGAGAATAATGCCTCTAGTGCAGTGACTTCTGCAAACAGGGTGACCTTTCTGAAGCGCAAAGCCATTTCAATTTATGAAAGTTTGCAAACACCTCGTAATGTTCTAACTAATTCGCCACTAAGTGCAATTGATGAGTGCGGTCTTAGTGTTAGGCTGAAGCAAATCGAGCGGCTTCAGACCTCATTTGATATTACTCACACTAGCCTCGAAGAACTAGACTTTGATGAAATCGGTAACCAATTGTGTGAGGACTTCGACGAGTTAGCAGTTTCTATGGAAATTTCGGTTCGGAGTGAAATTCCGAAACTTGTCTCAATATTGCCCTGCTCAATATTCCGCGACCAATCTGTGCTGCCCTCGCAGACAGGTAGAGCTAAGGCACCGCTGACACTACCCTCAATAAAGTTGCCTACGTTCAGTGGTGGTTACACAGAATGGGCCGACTTTTACTCTATGTTCGCAACCATCATAGAAAATCATCCTGATCTAACAGATATCGAAAAGCTGCAGCATCTTCGATCGTGCCTGAAGGATACAGCGCTGGAGGCGATTTGATCATTGGAAATAGCAAGCGATAATTATGCCATAGCACTTAATTTATTGGAGAAAAGGATAAATAATAGACGTTTGGTTTTTCAGGCACATATACTTGAGATATTGGGGCTCAAGAGGGTGGCAGGTGGATCAGCCGTGACGCTAAGGGAGTTATTCGACCAATTCAACGCACATATTCGCGCGTTAAAGAGCATGGGCAACTCCGAACAAATCGCTGGATGCATCATTGTGCAGATTATTTTACAAATGCTGGACCCAACATCACAAGCCAAATTGGAAGAAAGGCTAGAGAGGATTCGTCGTTCGTCAACTTAATACAATCGTGGGTACATATAACTACGTTTCTGGAGCAGAGATGCCGAACAATGGAAACCGTAAGTTTTGCTATGGCAAGCTATGCCCCTAGCCATCAGGTGGGAAAAACTAGAGCAATTAACACCAGTAGATCGTCATTTATCGCCACTAACCACTACGCTCCTGTCTGCGTCTTTTGTGACAGCCCTGGTCATAATATGTATAGTTCTCGATTTGGAAATTTGACCCCTGCATTACGGCTTAAGGAGGGAAAACGAGTCACAGCAGTTCAAGAGCTAACTAATGGCAATGAATGGCGTTACGTGCCTACTTCACTCAACCCGGCAGATATACTCCTGAGAGGAGCTACGCCCAGTGAATTAGATAAATCGTCACTGTGATTCAACGGCCCAGAATTTCTAGCTAAAAACAAATTGGACTGGCCTGCTAGTTGCTTGTCAGAAAAGACAGAACTCGAACTTAGAAAAAGGGTCCTTTTTGCGTCATCTCCCTTCGTTGATATAACTGCCACTTGTAAATACCTCAACTTATTTGACACAAGCGTATATTCGGATATATTTATAAATTTATACACAGAAGCAGGCATCCTAGACTAACAGTGTGTGATATGCAACATGGGACCCAACTCTTACTAAGGCTCGTCCAGAGATCACACCTGTGGGAAGAGATCAAATCATTGCAATCGAGAAGAGTTGTTAAACCGTCCAGTTGTATCGCATCACTTAACCCTTTTTTGGATGATTTCGGCATTCTTAGAGTTGATGGGCGCTTGAAAAACTCTTCGCTGGATTTCGACGCTCGCCATCCAATAATTCTCCCGTGTCACCATCCCATCACAGACTCAGTCATCACACGGTTTCACAATCGGGACTTACACGCTGGTCCACGGGCACTTCTTGCACATATTCGGTTGCAGTATTGGCCGATTGATGGAAGGAAGACCGTATCCAGGGTGGTTGGAAAATGTGTGAGATGCTTTCGTGCCAAGCCTCGATTAGTAGAGCATATAATGGCTGATCTTCCCAAAGAAAGTTTGACTGCTTGTCGAGCCTTTGAAGTCTCTGGCGTTGACTATTGTGGACCATTTTTCTATAAGCCAGACGTACGAAATAAAGCTCCAGTCAAATGTTACATGGCTGTCTTCGTCTGCTTCGCGACTAAAGCGGTTCACCTGGAACTGGTCAAGGATCTGCCGATAGCTTCATTCTTGAATGCGCTTAAGAGGTTTATATCGATTCGAGTCAGGCCATCTAAGATATGGTCAGATAACGCTACCAACTTTGTCGGCGCCAAGAACGAGCTTTTGGATCTCAAGCGTCTATTCATAAGTCGCAATCATATTGATTCAGTGCATAAATTCTGCATGGCTGATTCCATTGATTGGAAATTTATACCTCCTCGTTCACCGCATTTTGGCGGCCTTTGGGGTAGCAGCAGTGAAGACAGCGATGCATCATTTTTATCGTGCTGTTGGATCTTGTGTTCTCAACTTCGAAGAGTTTCGCACCCTAGTCTCCCACAGCATCGATAATTAATTTCAGACCATTGTTTCCTCTTTCAGAAGATCCAGCAGATCTAGATGTGCTCACTCCAGCTCATTTCTTGATTGGTGGACCCAGCTCATCGTTCGTTGAGCCTGAAGTGACGCACCTTCAATTCAATCGTCTGGATGGTTGGCAAAGCGTAACATACCTACAACAACTGTTTTGGTCTCGCTGGCGTGAAGAATACTTAACACTGCTTCAGCAGCGCTCCAAATGGCGTACTCCGAAGCCTGGAATATGCGTCAACGACATAGTCCTCGTAGAGGATGAAAATCTGCCGCCTCTAAGGTGGCCACTGGCGAGAATCACGGAGTTAATCGTGGGAAAGGATGGAGTCGCTCGAGTAGCCACTCTGCGCACCGCAACAGGAGAAACGAGAAGAGCTGCAAACAAGCTGTGCCTATTGCCCATCAGGGAATCTGTTGAAAGCCCATGCCTTCCAACGGGGGGAGAATGTCTGGCTACGCAGCCAAAACAACTGGAGCGACCTCGCAACTGATAAGAGCAGCATCTTAATTTTATCTTTTAATACTCGCTCTGCAAAGCAATTGCCTAAATTTCGCTCTTAAGAATTCATTTACATAGAGCTGCCGCTCTTCGCTGTAACGATCGTTTTATTGAACCAGCTTTACTTATGCGAAGGCATCGATGCTGTACATCAAGTTAGTTAAGTTCGTTCGCTTCATGCATTTGGTACACATCAGCCAATTGCATTACTCAAAATTGTAACTAATAATTGTCGCTTCGTTAAAATTGGCACGTACTAATTCGGGTTCGCTTGCCTATATAAAACTATTGTTCTTAAATAATAAGCACAGACCAATTCGGGTCTGCCTGCTTTTCGTAACTTTAAAAAATATAAAACAAATTGGAACACAAGAAATAAAAGGTTAATTATTTCTATTTGTGAAAGCTATTGAAAAGCTCAGTAGCGCAACAAATATTATACATCGCCTTTGTAACGTCTTGAGCATTTTTACTTTTGCGTGCTACACCCCAGGCGTATTTGGAAAATGTATCGATAACAGTTAATGGGAATCGAACATTTTTATTTCATGATATATAATTTCCCATTTCCACCAAATCCTTCTACGCGCCAATGATCATCGATTCCTTTCATAATAACCCTTCTACGCTCAAAATTTTTTCGCGCTGGTTCATGCAACTGATTTACTATTCCCCTCTTGCTCATGGTGGTGGTGGTGGTGTGTTTCCTTTTTATACCCTTGCAGAGGGTATTATAATTTTGTCGTGAAATGTGTAACGCATAGAAGGAGACATCTCCGACCCCATAAAGTATATATATTCTTGATCAGCATCAACAGTCGAGTCGATATAGCCATGTCCGTCTGTCCGTCTGTCCGGCTGTCTGTTTCTATGCGAACTAGTCTCTCAGTTTTAAAGCTATCTTAATGAAACTTTGCAGAAGTCCCTTTTTCTGTTGCACGCAGCACATATGTCAAAACCAGCTGGATCTGACTACTATATCATATAGCTGCCATAGGAAAGATCGGTCGAAAATTAAGTTTTTGTATGAAAAAACATTTTGTGTTTTAAGATATCTTGACCAAACTCGGCATTTATTAGTTTTACTAAGCTCCTCATATATATGCAAAATCCTATTAAGATCGGACCACTATATCATATAGCTGCCATAGGAACGATCGGTTGAAAATTAAGTTTTTGTATGAAAAAACATTTTGTTTTTCAAGATATCTTTACCAACCTCGGCATTTATTAGTTTTACGAAGCTCCTCATATATATGTAAAATCCTATTAAGATCGGACCACTATATCATATAGCTGCCATAGGAATTGATTAAAAGCCTTTTTTGTTTATCAAGATACCTTCACCAAGCTCGTCATTGCAAGGGTATTAGATCTTCGGAGTGCCGAATATAGCCTTTCTTCCTCGTTTTCATTAAGTTCAGCTATTATTTTTTCACAATATTCTTTCAGATTCTTCTCGCTACTCGTAGACTGAGTGATAATACTCTTTTCTAGATTTATGTTTTCTTTTCTAATGAGCGTTTGCAAGTCTTGTGCTAATCCAACGACCTTACTTTCCAAAAAACGATAGATAACTGCGTCCCTTTCTTGAATCAATCCCAACGTTTTTAAGAAGTTTACTCTGGATATCAATGTTTTGATCGTTATCCATAAACAGCCCCAAGAATTGAGCACCATTTGTCCTTAAATTCTCAGTATTGTATTTATCACGTGAAAAGTGACCAAACTTGTCTACGGACATGTTGTGAATAGCTAAATAATTGAATATTTATTATATTTATAAAAGCTCTATTGTCTTAAGCCAACCTTTCAACAATGTAATTGACTCCCTAATTTTAGCATTTTCCTTATTAATATACTCTCTCAACGCAATATTTTCAGTATTGATATAAGTAATCAAGCACATCTTAAGTTCATTTAAGCTATTTGTATTTATACTCTTTAATTTAACATTTACACGTATAAGATATTCTCTCAACTCATTATTTTCACTATTAATATACGTAGGCACACAGTTTTTGATTTTTGTAAGATTTTCTCAAAACTTAAATTGTTCTCTTCAAGTTTTCCAAAAATCGTATTATTATATTAATTAATATCACTTCTCAGTTTTGGAATTTCAATATTAACTTTATTCAACTTTATTATGTATGATAAGCTCCAAATTCTCTTTTGATTTGTATAATAGATTTTGAACATAAAGTTTATTGTCAACCGAATCTCTCTTTTTAGCTGAGGAGTAATGTCCAAACTTGTCGATACTCATTTTACTAATGTCAGTTAAATACAAATATTTTTCCCTGTTATGAGTTTAATCGATAATTTTTGCATCCCGAAGTTAAACTATTGAAATTATCTCATTGTTATTATTACTATGTTTGTGAGGCGATTAGAAGCTTTAATCGATCAACAATTTCATTAGGATCATCCCAGTAAATATAGTTTGGTTTATTTGTATTGAGCTGGAGTTGATATGGCAATTGGTACTGTTTTATGAAAAAGAACTTTTTGAGATAATTTTGGAAAAAGATTTTTAATTATAGTTAAATATTTTTTCGATAGATTTCCTTTAAGTTGTCCATCAGGTTTGTTTTGTTTTCTGTGAGCATAAGTTCTTATTAGAATATCTTTATAATTTTGTAGATTTAGATGGTTATAATTCTGAGGAATATTTTCATAAATTAAAGAATATAATCCTGTAGTAAGATCCCATGCTTCTCCACTGTCTAGAATAAATTTTTCTTCTGATATATGAATAATAGAATTTCCTAACCTTAATTCACCATTTAAATCTTTATATGGTCCATACGCTTTATCAAGTATCTTTTTTCTAGCTAATTCACTTAGATTAAACATATTTTCAACTCCAACATTAGATTGAGAGTAGAGCTGATTAACTGTAATATCATTAACATCATCATCATCATCATCCGCATCAGCATAGTCATCAGTTTGATTTATTCTTGTATTATTATTATATTATTAGCATCAATAAAATCATCATCATCATAATTATTCTCATCATCTAGTTTCCGTCGTCTAAAATGCGAACTACCTAACTCTGGCTTAATTCTAGTATTTGAAATAAGTGGCGTGTAGGACTTCTCTTCTTTCTTCGGTTTGAAAAATGTATTATTTAAATTATTACTCTTAGTAACGAGTTTCTGCAATGGTTCTGTTATGGGCTTTAATGTTTCTTCCAGTTGTAAAGCGGATTCAGCTTTACCTAATTATATATTTTGAAATTTTTTTTTCAAAACATTTCTAGTTTTTAAAAATTCCTTTAGTGAATTCTCATCCATTTTCTGATATGCTATACAGTTTAAGAGCTGTAACTAATCTGTTATTCGGTTTTATAGCAGTTAAACAGCCTGTTAAGAATAGCTGATATACAGGTTGACTGCACTGTTAGCAGTTACAGAGACATATAATAGAGTATGTAACTATATATATATATTCATTTTGTATGCAATAGAGAGAGAGGGAGATTGTATATATCGTATATAATAAAAAAAGAGAAATGTATATATACGATATATATATTTACAAGTTAAAGAGACATATAATAGAGTATGTAACTATATATATATATTAATTTTGTATGCAATAGAGAGAGAGGGAGATTGTATATATCGTATATAATAAAAAAAGAGAAGTAGACAGACAAATAGACAGACAACAGAAGGATCTTATTATTATCTATCTATCTATCTTACTAGGTAAAAGCTGAAATAGCATCCCCCGCTCCCTCTTTCCCATGAGCGTCCACTTACGCACACACACACACACATACACACACACACACACAAATGTAAACATAACACCCCCCGCCTCCCCCTTTCCCCTGCATAAAAACACTTGATCCTTAACACCCCCGCCCCCCGCCAGCCCTTTCCCTTGCGTAAAAACACTTGATCTAGACTGTGCCAGAACATACATTCCCTATCTACCGAAATCTTAATTTTTTTTTTTTGACACCTTAGATAAATAATATCGCATATAAAAGGGTAGTTGCAATGACAATCACAGATGCAGCTACGGGTAGGGTGGGTGAAGACCGAGGGAAGCCAATATCTTAGCTCCTCGGCTCTATATGATGTATTCATCTTGCAGATCGTAGCCGCTCCTTATATACCGTGATATTCCGTCATACCTTAACTCTGTCTACTTTTTTCTTTATTATACTTGAAGCGTCGAGTGTATTAGGGAGCAACAGAACCCACGCCACTTCCCTGAGCACGGTCGGAACCCGTAGACGGAGTACGCTCCCAATACACAGCACGAGTGTTAGGCGAGACGCGCCCAGCGTAGCCGTCATGTTCGTTACATACTGTCAACATTTCCTAAAGAATTTAAAAAATTCCCTTAATGAGAAAGTTGCCAACTTTCCTTAACATCAGTTTGGACTTAAAAGAGGCCACTGTACCCCTGAGCAGTGCCACAGAGTAATAAATTAAATCATAACAGTTTTTCAAACAAAAAATATTATACTGCAGCATTTCTTGATTGAACGTCAAGCGTCTGATCGCGATTGTCATAACGGTATTCTATACATAATAAAGAAATGTCTACCTGCACAATACATCAGACACATATTTATTATTAAATTCGTATTTGGGTAAGCGATACTTCTACATGCAGCAAAAAAGTGTTCCGCTAGGAAGCGTATAATATATCTTGTCTTGTATACCCTGTGCACGGCTGATATGGCAGTTTCTAATTAAACAACTGTTGCACCCCAAAGAAAGCCTTATCATAATGATAATAATGATTATATAATGATGTATGCTATTACTATTATTATTACTTATTTATTTATTTTTATTTATTTATTAAATGGTCGACAAAAACGAGTGTCTCTCTAATTATTCAATACATAAAATTACAAAAATGAAGTGATAAAAGCCTCATTAGAATACACAATTTTCCAAAAGCATCAACGACCGATGGATGCCCTAATGCCCGTCCGGCCAGCTGTGCCCCATTTCTCAGCTAATTTTGTCAGAGACGCTATTAGAGCCTAAAGCTAAGAAAAAGAGTTTTATTAGAGTAAAATGGTGTTCTTAAGTAATAATTAAAAAGTCATCTTAAATTCATATTACTATGTAGGGATATAGTAGCAAAAAGTAAAGAAATGTTAACTAGCAATTTTGTATATCAGGCTTTCCACCTTTCTTGTGAAGTGGAATGATATATGATTCTTTCCAATCCGATGGAAAGACAGAATATTCAAGGGATAGATTAAAAAGCTTTAGCAATGGATAAACAAGGGAAAAACTAAACTCCTTGAGTAGACAACTAGAAATATTGTCAGGTCCAGGAGAGCAAGAAGATTTTAAAGAATTTATAGCTAAAATGAGAGAGGAATGGCAAATAATAGAAGCAGGTATACAACTAGAGGAAGTAGTAGTATAAGGGTATGAATTATTAGGACAGACTGAATAGTTAGTTGATTGGAAAAAATTAGGAAAGAGGTTAGCAAAATTAGAATCATTGCTAGCTATCCATCCCAAAAGAAAAAGAAGATGGCAAACTGGAGGATTTAGGATTTATTACCGTTTTAAACGTATTTGTATTTGTTATTGAATTTGCTATTTTATTTGTTATTGTATTTGTTATTGTATTTGTTATTGTATTTGTTATTGTATTTGTTATTGTATTTTTTATTGTATTTGTTATTGTATTTGTTATTGTATTTGTGATTGTATTTGTTATTGTATTTGTATATGTATTTGTATATGTATATGTATATGTATATGTATATGTATATGTATATGTATATGTATATGTATATGTATATGTATATGTATATGTATATGTATATGTATATGTATATGTATATGTATATGTATATGTATATGTCCAATTAATAAAAATGTAACTAAGAAAAATTTTGTTCAGTGTCCAGTATTTTCTTATTGTTTCCATACAAACTATAAAAGGTATTAATATTGCTGGGGTTCCTTGAGGAACAAGATGCAAATACATGTTGGTTAAGAGACGTGTTTTATTTGTGCTCCACGATTTTTATATACTTTTGTTCTTTAATCCTCCTTTTGGATTCTACATTTTTATTTTTTGTGCCTTATTTAAAAAGCCTTTATTACTTGTGCAAGTGTTATCTGTTGTGCAGCATTTATTGCATTAATTCAATTCGGCGTCAGTTCCGTGTTGTTGTTATTGTCTGTTTTGATACTTTTGTTTTGGCGCCCCCCCTGCGCATGCACTTGTTTGTGCGTGTGTTCTCTAGTACATATTTCAGTTTGTACATCGCGCTTTCGCTTTCGTCCAAGCATTTTTTTTGTGTACTATAGGCTTTATTTTCCTCTCTTGGGTTTTGTTATTTCACAATCCTTCATACTTATATCAGTAAAAATTATTACTTTCTCTATTTTGTCTATTACATTGTACATTATTATAGTCATTAATTTCTGCTGTCATACTTCTAATTATTACATATGTTTTTTAATATTTTTATTTTCTTTGCCATCAAAATCTTTTTTAGAAGAGTCGTCACAGGAAGTTCTGCTTCTTGAATACTTTTCTGAGCTTTTGTTTTCAGCCATGGAATTAAATTATGAACCACCCTACTCCCTCATACGACTTCTGTGTTTATGATTTTTGGGCTTCCCAGTCAATCTCTTGAACTGGATTTCAGAGTGTTTACGTAAAGGAACCCAAAAGGTTCTTTTCGTTTTCTAAACGTATTGTGGTGACTTCCGGGGTTCCTCAAAGTAGTCATCTTGGCCCACTACTCTTTACTCTTTTCATCAATAACCTTCCCTCGATACTGTCTCACTCTCGAGTATTAATGTGTGCTGATGTGTGCCTTGTGTATAATGATATTGCATCGTGTTATATCTAACAAGCTGAAATTGATGTGTTTCAGGCTTGGTGTCTGGCAAACCTTTTAAACTTAAACTTCTCCAAATGTAAGAATCCATGCTGGTTGTCTTCTGTGATGACTAGCCAATTAAATTTATTTATCCTTACTACACTAACACGTAATTTTGTGCCTTATCGCTTCACTTTTGCTCAACTAATTATGCTTTGCATGAAGGTGCTCCGTGATGACTATATCAAGCATTACAGAGTATTCTGCTCGGTGTCGTCTATTCCTCGTATAAAGTCTTCTATTCTAAACTATTTAGCAAGTAGATAGTCTTATTTTTATTTGTAACTGTGTTTGTACATATAGTCGTAGTTTGTATAGGTGTCGTACGTAACACGACTGCGCTCCTCGGCAGGTTGGGCGGGAGGTGGGATGCAGTACAGTCATAAGTAAAAAAAAACAACAGCAAATATCGCCCCTTATTACTACCTACGCGTACAACAGATTACGCTATGCACAAATCTTTTCGCGTATTATCTAAAAATTACAATCGGTTGTGTTCCGTTGTATCAAACGAACTTTCCCTAATAAAATTTCTTTCAGGATACCTTCGGGAACTCACTAACCATTCCCAGCTATGATCACAATAACAATATATTATTATTATTTATTTATGTATATATGTATACATGTATATGTATGTATATGTATATATATGTTTATATGTATATATATGTGTATATGTATATATAAATATATTTGTATGTATGTATATATGTATATATATATATATTTGTTTATATGTATATATGTATAATTAAGTTTTTACACGATTAGTTACTTTAAAAAAATATATTTTTAATCCTTTATTTTCACTAACGGCTACTTATAACGAGTACATTCAGATTTGCTTCCCGAATATGAACTGATTTATCTATTTGTTGCGGTCGCTTAGCAAACTTCGCTTTGAGAGAGTTTGAGTCAAAATTGAGTGAAGTTTGAGCTGCGTCAGCAATTATGCGTGGGATAGTACTCTGATGGGAACATTGACAGTGGCGCGATATTTAGGGTGAATTGTTTATGTCTACCAAAGGGGACAGTTTGATCTTGACCAATGTCGATGGTATCATCAGGCTTTTTGTTCACAATATTAGACATGTTTATACTTATACTTATACGTATGATTGTGTGCTAAGTTATGTTAAAGGGTGGGTGCGACTATGGATATGTCTCTGTATATATGTATATATGTATCTATGTATCTATGTATCTATGTATCTATGTATCTATGTATCTATGTATCTATGTATCTATGTATCTATGTATCTATGTATCTATGTATCTATGTATCTATGTATATATGTATATATGTATATATGTATATATGTATATATGTATATATGTATATATGTATATATGTATATATGTATATATGTATATATGTATATATGTATATATGTATATATGTATATATGTATATATGTATATATGTATATATGTATATATGTATATATGTATATATGTATATATGTATATATGTATATATGTATATATGTATATATGTATATATGTATATATGTATATATGTATATATGTATATATGTATATATGTATATATGTATATATGTATATATGTATATATGTATATATGTATATATGTATATATGTATATATGTATATATGTATATATGTAACGACACCAGCTCCAGATGCTGATATAGCACTGGGCCGGATGTTCTTATGAGTTAACAGGGGTCAGCAAAATGCAATATAGCCCAGCCACAGATGCTGACATGGCTCTGGGCCGGATGTTTTTGCACGACGACAGCGCACGAGGCGCAAGCTAAGCATTTTAGCGGCCGTTGTGAAAAGCACACAATAGCTTAGGTAATTTTGATCAATCTCTTGTAAATTAAGTTTATAATTCGACTTTCACTGAGGCACATCGGTCCAGCGATTTCGCGTATCAATTAATTAAATAATTTAATAAATTTAATTATAAATTAACTCACTCATTACGGCGAATCGGCCTAATCCGCGAGGACTTATTATTTAAATCCTAATTGGGACCTAACGTTTTTCGGACCATTTTGTTCTATAATTATTTTGTGTGCTGTGCAGTGTAAAGAACTAATCTACCAGTACAAGACACTTCGCGCTGTGTAATAGCAATATCCAACCTACCAGTTCAAACAATAAAAGTTGTGCCTGACCTACATAAATTTACGCCAGATGCACAAGCCCAATAAAAAGCCATTTGATACACCGAAGCCGCGGGAGCTCTTAGGGCAGTGACTTGTCACCAAACCAACGCGCAAGCGGGTTTGGGCAGCAAAGTACACAAACACCCATAGACTTCAGCGAGGGATCATAAAAAAGCATTCGCGACTGCAGCGTGGGAAGCAGTAGTTTTAGACGTAGAACAGGAACCTTCTAGGATCAAATAAAATGTAAATGAGCCATCATTTGGCACAAACTTTTTTCAATTTGCGTGATTTATTTAAAATAAAATCCAAAAATACATAAGTAGAAATATTAAAATTGCAGTAATTGTGTCATCACGTCATAGAGCAAGAGATGAGCACCCTAAGACAGGACTCGTTAACAATTTTACAATACTATGACGAGGATGAGAAAAAGCTAACTCTTCTCACCAATAAGGTCAACATGTCTTATGAACCAAGCATGGCACAAGGGCTCTGTACAAAGTTTAGAGATGATGCGTTGCGTGTTTTTGTCTCAGGCCTAAAGCGTAGCCTGATGGATGTTCTGTTCGCGGCAAAGCCTAAGGACTTACCGTCGGCCCTAGCTCTAGCGCAAGAGGTACAGGGAAACCATGAGAGGTACGCCTTTGCCGCTAGCTTCGCTAAAGGACAAGAAGATAGGGAACGAAAAGTGACCCCGAGGCCGCAGGTCCGTTAGCAAGATAGGGGTCAACAGCAGGGGGATCCGCAACCCAGCGGTTCCAAAAATCCTCACTTCACTAAACAACAGAAACAGCAACAAAGTCAATTTGAACAACAGAGGGGCAGGTGGAACAAAGGTGGCGGGACACAGGAATAAATGGTCGTCGATCCATCTGTGTCTAAAATTCTATAACCATCGCAAGCACCAGCCTACGTTAACTCTAGCGCTCCTCAAGCCTATAAAAGAACGGCCACGTCTGGGTGTTAAGCGAACAGATGAGGCAGAGAGTCAATCACACAGCTCACGAGCCTGATCAAGATTCAGGGGCGTATGCTAGCTCTGCAGTAGCAGCAGAACAGCAAATTGCCGACGACAATGGTAGCGGGTATGACTCAGGCACTCTCAATTTTTTGGGGAAAGCTCCCTGCTGCCCTACATCGGTAGGAGAGTAGCAGGGATCCAGATGAGATTTCTCATCGACACGGGCGCTTCCAAGAATTATATCAGGCCACATAAAAATCTAAAAGGTGTGTGCCCAGTATATTCTTCCTTCTCTACCCATTCTATACACGGCACCACGAATATCTCTCATAAGTGCCTTATATCTCTGTTCGGCAAAACTGCCACATTTTTCTTACTCCCAAACCTGTCCACATTTGATGGAATTGTGGGGCTCGACTTGCTCACGCAAGCAGGAGTGTCGCATTGTCTTTCTTCTGGCCAACTCAAATGTGGCGAAGAAACTGAACAAATCGAATTCCACAGGTGCGCGGATGTTACCTTTACCAATGTTAACTGCGCCGACGCGCCCTATGCTGTAAAATATGCATTCCTAAAGATGCTAAAAAGCAAACATAAGGCCTTCGCGGATCCGGAAGAAGCACTTCCCTATAACACATCAGTGGTGGCCACTATCAGGACCACTGATGAACAACCAGCTTATGTCCGACTGTACCCCTATCCCATGGGAGCAGCGGAATTCGTTAATAAAGAGATTCAAAGCCTTCTGAAGAACGGTATCATCAAAAAATCTGATTCCCCCTAAAATCCGGCTATCACCAGTTAGTTAACGGGGGGAAGTACGAATTTTGTCGACTTCCCGTTGGGTTGAAGAATGCGGCCAGCATCTTCCAAAGAACTGTGGACGACGTACTGCGTGAGGAAATTGGCAAGCCTTGCTATGTCTACGTTGACGATGTCATCGTCTTCTCAAAAGACGAAAATTCTCATGTCCAACATGTAGAGTGGGTCTTAAAGAGCCTGTATGAGGCAAATGTGAGAATCTCCAAGGAAAAATCGCGTTTTTTAAGAAAAGCGTAGGTTTTCTTGGTTTCGTGGTAACCAGTAATGGAGCTACAACGGACCCTGAAAAAGTCAAAGCGATTCAGGAGTTCCCAGAACCAAATGAATATATTCGAGGATCAGATCATTTTTAAACCTGGCCAGTTACTATAGGTGTTTCATCAAAGAATTTGCCTCAATAGCAAAACCCATTTCTGATCTTCTAAACGGCGAGAACGGGTCAGTAAGTAAACATAGATTGCGAAACATCCCGGTAAAATTCTCTGAGCTTCATCATCACGGATTCCAAAAGCTATGCAACATTTTGTCATCAGAAAACATCATGCTCAGATACCATGACTTTAATTAGCCGTTTGATCTAACGACAGACGCTTCAGCTTACGGCATAGGGGCAGTGCTTTCTCAAGAAGGTCGCCCATCTCAATGATTTCCAGAACATTGAAGCCCCCGGAGGTTAACTACGCCACCAACGAGCGGGAACTTTTAGCTATAGTTTGGGCCCTTAGCAAGCTACGTCACTACCTATATGTGGTAAAAGACATTAACATCTTCACCAACCACCAACGCCAAAATTAAAATATGGAAAGCACGCATTGAGGAAACGAATGCGCGAATATTTTATAAGCCAGGCAAGGAGAATTTAATTGCTGATGCGCTATCGCGACAACAGCTCAACAGCTCTTGACGAGCTTAATACTGATTCCTGCGCAGCCACAGTCCAAAGCGAGCTGTCCTTGACCTATACAATTGAGTCAACCGAAAAGCCACATAGCACAGGTACAGGATGGCTTAGTTCGCATGTTTCCAGGCACAAAGTTCTGGCATTGCAAAAGCCGAGTTGCAGATGTCTTCAACGAGGAGGAGAGGAGAGAAATTCTCGAAGCCGAACATAATAGACCGCACAGAGCAGCTCAAGAAAATGTTAAGTGTTATCAAAATACTATTTCCCTAAAATGGCGAAGTTGGCTAAGAAAATTGAATCTGCTCAGCAGCCTGTTGATGCACTCCTTGTGCCCTCAGGCGAACCTGAAAGGAAAATATCAGAAAAGTTAAGGAGTGGACAAGATGCGCTCCGGGCTAGGCTGAACGACCAGCGACAGAATAGAGTCTTTGATATAGGCGAAAAAGTCCTAGTAAAATGAAACCGCAGGCTTGGCAATAAACTCACGCCCTTTTGTGAAGAACGGGTCGTAGAGGCAGACTTTGGCATGACCGTTCTCATTGGAGGGAGGGTGGGCTACAAGGACAACCTTAAATAGGGCGAGAGCTGAAATAAAACATCGATTCTATGCATCTTGAATTTAACTATAAGTTTCAACATTTGAGCTACTAGGCTTCAGCTTTAAGTTTTAATATTTACGCCACTTGGCATTACCTTTAGGAAAACACGTAGTAATAGTTTCGTCCGTTTTGTCTGTCTTCCGCAGATTCGGGCTTCTGCTATTTCTACAGCAAGTGCGGCAGCGCGTGTGACTAATTACTCACGGTAAGTATATTCCCATTGTTGAGGGTCAAGTTCTGGTCTGGGAGGAATTCAATTTCGTCAGGCACACAGCAAACATCTCGGAGTACGAGAAAATGGTAATCGAAACAATGGAGCAATGTGAAATGTTTCTGCAGTCACACATGAGAAAGCTTCTAAGCGTAGATGCGTCCCACCTCAGAGATCTATTAGAAGCTCTTGGCCTACACCACAAAGTGGCAAGAAGTTTAGATTTCTTGAATCAGATAGATTCCGGGCATTTATACGAAACTCTTTTAGCTCGGAATAGAATATTGCTGATGGAAATGGAGAATTTGATGCTCTCTGTTACCCTTGCAAAAATTAATATTATAAGCACAAATATATTAGATCACGCAGATTTGAAATCTGTTTGGATCGATGAACCCACAGTTACTTCAATAGCTGACCTTATGTCCGTTGCGTCCGTGAAAGTATTACAGTCTGTTAATGCAGAAAGGTGATGCTGTATCCAGTTGCACATGAGAATGCTGTGCTACAAATTGACGACAATATTATAGCTGAGTGCGGAGATCAAGTGCTTGCCCTTTAGAATTGCACTTCCACGCCGGGAGGAACCTTTTGTCAACTTTCACCGACCAGCTCTTGTGCCAGAGAGCTGCATGCTGGTGGCTTGGTCGATGACAGAATTCTGATCATCAATAACCGGCCTGCTAAAGTTTGCACTGACAACGGTACTGAGACTTGGGTTCACGTAACGAATCTAATCACGTTCAATAATTGGGCGGTGATCAACGAAACTAAGTACTTGAATCGCAACAACGTCCAGAGTAAGTTCCCGGCATCCCCCTTCTGAACGTCACCGGCCACCAAGACGTGCTGAGTCTCCCTTACCTTCATCGCTTGGATGAACGTAACCTGGATGTCATCAAGGATGTCAAGGACGAAATTGGAAGCGTCGACAGCGTGGTAATAGCCTTCTTGTTGGAGCTTTGTGTGGCACCATAATTTGCATCCGAGTCACCTACCGTCGGTTCACCAATAACATGGCATCGGCCAAGGAGATTAAGAAGATGATCGCCAAGATTAGTAACTTAGAAGGGGAGCAGTTAACAGAGGCCAACCACACCAGCTCCAGATGCTGATATGGCACTGGGCCGGATGTTCTTACGAGCTAACAGGGGTCAGCAAAATGCAATATTACACCAGCCACAGATGCTGACGTAGCTCGGGGCCGGAATTCTTACCGACGACAGCGCACGAGGTGCAAGCTAAGCATTTTAGCGGCCTTTTGTAAATTTAGTTTTTAATTCGGCTTTCACTGAGGCACATCGGCCCAGCGACTTCGCGTATAAATTAACTCACTCACTACGGCGTATCGGCCTAGTGTTTTATAAATCATCATCAAAATAAAGTCTTATTAAAATAATCCGCGAGGACTTATTATTTATTTATGTATATATGTATACATGTATATGTATGTATATGTATATATATGTATATATATGTATATGTATATATGTATATGTATATATATGTATATGTATATATATGTATATGTATATATATGTATATGTATATATATGTATACATGTATATATGTATATATGTATCTATGTATCTATGTATCTATGTATATATGTATGTATGTATATATGTATATAAGTATATATGTATATATGTATATATGTATATATGTATATATGTATATATGTATATATGTATATAAGTATATATGTATATAAGTATATATGTATATATGTATATAAGTATATATGTATGTATGTACAGTATGTCAAGAAATTGTTTTCACATAGGAAAAAAAATGGTTTTTCGACTTACTCAGCAAATTTAAATACTTTCAAATATTGTAAATATTTTTTTTTAAATTTATTATAGTTGCTTATAGTATTTACTAAGAGGATTCATAAAAGTAGCAATAGAAAGTAGAATGATATGCGAGAAATAATTCAAAAATCAAAAATAGTCGGTTTTTTCATTGTCAAACAGTTGTTTACACATTTGGCATAAGTAATAATTAAATAAATCTAAGGCACTGACATTACATATTTTTCTTATATTTAATATTTTGTATGGCCACCATTGGCATTAACGATTTCGTGGAGGCGCTTTTTCATTGAATGAATAAGCTTTTTAAAATCATAATGGGTCGGCAACTGTTGCCACTCTTCTAGTATAGCACTTTTTAGTGCTGTTCGGTTCTTTGGATGCCTTTTAGCCACTCTTTTCTTTAACAAAGCCCACACATTTTCGATGGGATTGAGATCAGGGCTTTGCGCAGGTGTATCGAAGACTTTACCGCAGTTATAAAGTAACCACAAGCGTATCATATGCGCCTTATGCTTTGGGTCGTTGTCCTGATAGAATTTAAAATTCGGCATATTATTGTTTATAAAACCAAATTTTTTCGCGCTGCTTGTCAAATGGTTCTTCAAAATGCTTAAATATTGTTGTGCGTTCATCGTGTTTTCAATAAAAGCCAAATCTCCGACTCCTTGGCTTGAGATGCACCCCCAAATCATTATGGGTAGTTTGCCAAATTTAACTGTCGGAATGATGTTTCGGGGTTCTAAAGATGTTAATGGCTTACGCCACACTCTTGTTGGCCCATCATTATAATATAGCATCATTTTAGTCTCAGCGCAGAAGATGACGTCATCCCAATATTCGGCAGATTGGTTGTGGTACATTGTGGCAAAGGACAATCGTTTTCCAACATTAACATCAGAGAGCATTGGTTTCTTGCGAGCTGCTCTTGATTTGTACGCGTGTCGTAGTATAGCCTGACGTACAGTTTCATGGGATACATCCAGATCCAACTCTTCCTTCAGTTCTCTTGCAAGAGTTCTCGTCGAAAGCATCGGATTTTGGTCCAGTTTTTTACCAATGCGCGCTCTGCTCGTTTATTTATTTTTTGCTTCCGACCGGCTCCTTTCTTTGGCTCTAATCTACCCTCGTTTTCAGCGCGATTTATAATATTATAAATGGTCTTGCGGGTTACAGAAATCATTTCTGATAACTCCTGCGCACTTTTACCCAATTGGTGATTAAAGTATACTAACTGGACCACCTCAAACGATAATCTCTTGCCTGGCATTTTTAAGAGTGTCTAAACAATTTATGAATCGCAACAAACGAAAATTGTCAGTTCAAAAGAAGCCAAATTCGTAGAACAGAGCATGTGCAAGGCATAAGTTACTGTAAATTTACCGCTATTCACGGCATAAGCGCAAATAGGAGTGCAGAACATTTTTGTGTAAGCAATTGTTTGACAGCGGCAAAACCGATTATTTTTGGTTTTTGAATTATTTCTCGCATATCATTCTACTTTCTATTACTACTTTTATGAATCCTATTAGTAAATACTATAAGCAACTATAATAAATTTAAAAAAAAAATATTTACAATATTTGAAAGTATTTAAATTTGCTGAGTAAGTCGAAAAACCTTTTTTTTTTCCTATGTGAAAACAATTTCTTGACATACTGTATATTTGTATTTATACAACTGGTGTCTTCTCTGATCAACAATTGTAATTGGGCACAGTATTACAGTTGAATCGAACATATTTTAATTCCAAAATTCGCTATCCACAAGGAACTTAACGTGTCTAAACAATTCAAGCAACGTTTAAATCCAATTCAATCCTTGTAACACAGTGAATACGTAATATTATTTAAAAAATGAAGCTACCAGAAGGTTCTAATGCTGCTGGACTTCCAGCAATGAACGAATTAATCGACCAGAATTTAAACCAACTGCTTCAACAAATACGGCACGTGCCGGGCTTTGCGGGAGAGGACCCTGGGTCCATTCATCAGACGAATAGATAACCTGCATCAACGGTACTCTTCTCACAATGAAAGACAACAAAAATCAACAACTGGTCACAACTCAGGGAGGCTTTAATCTCCGAATACAAGACGCAAATATTAGTGGAAGAACTACTGCGAAGGTTATATAATACCAATTAGCATGGTAATTTACGCAAGTTTTGTAGTGAGGTAGAGGCTAAAGATAATAATTATAAAATACATTAGGATAAGACGAGAATTTAGATAATTCCAGATTATTCACCAACACTATGAAAAATACTGTACAAAACTTAATACATAAAAAACTACCAGTTAGACTCTTTATGTAACTCGCAATATACGACATATCCACTATATCGAAATTAAAATAAGTAGTACAAATGTAGGGCTACTATAAGGAAAATTATTATAAAAACAATAATAACAAGTAAGAGGTTATAGTCGGGAGCTCCAGACTAGGGGATATCCTGAACAATATTATTCCAACACCAAATGCAGCTCGCGCTCGCTTGTAGTAATAAAAATAAATTTAAAAAAACAAACAAGTAAGAGGTTCTAGTCGAGAGGTCCCGACTAGGGGAGCCTCTTCTTTCAACACCAAATGCAGATATATATACTATTCTAAAAGCGACATGTCACGTAAGGTGGCTCCAGCTCTAATTATTTACCAAAATTTCTCAAAAAAGAGGATGTGGATATCAATTTTAATCGATGACTTGGAAACGGAGTAAGTTATCGATTATCGAAAACAACCTCGATTTGCGCATGGACTAAGAGGACCTACAGCTCAATTTCAACTCTCTAGCTCTTATAGTTTCTAAGATCCTTGCGTTCATATATACGGACAGACAGACGGACATGGCTAGATCGATTCGGCTGTTGATGCTGATCAAGAATGTTTATACTTTATGGGATGGGAGATGCTTCCTTCTGCCTGTTACATAGATTTGCACAAATACATTATACCCTTTTTATCCATTTTCAATTGGTTCTAGGCATAAAATTCAAAATCCTAACAATGCTATAAATATTACTCGAAATACTAAGCCTCGATTTACCCCAAATTACATGACTGACTATAATCAAAGCCTTTATTCTTCACAACACCCTCTGAACAACCAAATCTATTGTAACTAAACTAAGCCACTAACTCAAATAAATAACCGCATAAAATGAAATATTTCCCCAGGTAGATATTTACAAAATCAATCGTGCAAGCGTATGCGAGCAGATACTAGTGGTTCCCAAAAAAATGCAGTTTGATAAAAATTATCAACAATCAGATCAGGGTAATTTTATGCAAGAATAGTATGGTTGTCAGAACCACCAACATGAGGAGATTCAGAATGACGAAATAAGGAAAGTCGAAAATTTTCCAATTGGACAAGCAAGTACATAGAAATAACATTTAATAACAGACGCTACAGATGTCTCATTGACACTGGGTCGTCAATAAATATAATAAGGGAAAATTTTATAATAGACCTACTTCGGTTAAAACTATGACAGGAGTATCAAAACTAAATCATTATGTATCCACTGCATCTAATAAACTTTTTAGGCAAGACCAGATATTTTACATACATGATTTTTAACCACACATGCTTTTAGCCAGAAATTTATTAAAGGCAAACGCCATTATTGACTACAGTTATGACAGTACAATTAGCGAAAGATCGTTCAAGCATAAGAAATTTGTTTGGGATCCAAATGTTGAACATCTTTGAAGCATATTTGAAGCCAGAGAGTTATACGCATGAAGTCTATTACACAATAAGTAATGAAATGATGAAGAAAAAAACAAAACTATTAAAATTATTGAAAAATTTCAGTGATTTTCAATATCGAGAAGGTGACAATTTGACCTTCACGAGCATTGTTAAGCACGAAATCCATACACACCATGAAAATCCAACTTACAGGAAACCATACGGTTACCCTCTCGCTTTCGAACAAGAAGTCGAAAAGCAAATTAAAGATATGTTACGATAGTACCATAAAAGGCAGACGCTTCAGGAAAACCAAATTAAGATTAGTTAATCAATTAGATTTGGATTAGAAATCAATCAATAAAATAGCGTTCTCTACCAAGTACGGACATTATGAGTAAAGGAATGCCATTTGGACTTATAAATGCACCAGCAACATTGCAATGAAATACAAGCATTATCTTGCTTATTTGGACGACATTAATGTCTTCTCCACATCACTTGATAAACATTTAAATTAAATAAATTAAGTTTTTGAAAAATAAAGACAGGAAAATTTTAAGCTTCAATTGGATAAGTGCGAGTTTTTGAATTAGGAAACCGAATTTTTGGGCTTTATTTATAAGTCCAGAAGGCATACCGCCAAACAAACTGAAAAGTAAAACCAATACAAAAATGTCCTTTGCCAAAAACATCAAAGGGAATTAAATCATTTCTAGGTTTATTAGTGGTTATTATCGAAAGTTGTAAGGAAACTACTGGCCGCGGTATAAATCTCGGTCTCGCCAGGTTCAGAAAATTTTCAAGACATTTGTTAGTGGCTGGAATGGAGGGTTTAGGGAGAGGGTTTAGGGAGAGGGAAGTGTAACAATCGCCGCTATCATGCCTTCAGTCGTCGTTGCAGATAGGCCTGTGCATATCTGGATCGACCGAGGTGACATTCAGCGTTCGACGGATAGCGCAGTGGTTACTGCCGGAGCTGGTCTCGACACATACGCAAACTACTGCTGGGATTGATACGAGCGAAGTAATGAAGCCTCGTCTCTTGATACAGTACGCTTTAGGTTGGGAAAGGGGTTATGATGAGCGACATTGGGAAGCCTCGCCTCTCGATACACTACGCTTTAGGTTAGGAAAGGTGTTCAGATGAGCACCGGCTAGCCACGGTTCCCGAGATTGGTGTTAATAAGAACTGAAAGGGATTAGCAGACATTGTTTCCGAACATTGCTTTTTTCACACTTTCTTCATTCTAATAATTATGCACTACCCTACTCTGTTTCCTACGAGAAAATCTTGCCTCACTGTCTGGAGCCCTAGAGCTCCGTCACCCAATTAGGGTTATACTTTTCACTTTTGTCCTCTTTGACACACGTCTACTCACTTTGGTCGTCATCGGAAAAGTGCCGCTCGCTGGCGAGCCGTGCGCTTGCCTCGGTCGCTCAATTTCGCCGCGAGCTTTCGCAACTTCGCTTCGGAGCTTTCGCTCTTCCCCGCCGCCTTGAAGATGCGCTCTCGAAGACGGAGTTGAGCCACTGATCAGCAACGCACGATTGCTGCGACGACCGGCGTTTATATTCAAACTTAATTCAAACTGGACTCCTTACCCTGAACTAGCTTCAATACATCTATGCTTATACTATACTTATACTTATACTATACAATACTTTTACCCTATAACTATAATTATGAACTGTGATATGGCTACTCTAGTGGCCGCTCTGGGCCAATCTCGACACGGTTTTCCTCACGCCTTGTAGTCCGGCCGTGGGAGCATCGTGGAATTCTTGCAATACCCTCTGTCGCTGACTACTAGGCACACATAGCTTCCAATGAATGTTGTCCTCGTCATCCGTCCGGTGGCCCAAATGTCTATATAGTTGCCCATTCTCTCCTATGTAGTCCGGGAACTTGGCTGGCTGTTCGGTGATTCTGGCACGCATATGGGTCGCGAGCCATTTGCAGGGTGACCCGGCCATCACTGTTTGCTGACAGATCTGCCTTTGCAGTTCTACGCGCCGCCTCTTGGGCTCTTCAAGCTCTCGGCCCAATCCTGAGTGAGACACATCCCCGGTTCCTTTTGCTTGTCCTTTTCCGTCAGTTGCCGAGCAAGCACTGCCGTTCGCTGACGTGTGAGGCATTCTTTCGACTTTTCTCTACTCTGTTGCCTTCCTTCGGTTCTCTCTTCGTATTTTGCCAATCTATTGCCGAGCAGGTGCTTCCCTTGCATGACCTGGGCGTCCTTCCTTCGGTTCCTTCTTCGGCTCTTCTCCAATCTGTTGCCGAGCAGGTGCTCCCCTTTCATGACCTGGGAGGCCTTCCTTCGGTTCCTCGCACGTATCCTATTCCATTGGTTAACGAGCAGTTGCTCCCCTTTCATGACCTGGAAGCCTTCCTTCGGCTCCTCGCTCGTATCCTATTCCATTGGTTGACGAGCAGTTGCTCCCTTTTCATCACCTGGGAGGACTTGCTTCCGCTCCTCGTTCGTATCGTTTTCCAATGGTTGCCGAGCAGGCACTCCCACTTCTCGGCCCATGAGGCCTTCTTTCGGCTCATCTCTTGTTCCCGGCCCTGCGACCGGTATCGTCACCGTCTCTAAGACCAGTACTGGCTTGCAGACATCGAGGACATGAGGAGCATCGACATGCTGATCACCATTTCCGCTAGGCCAACGTTTAACCAGAATGCTTTCCCTACATTCAGCGTAGACCCGCCTGCCAGACGAATGCGCGGCGACGTTTTCCCGTTTTTCGCCTCCATGCGGCGATTATCGGAAACAAACACGATCTGCTCAGCCACTAGGAGGACCTACAGCAAAAATATCAAGTCTCTAGCTCTTATAGGTTATATGATCCGTGCGTTCCTACATACGGACAGTCGGACAGACGGACCTGGCTAGATCGACTCGACTGTTAATGCTAATCAAGAATGTATATACTTCATGGGGCCGGAGATGCTTCCTTCCGCCCGTAACATACATTTGCACAAATATATTATACCCATCTTACCCATTTTCAATTGCTTCTAGGCATTAAAATGCTAACAATGCTATAAATATTACACGAAATACTAAGCATCAATTTAGCCCAAATTACATGACTAACTATAATCAAAGCCCCAATTCTCTTGACAACCCCCGAACAACCAAACCTATTTTAACCAGACTAAGCCACTAGCTCAAATAAATAACCCCATAAATCGAAATATTTTCCCAGGTAGATATTAACCAAATTAATCGTACAAGCGCATGCAAGAAAATCCTAGTGGTTCCCAAAAAAAAAAAAAATTCAGTTTGTTGAAAATTATCAACAATCAGATCAGGGGAAAAATCAATAAATATGATAAGGGAAAATTTTATACAAGACCTACTTCAATTAGTACTATGACAGGAGTATCAAAACTAAATCATTATGTATCCACTTCATCTAATAAACTTTTTAGACAAGACCAGATATTTTTCATACATGATTTTCAACCGGACATGCTTTAAGCCAGAAATTTATTAAAGGCAAAAAACGCCATTATTGACTACAATTATGACAGTAATTATTAATTAGCGAAAGATCTTTCAAGCATAAGAAATAGTTTGGGATCTAAATGCTGAAAATCTTCGAAGCATATTTGAAGCCAGAAAGTTATACGCAAGAAGTCTATCACGCAATAAGTAATGAAATAACATCTGGACAAGATTACCGAGTTGATCATCTAAATGATGAAGAAAAAACAAAACTATTAAAATTATTGAAAAATTTCAGTGATTTTCAATATCGAGAAGGTGACAATTCGACCGTCACGAGCATTGTAAGGCACGAAATCAATACACGCCATGAAAATCCAATTTACAGGAAACCATACGGTTACCCTTTCGCTTTCGAACAAGAAGTCGAAAAGCAAATTAAAGATATGTTAACCCAAGGTATTATTTGGCATAGCCAGTCGCCTTATTGTAGTCGCTTATGGATAGTACCAAAAAAGGCAGACGCTTCAGGAAAAACAAAATTTAGATTAGTTAATCATTTAGATTTGGATCAGAAATCAATCAATAAAACAGCGTTTTCTACCAAATACGGACATTATGAGTGCCATTTGGACTTAAAAATGCACCAGCAACATTGCAAAGAAATACAAGCATTATCTTGTTTATTTGGACGACATTAATGTCTTCTCCACATCACTTGATAAAAATATAAATTCAATAAAATAAGTTTTTGTAAAATTAAGACAGAAAAATTTTAAACTTCAATTGGATGAGTGCGAGTTTTTAATTAGGAAACCGAATTTTTGGGCCATATTTATAAGTCCAGATGGCATACGGCTAAACAAACTGAGAGTAAAACCAATACAAGAATGTCCTTTGCAAAAAACATCAAGGGGAATTTAATCATTTCTAGGTTTATTAGTGGTTATTATCGAAAGTTGTAAGGAAACTACTGGCCGCGGTATAAATCTCGGTCTCGCCAGCTTCAGAAAATTTTCAAGACATTTGTTAGTTGCTGTTATGGAGGGTTTAGGTAGAGGAAAGTGTTACAATCGCAGCTATCCTGCCTTCAGTCGTCGTTGCAGAAAGGCCTGTGCATATCCGGAACGACCGAGGTGACATTCAGCGTGCGATGGATAGTGCAGTGGTTCCTGCCGGAGTTGGTCTCGACACATAGCGAAGTAATGAAGCCTCGTCTCTTGATACAGTATACTTTAAGTTAGAAAAGAGGTTGTTATCATGAGAGACGTAATGAAGCCTCGTCTCGATCTACGCTGTAGGTTGGGAAAAGGGTTATGATGAGCGACATTATGAAGCCTCGTCTCTCGATATACTACGCTTACGGTTAGGGAAGGTGTTCAGTTGAGCGGTACCCGAGATTGCTGTTAATAAGAAATGAAAAGGATTAGCAGACATTGTTTCCGAACATTGCTTTATTCACACTTTTTTAATTCTAATTATTATGCACTACCCTAATCTGTTTCCTACGAGAAAACCTTGCCGTACTGTCTGGAGCCCTAGAGCTCCGTCACCCATTTAGGGTTATATTTTTCACTTTCGTCCTCTTTGACACACGTCTACTCACTTTGGTCGTCATCGCAAAAGTGCCGCTCGCTGGCGAGCCGTGCGCTTGCCTCGGTCGCTCAATTTCGCCGCGAGCTTTCGCAACTTCGCTTCCGAGCTTTCGCTCTTCGCCGCCGCATTGAAGTTGCGCTCTCGAAGACGGAGTTGAGCAACCGATCAGCAACGCACGATTGCTGCGACGACCGGCGTTTATATTCAAACTTAATTCAAACTGGACTCCTTACCCTGAACTAGCTTCAATACATCTATGCTTATACTATACTTATACTTATACTATACAATACTTTTACCCTATAACTATAATTATGAACTGTGATATGGCTACTCTAGTGGCCGCTCTGGGCCAATCTCGACACGGTTTTCCTCACGCCTTGTAGTCCGGCCGTGGGAGCATCGTGGAATTCTTGCAATACCCTCTGTCGCTGACTACTAGGCACACATAGCTTCCAATGAATGTTGTCCTCGTCATCCGTCCGGTGGCCCAAATGTCTATATAGTTGCCCATTCTCTCCTATGTAGTCCGGGAACTTGGCTGGCTGTTCGGTGATTCTAGCACGCATATGGGTCGCGAGCCATTTGCAGGGTGACCCGGCCATCACTGTTTGCTGACAGATCTGCCTTTGCAGTTCTACGCGCCGCCTCTTGGGCTCTTCAAGCTCTCGGCCCAATCCTGAGTGAGACACATCCCCGGTTCCTTTTGCTTGTCCTTTTCCGTCAGTTGCCGAGCAAGCACTGCCGTTCGCTGACGTGTGAGGCATTCTTTCGACTTTTCTCTTCTCTGTTGCTTTCCTTCGGTTCTCTCTTCGTATTTTTTCAATCTATTGCCGAGCAGGTGCTTCCCTTGCATGACCTGGGCGTCCTTCCTTCGGTTCCTTCTTCGGCTCTTCTCCAATCTGTTGCCGAGCAGGTGCTCCCCTTTCATGACCTGGGAGGCCTTCCTTCGGTTCCTCGCACGTATCCTATTCCATTGGTTAACGAGCAGTTGCTCCCCTTTCATGACCTGGAAGCCTTCTTTCGGCTCCTCGCTCGTATCCTATTCCATTGGTTGACGAGCAGTTGCTCCCTTTTCATCACCTGGGAGGACTTGCTTCCGCTCCTCGTTCGTATCGTTTTCCAATGGTTGCCGAGCAGGCACTCCCACTTCTCGGCCCATGAGGCCTTCTTTCGGCTCATCTCTTGTTCCCGGCCCTGCGACCGGTGTCGTCACCGTCTCTAAGACCAGTACTGGCTTGCAGACATCGAGGACATGAGGAGCATCGACATGCTGATCACCATTCCCGCTAGGCCAACGTTTAACCAGAATGCTTTCCCTACATTCAGCGTAGACCCGCCTGCCAGACGAATGCGCGGCGACGTTTTACCGTTTTTCGCCTCCATGCGGCGATTATCGGAAACAAACACGATCTGCTCAGCCACTAGGAGGACCTACAGCAAAAATATCAAGTCTCTAGCTCTTATAGGTTATATGATCCGTGCGTTCCTACATACGGACAGTCGGACAGACGGACCTGGCTAGATCGACTCGACTGTTAATGCTAATCAAGAATGTATATACTTCATGGGGTCGGAGATACTTCCTTCCGCCTGTTACATACATTTGCACAAATATATTATACCCATCTTACCCATTTTCAATTGCTTCTAGGCATAAAAATCAAAATGCTAACAATGCTATAAATATTACACGAAATACTAAGCATCAATTTAGCCCAAATTACATGACTAACTATAATCAAAGCCCCAATTCTCTTGACAACCCCCGAACAACCAAACCTATTTTAACCAAACTAAGCCACTAGCTCAAATAAATAACCCCATAAATCGAAATATTTTCCCAGGTAGATATTAACCAAATTAATCGTACAAGCGCATGCAAGAAAATCCTAGTGGTTCCCAAAAAAAAAAATGCAGTTTGATGAAAATTATCAACAATATAAGGGAAAATTTTATACAAGACCTACTTCAATTAGTACTATGACAGGAGTATCAAAACTAAATCATTATGTATCCACTTCATCTAATAAATTTTTTAGACAAGACCAGATATTTTTCATACATGATTTTCAACCGCACATGCTTTTAGCCAGAAATTTATTAAAGGCAAAAAACGCCATTATTGACTACAATTATGACAGTAATTATTAATTAGCGAAAGATCTTTCAAGCACAAGAAATTTGTTTGGGATCTAAATGCTGAAAATCTTCGAAGCATATTTGAAGCCAGAAAGTTATAAGCAAGAAGTCTATTACGCAATAAGTAATGAAATAACATCTGGACAAGATTACCGAGTTGATCATCTAAATGATTAAGAAAAAAACAAAACTATTAAAATTATTGAAAAATTTCAGTGATTTTCAATATCGGGAAGGTGACAATTCGACCGTCACGAGCATTGTAAGGCACGAAATCTATACACACCATGAAAATCCAATTTACAGGAAACCATACGGTTACCCTTTCGCTTTCGAACAAGAAGTCGAAAAGCAAATTAAAGATATGTTATGATAGTACCAAAAAAGGCAGACGCTTCAGGAAAAACAAAATTTAGATTAGTTAATCATTTAGATTTGGATCAGAAATCAATCAATAAAACAGCGTTTTCTACCAAATACGGACATTATGAGTGCCATTTGGACTTAAAAATGCACCAGCAACATTGCAATGAAATACAAGCATTATCTTGTTTATTTGAATGACATTAATGTCTTCTCCACATCACTTGATAAAAATATAAATTCAATAAAATAAGTTTTTGTAAAATTAAGACAGAAAAATTTTAAACTTCAATTGGATGAGTGCGAGTTTTTAATTAGGAAACCGAATTTTTGGGCCATATTTATAAGTCCAGATGGCATACGGCTAAACAAACTGAGAGTAAAACCAATACAAGAATGTCCTTTGCAAAAAACATCAAGGGGAATTTAATCATTTCTAGGTTTATTAGTGGTTATTATCGAAAGTTGTAAGGAAACTACTGGCCGCGGTATAAATCTCGGTCTCGCCAGCTTCAGAAAATTTTCAAGACATTTGTTAGTTGCTGTTATGGAGGGTTTAGGGAGAGGAAAGTGTTACAATCGCAGCTATCCTGCCTTCAGTCGTCGTTGCAGAAAGGCCTGTGCATATCCGGAACGACCGAGGTGACATTCAGCGTGCGATGGATAGTGCAGTGGTTCCTGCCGGAGTTGGTCTCGACACATAGCGAAGTAATGAAGCCTCGTCTCTTGATACAGTATACTTTAAGTTAGAAAAGAGGTTGTTATCATGAGAGACGTAATGAAGCCTCGTCTCGATACACTACGCTGTAGGTTGGGAAAAGGGTTATGATGAGCGACATTATGAAGCCTCGTCTCTCGATATACTACGCTTTAGGTTAGGGAAGGTGTTCAGTTGAGCACCGGCTAGCCACGGTTCCCGAGATTGGTGTTAAGAACTGAAAGGGATTAGCATACATTGTTTCCGAACATTGCTTTGTTCACACTTTCTTCATTCTAATTATTATGCACTACCCTACTCTGTTTCCTACGAGAAAACCTTGCCGCACTGTCTGGAGCCCTAGAGCTCCGTCACCCATTTAGGGTTATATTTTTCACTTTCGTCCTCTTTGACACACGTCTACTCACTTTGGTCGTCATCGCAAAAGTGCCGCTCGCTGGCGAGCCGTGCGCTTGCCTCGGTCGCTCAATTTCGCCGCGAGCTTTCGCAACTTCGCTTCGGAGCTTTCGCTCTTCGCCGCCGCCTTGAAGATGCGCTCTCGAAGACGGAGTTGAGCCACTGATCAGCAACGCACGATTGCTGCGACGACCGGCGTTTATATTCAAACTTAATTCAAACTGGACTCCTTACCCTGAACTAGCTTCAATACATCAATGCTTAAACTATACTTATACTTATACTATACAATACTTATACCCTATAACTATAATTATGAACTGTGATATGGCTACTCTAGTGGCCGCTCTGGGCCAATCTCGACACGGTTTTCCTCACGCCTTGTAGTCCGGCCGTGGGAGCATCGTGGCATTCTTGCAATACCCTCTGTCGCTGACTACTAGGCACACATAGCGTCCAGGGAATGTAGTCCTCGTCATCCGTCTGGTGGCCCAAATGTCTATATAGTTGCCCATTCTCTCCTATGTAGTCCGGGAACTTGGCTGGCTGTTCGGTGATTCTAGCACGCATATGGGTCGCGAGCCATTTGCAGGGTGACCCGGCCATCACTGTTTGCTGACAGATCTGCCTTTGCAGTTCTACGCGCCGCCTCTTGGGCTCTTCAAGCTCTCGGCCCAATCCTGAGTGAGACACATCCCCGGTTCCTTTTGCTTGTCCTTTTCCGTCAGTTGCCGAGCAAGCACTGCCGTTCGCTGACGTGTGAGGCATTCTTTCGACTTTTCTCTTCTCTGTTGCCTTCCTTCGGTTCTCTCTTCGTATTTTTCCAATCTATTGCCGAGCAGGTGCTTCCCTTGCATGACCTGGGCGTCCTTCCTTCGGTTCCTTCTTCGGCTCTTCTCCAATCTGTTGCCGAGCAGGTGCTCCCCTTTCATGACCTGGGAGGCCTTCCTTCGGTTCCTCGCACGTATCCTATTCCATTGGTTAACGAGCAGTTGCTCCCCTTTCATGACCTGGAAGCCTTCTTTCGGCTCCTCGCTCGTATCCTATTCCATTGGTTGACGAGCAGTTGCTCCCTTTTCATCACCTGGGAGGACTTGCTTCCGCTCCTCGTTCGTATCGTTTTCCAATGGTTGCCGAGCAGGCACTCCCACTTCTCGGCCCATGAGGCCTTCTTTCGGCTCATCTCTTGTTCCCGGCCCTGCGACCGGTGTCGTCACCGTCTCTAAGACCAGTACTGGCTTGCAGACATCGAGGACATGAGGAGCATCGACATGCTGATCACCATTCCCGCTAGGCCAACGTTTAACCAGAATGCTTTCCCTACATTCAGCGTAGACCCGCCTGCCAGACGAATGCGCGGCGACGTTTTACCGTTTTTCGCCTCCATGCGGCGATTATCGGAAACAAACACGATCTGCTCAGCCACTAGGAGGACCTACAGCAAAAATATCAAGTCTCTAGCTCTTATAGGTTATATGATCCGTGCGTTCCTACATACGGACAGTCGGACAGACGGACCTGGCTAGATCGACTCGACTGTTAATGCTAATCAAGAATGTATATACTTCATGGGGTCGGAGATACTTCCTTCCGCCTGTTACATACATTTGCACAAATATATTATACCCATCTTACCCATTTTCAATTGCTTCTAGGCATAAAAATCAAAATGCTAACAATGCTATAAATATTACACGAAATACTAAGCATCAATTTAGCCCAAATTACATGACTAACTATAATCAAAGCCCCAATTCTCTTGACAACCCCCGAACAACCAAACCTATTTTAACCAAACTAAGCCACTAGCTCAAATAAATAACCCCATAAATCGAAATATTTTCCCAGGTAGATATTAACCAAATTAATCGTACAAGCGCATGCAAGAAAATCCTAGTGGTTCCCAAAAAAAAGAATGCAGTTTGATGAAAATTATCAACAATATAAGGGACAATTTTATACAAGACCTACTTCAATTAGTACTATGACAGGAGTATCAAAACTAAATCATTATGTATCCACTTCATCTAATAAATTTTTTAGACAAGACCAGATATTTTTCATACATGATTTTCAACCGCACATGCTTTTAGCCAGAAATTTATTAAAGGCAAAAAACGCCATTATTGACTACAATTATGACAGTAATTATTAATTAGCGAAAGATCTTTCAAGCACAAGAAATTTGTTTGGGATCTAAATGCTGAAAATCTTCGAAGCATATTTGAAGCCAGAAAGTTATAAGCAAGAAGTCTATTACGCAATAAGTAATGAAATAACATCTGGACAAGATTACCGAGTTGATCATCTAAATGATTAAGAAAAAAACAAAACTATTAAAATTATTGAAAAATTTCAGTGATTTTCAATATCGGGAAGGTGACAATTCGACCGTCACGAGCATTGTAAGGCACGAAATCTATACACACCATGAAAATCCAATTTACAGGAAACCATACGGTTACCCTTTCGCTTTCGAACAAGAAGTCGAAAAGCAAATTAAAGATATGTTATGATAGTACCAAAAAAGGCAGACGCTTCAGGAAAAACAAAATTTAGATTAGTTAATCATTTAGATTTGGATCAGAAATCAATCAATAAAACAGCGTTTTCTACCAAATACGGACATTATGAGTGCCATTTGGACTTAAAAATGCACCAGCAACATTGCAATGAAATACAAGCATTATCTTGTTTATTTGAATGACATTAATGTCTTCTCCACATCACTTGATAAAAATATAAATTCAATAAAATAAGTTTTTGTAAAATTAAGACAGAAAAATTTTAAACTTCAATTGGATGAGTGCGAGTTTTTAATTAGGAAACCGAATTTTTGGGCCATATTTATAAGTCCAGATGGCATACGGCTAAACAAACTGAGAGTAAAACCAATACAAGAATGTCCTTTGCAAAAAACATCAAGGGGAATTTAATCATTTCTAGGTTTATTAGTGGTTATTATCGAAAGTTGTAAGGAAACTACTGGCCGCGGTATAAATCTCGGTCTCGCCAGCCTCAGAAAATTTTCAAGACATTTGTTAGTTGCTGTTATGGAGGGTTTAGGGAGAGGAAAGTGTTACAATCGCAGCTATCCTGCCTTCAGTCGTCGTTGCAGAAAGGCCTGTGCATATCCGGAACGACCGAGGTGACATTCAGCGTGCGATGGATAGTGCAGTGGTTCCTGCCGGAGTTGGTCTCGACACATAGCGAAAGTAATGAAGCCTCGTCTCTTGATACAGTATACTTTAAGTTAGAAAAGAGGTTGTTATCATGAGAGACGTAATGAAGCCTCGTCTCGATACACTACGCTGTAGGTTGGGAAAAGGGTTATGATGAGCGACATTATGAAGCCTCGTCTCTCGATATACTACGCTTTAGGTTAGGGAAGGTGTTCAGTTGAGCACCGGCTAGCCACGGTTCCCGAGATTGGTGTTAAGAACTGAAAGGGATTAGCATACATTGTTTCCGAACATTGCTTTGTTCACACTTTCTTCATTCTAATTATTATGCACTACCCTACTCTGTTTCCTACGAGAAAACCTTGCCGCACTGTCTGGAGCCCTAGAGCTCCGTCACCCATTTAGGGTTATATTTTTCACTTTCGTCCTCTTTGACACACGTCTACTCACTTTGGTCGTCATCGCAAAAGTGCCGCTCGCTGGCGAGCCGTGCGCTTGCCTCGGTCGCTCAATTTCGCCGCGAGCTTTCGCAACTTCGCTTCGGAGCTTTCGCTCTTCGCCGCCGCCTTGAAGATGCGCTCTCGAAGACGGAGTTGAGCCACTGATCAGCAACGCACGATTGCTGCGACGACCGGCGTTTATATTCAAACTTAATTCAAACTGGACTCCTTACCCTGAACTAGCTTCAATACATCAATGCTTATACTATACTTATACTTATACTATACAATACTTATACCCTATAACTATAATTATGAACTGTGATATGGCTACTCTAGTGGCCGCTCTGGGCCAATCTCGACACGGTTTTCCTCACGCCTTGTAGTCCGGCCGTGGGAGCATCGTGGCATTCTTGCAATACCCTCTGTCGCTGACTACTAGGCACACATAGCGTCCAGGGAATGTAGTCCTCGTCATCCGTCTGGTGGCCCAAATGTCTATATAGTTGCCCATTCTCTCCTATGTAGTCCGGGAACTTGGCTGGCTGTTCGGTGATTCTAGCACGCATATGGGTCGCGAGCCATTTGCAGGGTGACCCGGCCATCACTGTTTGCTGACAGATCTGCCTTTGCAGTTCTACGCGCCGCCTCTTGGGCTCTTCAAGCTCTCGGCCCAATCCTGAGTGAGACACATCCCCGGTTCCTTTTGCTTGTCCTTTTCCGTCAGTTGCCGAGCAAGCACTGCCGTTCGCTGACGTGTGAGGCATTCTTTCGACTTTTCTCTTCTCTGTTGCCTTCCTTCGGTTCTCTCTTCGTATTTTTCCAATCTATTGCCGAGCAGGTGCTTCCCTTGCATGACCTGGGCGTCCTTCCTTCGGTTCCTTCTTCGGCTCTTCTCCAATCTGTTGCCGAGCAGGTGCTCCCCTTTCATGACCTGGGAGGCCTTCCTTCGGTTCCTCGCACGTATCCTATTCCATTGGTTAACGAGCAGTTGCTCCCCTTTCATGACCTGGAAGCCTTCTTTCGGCTCCTCGCTCGTATCCTATTCCATTGGTTGACGAGCAGTTGCTCCCTTTTCATCACCTGGGAGGACTTGCTTCCGCTCCTCGTTCGTATCGTTTTCCAATGGTTGCCGAGCAGGCACTCCCACTTCTCGGCCCATGAGGCCTTCTTTCGGCTCATCTCTTGTTCCCGGCCCTGCGACCGGTGTCGTCACCGTCTCTAAGACCAGTACTGGCTTGCAGACATCGAGGACATGAGGAGCATCGACATGCTGATCACCATTCCCGCTAGGCCAACGTTTAACCAGAATGCTTTCCCTACATTCAGCGTAGACCCGCCTGCCAGACGAATGCGCGGCGACGTTTTACCGTTTTTCGCCTCCATGCGGCGATTATCGGAAACAAACACGATCTGCTCAGCCACTAGGAGGACCTACAGCAAAAATATCAAGTCTCTAGCTCTTATAGGTTATATGATCTGTGCGTTCCTACATACGGACAGTCGGACAGACGGACCTGGCTAGATCGACTCGACTGTTAATGCTAATCAAGAATGTATATACTTCATGGGGTCGGAGATACTTCCTTCCGCCTGTTACATACATTTGCACAAATATATTATACCCATCTTACCCATTTTCAATTGCTTCTAGGCATAAAAATCAAAATGCTAACAATGCTATAAATATTACACGAAATACTAAGCATCAATTTAGCCCAAATTACATGACTAACTATAATCAAAGCCCCAATTCTCTTGACAACCCCCGAACAACCAAACCTATTTTAACCAAACTAAGCCACTAGCTCAAATAAATAACCCCATAAATCGAAATATTTTCCCAGGTAGATATTAACCAAATTAATCGTACAAGCGCATGCAAGAAAATCCTAGTGGTTCCCAAAAAAAAAAATGCAGTTTGATGAAAATTATCAACAATATAAGGGAAAATTTTATACAAGACCTACTTCAATTAGTACTATGACAGGAGTATCAAAACTAAATCATTATGTATCCACTTCATCTAATAAATTTTTTAGACAAGACCAGATATTTTTCATACATGATTTTCAACCGCACATGCTTTTAGCCAGAAATTTATTAAAGGCAAAAAACGCCATTATTGACTACAATTATGACAGTAATTATTAATTAGCGAAAGATCTTTCAAGCACAAGAAATTTGTTTGGGATCTAAATGCTAAAAATCTTCGAAGCATATTTGAAGCCAGAAAGTTATAAGCAAGAAGTCTATTACGCAATAAGTAATGAAATAACATCTGGACAAGATTACCGAGTTGATCATCTAAATGATTAAGAAAAAAACAAAACTATTAAAATTATTGAAAAATTTCAGTGATTTTCAATATCGGGAAGGTGACAATTCGACCGTCACGAGCATTGTAAGGCACGAAATCTATACACACCATGAAAATCCAATTTACAGGAAACCATACGGTTACCCTTTCGCTTTCGAACAAGAAGTCGAAAAGCAAATTAAAGATATGTTATGATAGTACCAAAAAAGGCAGACGCTTCAGGAAAAACAAAATTTAGATTAGTTAATCATTTAGATTTGGATCAGAAATCAATCAATAAAACAGCGTTTTCTACCAAATACGGACATTATGAGTGCCATTTGGACTTAAAAATGCACCAGCAACATTGCAATGAAATACAAGCATTATCTTGTTTATTTGAATGACATTAATGTCTTCTCCACATCACTTGATAAAAATATAAATTCAATAAAATAAGTTTTTGTAAAATTAAGACAGAAAAATTTTAAACTTCAATTGGATGAGTGCGAGTTTTTAATTAGGAAACCGAATTTTTGGGCCATATTTATAAGTCCAGATGGCATACGGCTAAACAAACTGAGAGTAAAACCAATACAAGAATGTCCTTTGCAAAAAACATCAAGGGGAATTTAATCATTTCTAGGTTTATTAGTGGTTATTATCGAAAGTTGTAAGGAAACTACTGGCCGCGGTATAAATCTCGGTCTCGCCAGCTTCAGAAAATTTTCAAGACATTTGTTAGTTGCTGTTATGGAGGGTTTAGGGAGAGGAAAGTGTTACAATCGCAGCTATCCTGCCTTCAGTCGTCGTTGCAGAAAGGCCTGTGCATATCCGGAACGACCGAGGTGACATTCAGCGTGCGATGGATAGTGCAGTGGTTCCTGCCGGAGTTGGTCTCGACACATAGCGAAGTAATGAAGCCTCGTCTCTTGATACAGTATACTTTAAGTTAGAAAAGAGGTTGTTGTCATGAGAGACGTAATGAAGCCTCGTCTCGATACACTACGCTGTAGGTTGGGAAAAGGGTTATGATGAGCGACATTATGAAGCCTCGTCTCTCGATATACTACGCTTTAGGTTAGGGAAGGTGTTCAGTTGAGCACCGGCTAGCCACGGTTCCCGAGATTGGTGTTAAGAACTGAAAGGGATTAGCATACATTGTTTCCGAACATTGCTTTATTCACACTTTCTTCATTCTAATTATTATGCACTACCCTACTCTGTTTCCTACGAGAAAACCTTGCCGCACTGTCTGGAGCCCTAGAGCTCCGTCACCCATTTAGGGTTATATTTTTCACTTTCGTCCTCTTTGACACACGTCTACTCACTTTGGTCGTCATCGCAAAAGTGCCGCTCGCTGGCGAGCCGTGCGCTTGCCTCGGTCGCTCAATTTCGCCGCGAGCTTTCGCAACTTCGCTTCGGAGCTTTCGCTCTTCGCCGCCGCCTTGAAGATGCGCTCTCGAAGACGGAGTTGAGCCACTGATCAGCAACGCACGATTGCTGCGACGACCGGCGTTTATATTCAAACTTAATTCAAACTGGACTCCTTACCCTGAACTAGCTTCAATACATCAATGCTTATACTATACTTATACTTATACTATACAATACTTATACCCTATAACTATAATTATGAACTGTGATATGGCTACTCTAGTGGCCGCTCTGGGCCAATCTCGACACGGTTTTCCTCACGCCTTGTAGTCCGGCCGTGGGAGCATCGTGGCATTCTTGCAATACCCTCTGTCGCTGACTACTAGGCACACATAGCGTCCAGGGAATGTAGTCCTCGTCATCCGTCTGGTGGCCCAAATGTCTATATAGTTGCCCATTCTCTCCTATGTAGTCCGGGAACTTGGCTGGCTGTTCGGTGATTCTAGCACGCATATGGGTCGCGAGCCATTTGCAGGGTGACCCGGCCATCACTGTTTGCTGACAGATCTGCCTTTGCAGTTCTACGCGCCGCCTCTTGGGCTCTTCAAGCTCTCGGCCCAATCCTGAGTGAGACACATCCCCGGTTCCTTTTGCTTGTCCTTTTCCGTCAGTTGCCGAGCAAGCACTGCCGTTCGCTGACGTGTGAGGCATTCTTTCGACTTTTCTCTTCTCTGTTGCCTTCCTTCGGTTCTCTCTTCGTATTTTTCCAATCTATTGCCGAGCAGGTGCTTCCCTTGCAAGACCTGGGCGTCCTTCCTTCGGTTCCTTCTTCGGCTCTTCTCCAATCTGTTGCCGAGCAGGTGCTCCCCTTTCATGACCTGGGAGGCCTTCCTTCGGTTCCTCGCACGTATCCTATTCCATTGGTTAACGAGCAGTTGCTCCCCTTTCATGACCTGGAAGCCTTCTTTCGGCTCCTCGCTCGTATCCTATTCCATTGGTTGACGAGCAGTTGCTCCCTTTTCATCACCTGGGAGGACTTGCTTCCGCTCCTCGTCCGTATCGTTTTCCAATGGTTGCCGAGCAGGTACTCCCACTTCTCGGCCCATGAGGCCTTCTTTCGGCTCATCTCTTGTTCCCGGCCCTGCGACCGGTGTCGTCACCGTCTCTAAGACCAGTACTGGCTTGCAGACATCGAGGACATGAGGAGCATCGACATGCTGATCACCATTCCCGCTAGGCCAACGTTTAACCAGAATGCTTTCCCTACATTCAGCGTAGACCCGCCTGCCAGACGAATGCGCGGCGACGTTTTACCGTTTTTCGCCTCCATGCGGCGATTATCGGAAACAAACACGATCTGCTCAGCCACTAGGAGGACCTACAGCAAAAATATCAAGTCTCTAGCTCTTATAGGTTATATGATCCGTGCGTTCCTACATACGGACAGTCGTACAGACGGACCTGGCTAGATCGACTCGACTGTTAATGCTAATCAAGAATGTATATACTTCATGGGGTCGGAGATACTTCCTTCCGCCTGTTACATACATTTGCACAAATATATTATACCCATCTTACCCATTTTCAATTGCTTCTATGCATAAAAATCAAAATGCTAACAATGCTATAAATATTACACGAAATACTAAGCATCAATTTAGTCCAAATTACATGACTAACTATAATCAAAGCCCCAATTCTCTTGACAACCCCCGAACAACCAAACCTATTTTAACCAAACTAAGCCACTAGCTCAAATAAATAACCCCATAAATCGAAATATTTTCCCAGGTAGATATTAACCAAATTAATCGTACAAGCGCATGCAAGAAAATCCTAGTGGTTCCCAAAAAAAAAATTCAGTTTGATGAAAATTATCAACAATATAAGGGACAATTTTATACAAGACCTACTTCAATTAGTACTATGACAGGAGTATCAAAACTAAATCATTATGTATCCACTTCATCTAATAAATTTTTTAGACAAGACCAGATATTTTTCATACATGATTGTCAACCGCACATGCTTTTAGCCAGAAATTTATTAAAGGCAAAAAACGCCATTATTGACTACAATTATGACAGTAATTATTAATTAGCGAAAGATCTTTCAAGCACAAGAAATTTGTTTGGGATCTAAATGCTAAAAATCTTCGAAGCATATTTGAAGCCAGAAAGTTATAAGCAAGAAGTCTATTACGCAATAAGTAATGAAATAACATCTGGACAAGATTACCGAGTTGATCATCTAAATGATTAAGAAAAAAACAAAACTATTAAAATTATTGAAAAATTTCAGTGATTTTCAATATCGGGAAGGTGACAATTCGACCGTCACGAGCATTGTAAGGCACGAAATCTATACACACAAATACGGCTAAACAAACTGAGAGTAAAACCAATACAAGAATGTCCTTTGCAAAAAACATCAAGGGGAATTTAATCATTTCTAGGTTTATTAGTGGTTATTATCGAAAGTTGTAAGGAAACTACTGGCCGCGGTATAAATCTCGGTCTCGCCAGCTTCAGAAAATTTTCAAGACATTTGTTAGTTGCTGTTATGGAGGGTTTAGGGAGAGGAAAGTGTTACAATCGCAGCTATCCTGCCTTCAGTCGTCGTTGCAGAAAGGCCTGTGCATATCCGGAACGACCGAGGTGACATTCAGCGTGCGATGGATAGTGCAGTGGTTCCTGCCGGAGTTGGTCTCGACACATAGCGAAGTAATGAAGCCTCGTCTCTTGATACAGTATACTTTAAGTTAGAAAAGAGGTTGTTGTCATGAGAGACGTAATGAAGCCTCGTCTCGATACACTACGCTGTAGGTTGGGAAAAGGGTTATGATGAGCGACATTATGAAGCCTCGTCTCTCGATATACTACGCTTTAGGTTAGGGAAGGTGTTCAGTTGAGCACCGGCTAGCCACGGTTCCCGAGATTGGTGTTAAGAACTGAAAGGGATTAGCATACATTGTTTCCGAACATTGCTTTATTCACACTTTCTTCATTCTAATTATTATGCACTACCCTACTCTGTTTCCTACGAGAAAACCTTGCCGCACTGTCTGGAGCCCTAGAGCTCCGTCACCCATTTAGGGTTATATTTTTCACTTTCGTCCTCTTTGACACACGTCTACTCACTTTGGTCGTCATCGCAAAAGTGCCGCTCGCTGGCGAGCCGTGCGCTTGCCTCGGTCGCTCAATTTCGCCACGAGCTTTCGCAATTTCGCTTCCGAGCTTTCGCTCTTCGCATTGAAGTTGCGCTCTCGAAGACGGAGTTGAGCAACCGATCAGCAACGCACGATTGCTGCGACGACCGGCGTCTATATTCAAACTTAATTCAAACTGGACTCCTTACCCTTAACTAGCTTCAATACATTAATGCTTATACTATACCTATACAAATACTATACAATTCTTATACCCTATAACAATAATTATGAACTGTGGTATGGCTACCCTAGTGGGCGCTCTGGGCCAATCTCGACACAGTTTTCCTCACGCCTTGATGTCCGGCCGTGGGAGCATCGTGGCACTCTTGCAATACCCTAGCACGCATACTCGCGACCCAGTTGACAGGTCTCTAGAGGATGTCTTGATAGTGCGTCGGCCACGACGTTGAGCTTCCCTCGACGGTAGTGAACGGCAAATTGCAACTATTGCAGTTCTCGATCGAGATAAGTCACTTGAGTGCCAGATAATCCGCGATTTGCGAGACTCCCTGCCCCTCGAAAAGTGCCAGTTCTACCTTCAGCAACTCACTAAGTTTCGGATCCAGAAGCGCTGGCCACTCTGCCTCTTCGATGATGGGCTCGCTCTGCGTCGCGCATCCTCCGGGCACCACTCCGACTCCAGATAGAGCTCCATTATTGCTCCACTCTGGCTCTCCCCCCTGTGCTCGTGTGGATTCTAGCAATGGCTCCTAATCCCTCCATTCTCTGGCACATTTCCCGGTGCTGCCTCCATTACCAAGCGTAGATCTGCCTTTGCAGATCCTCTTGGGCTCTTCAAGCTCTCGGCCCAATCCTGAGTGAGACCCACCCCCCGCTTCCTTTTACTTGTCCTCTTCCGTCAGTTGCCGAGCAAGCACTGCCGTTCGCTGACGTGTGAGGCATTCTTTCGACTTTTCTCTACTCTGTTGCCTTCCTTCGGTTTTCTCTTCGTATTTTTCCAATCTATTGCCGAGCAGGTGCTCCCCTTTCTTGACCTGGGATGCCTTCCATCGGTTCCTTGCACGTATACTATTCCATTGGTTAACGAGCAGTTGCTCCCTTTTCATCACCTGGCAGGACTTCCTTCCGCTCCTCGATCGTATCGTTTTCCAATGGTTGCCGAGCAGGCACTCCCACTTCTCGGCACTTAATTAACTCGACAACAATGCTTTCCCTACATTCAGCGAAGACCAGCCTTCCAGACGATGCGCGTTGATGTTTTCCCGTTTTTCGCCTCCATGCGGCGGTTATCGGAAACAAACTTGATCTGCTCAGGCACTAGGAGGACCTACAGCAAAAATTTCAAGTCTCTAGCTCTTATAGGTTATATGATCCTTGCGTTCATACATACGGACAGACGGACCTGGCTAGATCGACTCGACTGTTGAGATGCTTTCTTCCGCCTGTTACATAAATTTGCACAAATACATTATGCCCATCTTACCCATTTTCAATTGGTTCTAGGCATAAAAATCAAAATGCTAACAATGCTATCAATATTACACGAAATACTAAGCATCAATTTAGCCCAAATTACATGACTAACTATAATCAAAGCCCCAATTCTCTTGATAACCCCCGAACAACCAAACCTATTTTAACCAAACTAAGCCACTAGCTCAAATAAATAACCCCATAAATCGAAATATTTTCCCAGGTAGATATTAACCAAATAATTCGTACAAGCGCATGCAAGAAAATCCTAGTGGTTCCCAAAAAAAAATGCAGTTTGATGAAAATTATCAACAATCAGATCAGGGTAAAAATCAATAAATATGATAAGGGAAAATTGTATACAAGACCTACTTCAATTATTACTATGACCGGAGTATCAAAACTAAATCATTATGTATCCACTTCATCTAATAAACTTTTTAGGCAAGACCAGATATTATACATACACGATTTTTAACCTCACATGCTTTTAGCCAGAAATTTATTAACGGCAAATAACGCCATTATTGACTACAACTGCTGAAAATCTTTGAAGCATTTTTGAAGCCAGAAAGTTATACGCAAGAAGGACAAGATTACCGAGTTGATCATCTAAATGATGAAGAAAAAAACAAAACTATTAAAATTATTGAAAAATTTCAGGGATTTTTAATATCAAGAAGGTGACAATTTGACCTTCACGAGCATTGTTAAGCACGAAATCCATACACACCATGAAAATCCAATTTACAGGAAACCATACGGTTACCCTTTCGCTTTCGAACAAGAAGTCGAAAAGCAAATTAAAGATATGTTACGATAGTACCAAAAAAGGCAGACTCTTCAGGAAAAACAAATTAAGATTAGTTAATCAATTAGATTTGGATTAGAAATTAATCAATAAAAGAGCGTTCTCTACCAAGTACGGACATTATGAGTAAACGAATGCCATTTGGACTTATAAATGCACCAGCAACATTGCAATGAAATACAAGCATTATCTTGCTTATTTGGACGACATTAATGTCTTCTCCACATCACTTGATAAACATTTAAATTAAGTTTTTGAAAAATTAAGACAGGAAAATTTTAAACTTCAATTGGATAAGTGCGAGTTTTTGAATTAGGAAACCGAATTTTTGGGCTTAATTTATAAGTCCAGAAGGCATACCGCCAAACAAATACAAATACTATACAATTCTTATACCCTATAACTATAATTATGAACTGTGGTATGGCTACTCTAGTGGCCGGTCTGGGCCAATCTCGACACGGTTTTCCTCACGCCTTGATGTCCGGCCGTTGAGCTTCCATCGACGGTAGTGAACGGCAAATTGCAACTATTGCAGTTCCAATGGCCATCGCGCAATTTTTCCCGAAGGGCCCTCGATCGAGATAAGTCACTTGAGTGCCAGATGATCCGCGATGTGCGAGACTCCCTGCCCCTCGAAAAGTGCCAGTTCTACCTTCAGCAACTCACTAAGTTCCGGATCCAGATGCGCTGGCCACTCTGCCTCTTCGATGCTGGGCTCGCTCTGCGTCGCGCATACTCCGGGCACCACTCCGACTCCAGATAGAGCTCCATACCCACCCCCCGCTTCCTTTTACTTGACCTCTTCCGTCAGTTGCCGAGCAAGCACTGCCGTTCGCTGACGCGTGAGGCATTCTTTCGACTTTTCTCTACTCTGTTGCCTTCCTTCGGTTCTCTCTTCGTATTTTTCCAATCTATTGCCGAGCAGGTGCTCCCCTTTCTTGACATGGGATGCCTTCCTTCGGTTCCTTGCGGCGGTTATCGAAAACAAACTTGATCTGCTCAGGCACTAGGAGGACCTACAGCAAAAATATCAAGTCTCTAGCTCTTATAGGTTATATGATCCTTGCGTTCATACATACGGACAGACGGACAGACAGACGGACAGAGGGACCTGGCTAGATCGACTCGACTGTTGATGCTGATCAAGAATGTATATACTTCATGGGGTCGGAGATGCTTTTTTTTGCACAAATACATTATACCCATCTTACCCATTTTCAATTGGTTTTAGGCATAAAAATCAAAATGCTAGCAATGCTATCAATATTATACGAAATACTAAGCCTCAAGTTAGCACAAATGACATGACTAACTATAATCAAAGCCCCAATTCTCTCGACAACCCCGAACAACCAAACCTATTGTAACTAAACTAAGCCACTAACTCAAATAAATAACCCCATAAAATGAAATATTTCCGTGCAAGCGCATGCGAAAAAATACTAGTGGTTCCCAAAAAATGCAGTTTGATGAAAGTTATCAACAATCAGATCAGGGTAAAAATCAATAAATATGATGAGGGAAAATTTTATACATGACCTACTTGAATTAGAACTATGACAGGAGTATCAAAACTAAATCATTATGTATCCACTTCATCTAATAAACTTTTTAGGCAAGACCAGATATCTTACATACATGATTTTTAACCTCACATGCTTTTAACCAGAAATTTATTAACGGCAAAAAACGCCATTATTGACTACAGTTATGACGGAAATTATAAATTAGCGAAAGATCGTTCAAGCATAAGAAATTTGTTTGGGATCCAAATGCTGAAAATCTTTGAAGCATATTTGAAGCCAGAAAGTTATACGCAAGAAGTCTATTACGCAATAAGTAATGAAATAACATCTGGACAATATTACCGAGTTGATCATCTAACTGATGTTGAAAAAAACAAAACTATTAAAATTATTGAAAAATTGCAGTGATTTTCAATATCGAGAAGGTGACAACTCGACCGTCACGAGCATTGTTAAGCACGAAATCCATACACACCATGAATATCCAATTTACAGGAAACCATACGATTACCCTTTCGCTTTCGAACAAGAAGTCGAAAAGTAAATTAAAGATATGTTAACCCAAGGTATTATTTGGCATAGCCAGTCGCCTTATTGTACTCCCTTATTACTATCCAAAAAAGGCAGACGCTGAAGGAAAAACAAAATTTAGATTAGTTAATCATTTAGATTTGGATTAGAAATCAATCAATATAACAGCGTTTTCTACCAAATACGGACATTATGAGTGCCATTTGGACTTAAAAATGCACCAGCAACATTGCAAAGAAATACAAGCATTATCTTTGTTATTTGGACGAAATTAATGTCTTCTCCACATTAATTGATAAAAAGAAAAATTCAATAAATTAAGTTTTTGTAAAATTAAGACAGAAAAATTTTAAACTTCAATTGGATGAGTGCGAGTTTTTAATTAGGAAACCGAATTTTTGGGCCATATTTATAAGTCCAGATGGCATACGGCCAAACAAACTGAAAGTAAAACCAATACAAGAATGTCCTTTGCCTAAAACATCAAAGGGAATTAAATCATTTCTAGGTTTATTAGAGGTTATTATCGAAAGTTGTAAGGAAACTACTGTCCGCGGTATAAATCTCGGTCTCGCCACGCTCAGAAACTTTACAAGACATTTGTTAGTTGCTGGAATGGAGGGTTTAGGGAGTGGGGAAGTGTTATAATCGCAGCTATCCTGCCTTCAGTCGACCTTGCAGAAAGGCCTGCGCATATCCGGAATGACCGAGGTGACATTCAGCGTTCGACGGATAGTGCAGTGGTTCCTGCCGGAGCTGGTCTCGACACATACGCAAACTACTACTGGGATTGATATGAACGAAGTAATGAAGCCTCGTCTCTTGATACAGTATACTTTAAGTTAGGAAAGAGTTGTTGTTATGAGTGACGTAATGAACCCTCGTCTCGATACACTACGCTTTAGGTTGGGAAAGGGGTTATGTTGAGCACCGGCTAGCCCCGGTGCCCGTGATAATTGTTAATAATGTAGCGAAATTCGGGCTAAAGTGAGTTGGCCTCGCCACGGGTAGCCGAGCGAAACTAATTATAGGTGAGGGGCAGCCACTGCAGAGGTACCCATTATAGACGTTTAAGACCAAGCTTTATTAAATTCTCTTACGAAGCCAAAAAGACAACTTTATCCGAGGCACCTGGTAGCCGGGTCGTAGCCAAAACGAGAAGAAGGAAAAAGAGATGGTCCCATAGTCAGCTTAGGGGTGGGTGTGCCAGTCGGTGTATCGACAGAGTGATCGCGATATTTATCGAACAATTCGTATAAAGGTAGCGACAAAGCAGAACAGTGGAAAGGGACGATGACGGACCGAGCTTCCTGGCCGAGTACAATCGTGGTTGGTCCTTGGTGAGGGGCAAGGCGGTTGAAGTGCTCTTTCCCGGTAGGCGCACCTTAGTCAGAGTGGCGGTGTACTACGGTCGGCGGTCCGAACAAATCGGACTGCAATTTCGGGGATCGACCGACTCTGCTCATTGGAGAGTACAACCATGTGAAGCCAGCTACAAACTCGGTAGAGTGGGAACGTAGATCGTAACGCGCCTTATTTACTTCGGCGGCCGCTCGCAAATATGGGCGGGCGGTCTGCTGAGTTTTCCTAAGATTTTCCCTTAAATGCTCGACGAAAGCGGGGTAGCTATCTGCGACAGGCGTTGGGCGACATTACATTAGTTTCGATGGCAGACGAGGCTCGCGGCCAATCATCAGTTGTGCGGGCGAAAATCCAGTAGCTTCGTGAGGGGCCGAGCGGTATGCCCAAAGCGCAAGTGGAAGCAGCTGGTCCCAGTCGCGCTAAAACGTTCAACCATTATATCTGATTGGGGATGTAATGGCGTTGTGAGTGTTTTCTCCACACCGAGGATTCGATGGCAGGCTTGGAATACTTCCGACTCGAAGTTTCGGCCTTGATCCGAGTGGAGTATAAATGGGGTGCCATAGCGGCAAAATACTTCCTGTACAAGTGCTCGTGCTACGGTTTCTGCCGTCTGATTAGGGAGGTCTGTACACTCTGGCCACTTGGTAAAGTAGCACATGACAACTGCGATATACCAATTGCCAAGAGTGGTGGTGGGCAGGGGGCCCAGAATGTCGATCGCAATACGCTCGAGGGGAGCGCCAATGGAACTGGGTTGCAGCCGACCGACCGTGCGGCGAGAGAGCCCTTTCCTGGCGTTACACTTCAGGCAGTGAGCGCACCAGATTTCCACGTCCGCACTCTTCCCAATCCAATAGTAGCACTTCTTCACTTTCGGCAACGTTGCATTATGTATGCTCCAAAAAGTCTCCTCCTGAAGGCAGCTGGGCACTATGACCACTGCGTCGCCTTCCTTATTCTTGGTCATCAGCACGCATTGGTCTAAGTAAAGGTTACTAACCTTGATTGTCGCTCTGCTTGGCTTTTGCGCATATGCGACATTCCCCACAGGGCCGACGGGAAAGACTGTCTGCGTTTCCGTGATGTCTGCCACGGCGATGTTGGATATCCATGTCATATTGCTGCAGGCGTTCAATCCAGCGCGCAATTTGACCTTCTGGTTCCCGGAAGTTCTAGAGCCACTTAAGCGATGCATGATCGGTACGGAGCAGAAATCTTCGTCCAAATAGGTAGTAATGGAAATGCCTAGTTGCCAGCACTTTGGCCAGCAGCTCTCTCCAGGTGAAGCAATAGTTTCGTTCTGTGGGGCTGAAAGCTTTACTGTAATATTCTAAAAAGCATTCTTGCCCTTCCTGGCTCTGACTAAGGACGGCTCCAGCACCATGATTGGATGCGTCGGAATCTAAAATAAAAAGTCCGCTGGGGTCCGGGAGGCTGAGAACGGGTGACTCCGTTAACTTTGCCTTGAGACAGTCGAACGCTTCTTGGGCGGCCGGGGACCAAACGAATGCCCGTTGGACTTCAGTGAGCTCATGCAACGGCCGAGCTACAGTGGCAAAGTCCGTGATGATTTTCCGGTAGTTGGAACATACGCCCACAAAGGATCGCACGTGTCCTTGAGGGAGCACGCCTTTAGACCTTTGTGGCTTACAGTGTGTCCCAAATAATTAACTTCTTCTTAACACTTTCTTGGAACCATTTTTTTGCCGGCGTATTCCAGACGGTCGAAAACCTGCTGCAAGTGAATTAAATGCTCCTCGGCCATGCGAGAGTGGACGATGATATATCGGCTAGATAGACTGGAACCGACTTCCATGCGGCACCGACTGTCCATCAGCCGCTCAAAGTTAGCCGGATCATTTGTCAGACCGAACGGCATGACATTAAATTCATATAAGCTTGCGTCGCAAGCGAACACCGTCATCGGTCTTGAGTCTTTATCCATTTCCACCTGCCAGTATCCTCTGCAGGTCGATTGTCGAAAACCAAAGGGAGCCATGTAGTGTCGTTAGGATGTCGACAGGATCGAACGTTTTTTGGCTTCGGGGACGTGGCCAATCCTTCACTTGATTAACCTTGTTGGGGGACGCCTTCAATGTGTCCCAAATAATTAACTACGGTGCGGAAAAAATAACACTTTCTTGGACTCAGTTTTAGGCCGGCGTATTCCAGAAGGTCGAAAACCTGCTGCAAGTGAATTAAATGCTACTCGGCCGTGCGAGAGCGGACGATGATGAATCCTAGCCTCCATTTCTGAAGGCTGTGCAGCGGTTTCCTCCAGCAGGAACAGTGGAAAATGATGTTGACGGCTCCGCTATTTTCGTTACAATAAGAAATGAAAAGGTATAGCAGACATTCTTTCCAAACATTACTTTTTTCCCAATTTCTTCTCTCTAATTATTATGCACTATCCTACTCTGTTTCTCTACAAGAAAACCGCACTGTCTGGCGCCCTAGCGAAACGCAACACAGTAAGGGTTATGTTTTTCACTTTCGTCCTCTTCGACACACGTCTACTCCCTTTGATCGTCACCGCAAAAGTGAATTTCAAGTTCAACTGGGGATGTCAATAACACTTAGTTTCTAAATACATATTCGTTTGGGTATATTTTTAAACGTATATGCTAGATATATTGTTATAATTGATTACAAATACTGTAATTATTATAATTTGGAATATTTTCATTTCTGTAGTATAATCGAAAATTATTTCTTTTGTTTGAATGTACGAAAAAGGTTTTACTTTGATAATATTATTTTATATATACTTTGTGTGTAGCCTGAGTTCAAATTGCTTATAGATATCTCATTAAGTATTACTTAGCAATGTTGGACTTTTATTATTTTATTTCCATCAATTATGATATCATTCTTAATACAGTTTTGATTCAAAGTGATTATGGGTTAATTCAATGTTATAAGTGTATTCGGTTCAATATAGTTAATTTGTGTCATTAGAAGTATTTCTAAAAATCTGCAACTAGTGTTAATTTTTTTTATTATACCTAATATGCATGGGTTAATAGTCAAGTTTTTCTTGTCCTTGTTGTATAGATTATTATTGTGTGAGTAGTATTTGTATTGTGTTTAATCTTGTAAAATATTTTGATCATCGGCTGGGTAGGGTAGAATTTCGTATAATGGGGTTTTATTTATTTCTCCAGGCATGTGTAATCAAAATTTCATTCGTATCGGATGAATTTTTTATGTTAAGTAGGTTTTCGGAATAAACGTTTGTGAGATAGTCGTGCTTTAATAATTTTGGATTAAAAATTCCCAATCTATTTAGTTGCATTCCCAATTCTAAATCTTTAATATATTCTTTAATTTGTTGTAAGTTGTATTTGTATATTGTATTTTTGTAAGTTGTATCACTAACCATATAACATATAGACTGGACAACAGAGCTTTTAGATGGTGCCTGTTGTTTTCTTAGCGGCTGGTCCGCCGCACGCTCTAACAGAGAGCGTGTGTACGAAAAACATAAGACTTGCGTGAGGGAACGGCAAAGCTGCTCTTTTTTATTCGCTTTATTCGGTCACACTACAGGAAACTACTTTGTCTTTCTCTTAGTGCTCTTTCATATTGTCTATTTACTGTTTAACAGTCTGTGTGTGTATGTGTCCGACAAGCAAAAATACGCACAAATTTAAGATTTCTCAAATGACGGAGGCATATGAAATCATGAAAGGGTTTGCCACGTCGATGCGAAATTCTTGCATTTTAGCTCGATATCGTTGGTAAGGGTACCCATGCGTTGGCATGTGTGCATTGACATTTGTTGGACTTGCCATATTCACGCACACTTGCATATTTTGTATATGAATAGAAGCATTTATGCGATTGTGTGCCTGTTGGTTGCCAGCCTGTCTGTCCCTGTCGCAAATTTGTCAACATATTTTGATTTTTGATATTCGGCTTGTACACACACACACACAAATGTGTGTGAATGGGCAGATCATGGGCGCAATATAGAATTTCAAGATTGTCTTATAAGTATTAAGCTTTTTAACAGTTTTTTCTAACGATTTTTTGATATCCCAGATTTTATTGCATATAAAGGTTGAAATTTACCATAAGAAATTTATGAAGGTTCAGGTTGTCATAAAATCATTTAAGTCATCAGTCACTTGACCTACATATGCATATTTTTAGGCCCTTTTGGCCTAACGGGCTGCTGCAGGTAATAAGGGGTCAACATTCGTTCATCAATAAAAAAACGAAATCATAAAAAAGAAGGACGCGCGTCAGACACGTGCCAATCTTGAAATTTTCTATTGCGCCCATGATGTGCCCATTCACACACATTTGTGTGTGTGTGTGTGTGTGTGTGTGTGTACAAGACGAATATCAAAAATCCAAAAAACTTGACAAATTTGCGACAGGGCCAGGCAGGCTGGCAACCAACAGGCACACAAGCGCATAAATGCTTCTATCTTAGTTATCCAGTCTATATGTTGCATGGTTAGTGTTTGTATGTTGTATTTCCAGTAGTTTAGATTCTTTCTTTGTATTCTATTGATATTCTTTGGTTAACCGCCTCAATAACATGGTTGAGTTCGTTTATTTTAATACTATCTTGATCTGTTCATTTTTTCTTTAAGTTCTTCTTTATCATTGTTTTCTAGAGTTCCAAATAGGTATTTGTATGTTATTCCTCCGAATTTAAGTGATCCTCTTTTACGTGTTTTTACTATTCGGATACCGTTTATTTCTCTTTGCAACTTTTCTGCTAAATATTGAATTTGTATTCTGTCTTAATATTTGTTTTTCTGTAACATTATCTTGTCATATGTGTCTTCTGACTTTGTTAAATTTATTGTGAGACAATGGTGCTCGTAATTATCTGGTATGTCTATCATACCTATTTTAAAGAACATGATTTGATTTAATAGGGTTGATATCTATAAACTGGTTATTACTTCCTGGTAATTGGGATGACATCACTAGTGCCAGAAAAATGAAAGTTATTGGTCCTCTTTTGGAATTTCGTCCTCCTGTAAATATTTGCTTTATTTAATATTAAATATTTATTCTGGGTATTATAATTAGGGGTTCCTGCATAAATCAAAATGTCAGCTGGGGTTCTACCAGTAGAGTTGTGTGTTTTGCTTATAATAATAAGGGTAAAAAATTAATTCAAGTTGAATCTATTTTCTTCGTCATTGTCAGTATTTATCATACGTATTTTTTTATTTTCTTTTATGTAGTCTTTCTACATCCGCTTCACCATTTTGACTTGTTATTTGAATTTAAACTTTTTCCTTATTCAACCATTCTTTCAGGGCTAGACTCATAAGGGCACTGTCCCTATCGCTCATCAGAGTTGTAGGTTTTCCCATATGGTTAAATATTTGAATGAGTCCTCTTTTGACTTCCATCAATCCTTGCCGTTAACCTCAATTACATTTGCAAATTTTGAATATAAATCAATACATGTTAAATAGCTGTGTTTTTTTATTGAATAAATGTCTACTGCGGAAGTTTCTCTACAGTTTTCTATTTCTAGTGTAATTTTAAATTTATAAGATGTGTTTCTGTGATTAATCTTAGCTAGATTGCAAAATTCACATTCGTTAATTATGTTTTGGATTAAATTTTGATAATTTGGGTAATAGTATGTTTCTGTAAAAAGTCTGACCATCTTTTCCATACCTGGATGTAGAAATTTCTTGTGGTTGCTTACTATTATTTCTTTAAATTCTGCATAGCTCCTAATATCTTTCAGTTTAATATTTGTTCGTAGTATTCGAGTTGTTTTTGGGTTCATAATTTTCTTAAATGCTTGTTGTATTATTTCAAAATTTGGGTCGTATTAAATGTATAATTTGCTTGAATTCTTGCAAAAAAGTTTTATCAATATCTGTTTAGCTTTTTCAATGTTTAGGCTTAAATATTCTATTTTTATCCTTAATTTTTTTAAATATGGTTCAACTTCTACCTTCTACTTCTAATCATTTCTATTTGCCTTCAGAAATATTCAATTTCTTCTTCAGCGCTATGTGCTGTAGCTTGTGTGTTAATATCTTATTTGCCTAGCATGATTTCTTCAATTTTGTTGCGTGATAAGGCATCTGCTACTTGTTTTAATTTTCCCGCCAAATATTTGATTGAGAACTTATATTCACTAAGTTTAATACGCCAACTTTGTAATTTCATGTTGGGTTCTTTAATGTTGTTTACCCAAACAAGTGGCTTGGGATCGCTTAAAATTTCAATTGGTCTGCCATATAAATATGGTACTAATTGAACAAAAACTGAACTAAAATAGGACTACGTATGTACATATAGCATAGGATTCAATCGAAATTGTTATTCCTTTTGTAGGTATTTGTGCATAGGTACACAAAAATTTTAGCGCTTTGTGTCAGCTTCCGCTGATTCGTGGCCTGCCAATATGTGGCCTCCACACATGATTGTTCAAGCCAAAAAAGCGTAACCAGCCTGTCACCCTTCTAGTCCCTTCAGTACAGGGTACCATTTCTGCCCCAAAAAACTAACTTCATCTTCTGACCAAATCTGTATTCTTTATCAGAATGTCGGAGGTCTTGTTTCAAAGCTTAAAAATCTTTTCATGGCCAGTACTTCCTTCGACTCGGATATAATAGCATTTTCAGAAACATGGTTAAGTTCATCCATATCCGATTTTGAGGTATTATCGAATAGTTTTATTTTGCATAGAAATGATCGGCCGACTCGAGGTGGTGGGGTGTTAATTGCCATTAAAGCCACTCTCCAATCAGAACTTTTCTGTTTTCGTACGCCTACTGACGCTGAGATTGTCTCAGTTAAGGTGTCTTTCACTACACGGAATATCTATATTACATGCTCTTATGTCCCTCCTTCTTCTGATATTCAAGTTTATATGAAACATATTACTTGTATTAAAGAAGTTTCTTCACACGTGCGTGATAATGATTTATGGTGTTGGGTGATTTTAATTTGCCGAACATCTCTTGGTCATTATTCACTGCCGAAAATTATCTAGTGCCCTCAGCACAGCATGATTTTATAGACTGCATGCTTGATCTTTCGTTGTTTCAAATCAATTCAATTTCTAATCATTTGAATAGAACACTTGACCTTGTATTTCCTAACGACTACCTTATTTCTAATGTGTCTAGGTCAGCTCCTTTATCTCTTCCTGAGGATGTATATCATCCTACTTTAGAGATTACAATGTTCAATTGTAATCGTCTCATTTCGTTCTCATCAGCCAATAAACCCCGCCGCTGCTTTCGCAAAGGGAATTATTCATTGCTGAATCAGCTTATTTATGTACCGATTGGTCTTTCTTATATGACTCGGTTGATATGAATACTGCTATTGCTTTTTTTTATAGCACCCTAAACTCCCTCTTAGATGTGAGTATTCCCAAGTCAATTCCTTCGGTAACTCTTTCAAAACCACCCTGGTTTACTCCCAGATTGTCACAGCTTAAAAACTTAAAATCTAAATATTTTAAAAAGTTTAAAAAAAAGTCTGGTTCGTGTACAGACTTGGCTAGATATTCCGTAGTCAAGTCGAACTTCTTTCTTCTGAATTCTCAATGCTATGAGAATTATCTTACTCGTTGTAAAAGGCAATTTGCCCAAAATCCGAGACAGTTTTACAACTTTGTAAACTTGAAGCGTAAATCTTCAAGTTTGCCAATTTCTTTTTCTTTCGGGATGGATAAAGCTAGTAATGACTCTGATTCTGCTAACCTTTTTGCTAATTTTTTCCAATCAACTTACTCCTCTGTCTGTCCTAATAATAATTCTTACCCTTATACTATTTTTTCCTCTAGTTCTATACCTCCTCCTATTATTTCACACTCATCTCTCCTTTTAGCTATAAACTCTTTAAAATCTTCTTACTCTCCTGGGCCTGACAATATTCCTAGTTGTCTAATAAAGGAGTGCAGTTCTTCCCTTCTGTATCCATTGCAAAAGCTTTTTAATCTATCTCTTGAATCTTCTGTCTTTCCATCTCTTTGGAAAGAATCTTATATCATTCCTCTCCACAAGAAAGGTGGAAAGTCTGATATACAAAATTAGAGGGGCATTGCAAAACTGTCCGCTATTCCTAAATTATTTGAAAAAATAATCACTTCGAATTCGCAGCATTTCTGCAAATCAGTTGTTTCCCCTGTTCAACATGAATTCGTACAGAATCGGTCAACTACGACCAATCTGCTTGAGTTTACGTCCTTGGTAAATGATGCTTTTCTTTCGAAAATGCAAACTGATGTCATTTATACTGACTTCAGTAAGGCGTTTGACTCTGTGCACCATGACACTTTACTTTTTAAACTTGACCGAATAGGTTTCCCTCCGTCTCTTTTGCTTTGGATTAATTCTTATTTAAAAGGTAGGACCCAACGAGTAATGCTGAGGCTGACTACCTCTAAACAAGTTCACGTTACTTCTGGTGTTCCTCAAGGTAGTCATCTTGGACCTTTACTCTTTATTCTTTTTATAAATGATCTCCCCTCTGTTATATCACATGCCCGTGTACTCATGTATGCGGATGATGTAAAACTTATTCTATCATACACTAATCCCCTACACCATTCTCGTCTACAAGACGATTTGAACGCGATGCAACTTTGGTGTTCGACCAATCAATTGCATCTGAATTGTTCAAAGTGTATGTTTATGACATTTAATCGTACTACACCTTATCTTGTCAGTTATACAATCGACAATACCCCTCTGCAACGTATACTAACAGTTAAGGATCTAGGCGTTCTTTTTGATTCTAAACTCTGTTTCAATCTTCACATAAATACCATCGTTAATGAGGCAAAAGGTGTACTTGGATTCATTAAACGATGGTCTAAAGAGTTTAACGATCCTTTTATAACTAAACTTCTGTACATCTCTCTTGTTCGCCCTATCCTTGAATACTGCTCTTGCATCTGGTCTCCGCAGTATAACAATAGCCAGGATCGTATTGAATCTGTTCAGAAGCAATTTCTGCTTTTTGCCTTACGAGGTTTAAATTGGGACCCTAATCTTCGGTTGCCATCCTACTCCAGCAGGCTGCTTCTTCTTAACCTTCCGTCGTTAACCAACCGTAGGACAATTCTCGGTGTTGTCCTTCTACATAAGTTGATTATTGGCGATATAGAGTTCTCCTTTTCTGCTAGGGCGTCTTCAATTCTCTGTTCCGTCTAGACCAACCAGAAATTACCGCCCCTTATTCCTGTCTACGTGCACAACAGACTACGCTATGCACAATCCTTTTCGCGTGCTATGTAAAAATTATAATAGTTTACATCACGTTTTCTCTACCGAACTTTCTCTACCCCTAATAAAATCGTTGCTTTCAGGATACCTTCGGGAAGTCACCGACCATTCCCAGCTATGAGCAGGGGCATAGCTTGCCGGACAGGCTGTAAATTTTCCCCCACCGGGTCGGTGACTTCCCATTACTTTTCTCTCTGTCCTATCTACTTAACACTCTGTATATCTAGCTTACATTTCTTTACTTTATTAACAATCTTCTTACTTTCTTTTTTCCTATTTATTGTATTTTATTAAGTAATATAGCAAACTAAGATTATTTTTTATTTTACTTAAGAACACTTTTTTCCTACTTACACCCTTCTTCTTAGATGTAGGCTCTAATAGCGTCACTGACAAATTTAGCTGTGAAAAGGGGCACAGTTGGCCGGGCTGGCAACTAAAATACCTCGGTCGGTGATGCTATTTAGAGAACTGTGTTATCTAACTAGGCTTTTAGCATATTATTCCATTATCTACTGTATGTATAATCTACTGAATAATGAGGAAGACACTCGTTTTGTCGACCATTAATAAATAAATAAATAATAATAAAAATCTTTTCATGGCCAGTACTTCCTACGACTCGGATATAATAGCATTTTCAGAAACATGGTTAAGTTCAACCATATCCGATTTTGAGGTATTTTCGAATAGTTTTATTTTGCATAGAAATGATCGGCCGACTCGAGGTGGTGGGGTGTTAATTGCCGTTAAAGCCACTCTCCAGTCAGAACTTTTCTGTTTTAGTACGCCTACTGACGCTGAGATAGTCTCAGTTAAGGTGTCTTTTCCTACACGGAATATCTATATTACATGCTCTTATGTCCCTCCTTCTTCTGATATTCAAGTTTATATGAAACATATTACTTGTATTAAAGAAGTTTCTTCACCCGTGCGTGATAATGCCCCGAAAATTATCTAGTGCTCTCAGCACAGCATGATTTTATAGACTGCATGCTTGATCTTTCGTTGTTTCAAATCAATTAAATTTCTAATCATTTGAATAGAACACTTGACATAGTATTTGCTAACGACTACCTTATTTCTAATGTGTCTAGGTCCCCTCCTTTATCTCTTCCCCGGTATAGTTCTGTCACAGGTCCGGGAAAACTTCAGCAAACTAAGATTATTTTTAATTTTACTTAAGAACACTTTTTTCCTACTTACACCCTTCTGCTTCGATGTAGGCTCTAACAGCGTCACTTACAAATTTAGCTGTGACACAGGTGCACAAATAACAAATAAATAAATATTCTATAATAAGTATAGTTTTGTGAATACTTCATATTTTTCGTGAATTTGTGTTGTTTTTGGAAATAAGTAATTGCCGTTTTTTTTTGTTTCTTTAATTACGTTTTTAAGACTGCTATTTGCAGAATGAATGGTTTTATGATCGGACGAGTTTTTTCGTTTTTTTCACGCAGTACATTGTCTATTTCTATCTGAAAAACACTTGGTGCGTTCGCAAGGCCAAATGGCAAACGAAGGAATTTGTATTTTTAATTGTAAATTGAAAAAGCTGTTTTTTGATGTCTCCTTCTTTCATAAGAATCTGATGAATTCCAGATTCTAAATTGATTGTTGAAACGCTTCGCACTTTGCCTAGGTTAGACAAGATAACTGAAGGATCAGGCATTGGGGATTGTATCGTTTAGTCCTTATAACAACAACTAACAAAATTATTAGCTGAATTACGATATGGATATTGTTTACCATAAATTGCTTTCTCGTTTACTGTTCTTATTTCTCCCCTAATATCTGTTTTAAAAGGGAGACATCTTTGATTCTGAGAATGCTTGGCTTGTATTTGTTGAGCGACTTGTTTCTCAAGAATAATCAAGTTTTCCATTTCATTGGAATGGTTTATTTTGCGCAAAGAACTTGTCGTAGAGGATACCGACATCTTTCGACGTCTGCTCTTTTTGACCTTTTTCTTTTTTGCATTTCGTCCCTAAGACTATCATCAACTTTAATCTCGTGGATACGTGGCAATCAGCGTCACTTAATGACGATGATTCTGTATCGGATACATTTAATAGGGAAAATGATTTGCATATTCCGTTTTGGAAGTCCAAGTAATTCGCAACTTCGCTAGAGCTTTTTAAATTACCAACCGTTTCTTGCACATATTTATTTAAATTAATTTGTTCTGTTTTGTTATTATGAATCAGATTTCTATTTGATAAATCGATTACTGCTTTAATAATAAAAAAATTAAATCCTTTAGTAAATTAAAGCCGACTAATAGATTTTTTATTTCGTAAAATGTTTTGTCGCGTTTGCCATATATGTTTATAGTGTGAAAATGCGTTATAATACTGTAACCGTTTACAGTTTGAATTTATTTTTTATAACTAATTCTTCAGAATTATCATATAAACCTTCTTTGATATAACACGCGGTAGCAACTGTATCACTTAATATTTTAAAATTTTTATTTTTTTTTTTGCCTATTTTGAAAATGAAGGTAAGTTCTCCCTCTCTTCTTCTAAAATATTGTCTTCCTGAAAGTTATGAATACGCATGAGCTTGTTAGTTTGCTGAACCGAAGGAAGAGCGTAGTCTCGTTTCTTCGGCTGCACAGAACCACGATTTTGGGGATACGGGTAAGGTGTATTTTGTAGTTGTATGAACTTGTCTACATCCAGGGACTTGTTGCTTTGAGCAAAATTCTGGTTTTGTGAATCTTGATTGAACCTTAAGTGTCATACCTTTTATTATTTGAAAATTTTGAAAACCTTCAATTAAACTTTCTATTTGATTATCCACTTTTTAACTATTATTATTCTAATAAATGTTCTGGTATATAAAATTTACTTTTTATTATTACAATTTATATATGATTATAAAATAAAAAAGGAAAAAATATTTCTTATGGCTCACGTAAAAGTTCTTTCTGTATCGGTGATTGTAAAGTCGTCAAAGTCTTCCTTCCCTCCTTCTGGTTTTACGGTCAAATCTATCTTCCTTCCTTCTTGTTTGTAGGGTCTTTTTTTCAAGTTGATCTCGTTCGGAGATCTCTGGTTGATGCATTTTCCATAATGCATTTCGTATAATTGTTTTCATTTCACTTTAAAGTATCCCTTTTGTTCGATGACTATTTATAATTCGCACAAACAAAGGTTTCTGCTTAACGGTGATTGATCATTTTTATTCAACCGTGTTTTGATATTGGTGAACATTTTTGGTTGACTTTCAAGTCTTTATTTTGTCAAACACTTTATGTTTCTGTTTATCGTAAACTTTTTTTTTATTCTCTTTCGAGTTTTTTGAAACAGGATATTTCCGTCTGTTGGAAATTGACAACAATTCTGAATTTGAACATCGACACTTTGCTCACTCGCGAATCACTAAGGATATTTTTTCCCTTGATTATACTTTTCTTGTGTTTTCAATCGCGAGCCCCACGTTGTGCGTCAATTAACTAATTGTATGTATATATTGTGGGAGCTAGAAGCTTCCAATTTATTTGAATCCAAAATTAGAACTAAAGAACAATCATGAACTTATGCTGCAAGTCAGCTATGTTTATGATAAAGCTTATTTTCTTAAAGCTCAAAAGCTCGCTGTGATCTTATGCTGCAAGTCAGCTGTTTTTATGCTAAAGCATAAAGAAAATATTCCTAAAGTTCAAAAGCTCGTAGGTGCGGCTTTCGTATTCAAAAACTAAATGCTTATGTTTACGTTGTTTTATGTTAGTGGTTGCTATTATGTTTATGCTAGAACCGGGAGTCTGGCTCTTTATTTTAAGTGGTTGCGGTGTTATGTTAATGTTAGAGCCGGGAGTCGGGATTTTTAAGTAGAAGCGGTGGCAAAAGGTTAGTTATGTCGAGAGTTCGAGCCCTACCGAGAACACTATTTTTTTTTGGTTTTTGGCTGGTGTGCCCGTTGAGTAGAGACTGCGGCATGCAATGCGGTTAGTTGCGGGTTAGAACTCAGCCATGGGAACTTTTTTTTAAATGTATCTTAATTACTACAAACGAGCGCATAGCGTGTGCTGCATTTGGTGTTGGAATATGAGGGTTCAGGTATTCCCTTAGTCGTGAGCTCCTGACTAGAACCTTTTACTTGTTTTTACTAAACAAGCTGAAACATATTTCTTAAACGTGCTCTCAATCAATGCTTACTGTAGTTTCTACTGTCAAATTGTTAGTTTTGAATGCCGAAAATGATTTGATATTATAGTCTTCATTACAACATGAGAACGCGTCAATACTGTTCCTAGCCCTAGTTATGTTAATATTTAAATTTGAGGAGACAAGCAATCTCAGGGTGGGCACTGGATTTTTTTATACCCTGAAACTATTCAAAATGGGTAAAAGATTATAATATATTTGTGTAAAGGTATGTAACAGGCAGAAGGAAGCATCTCCGACCCCATAAAGTATATGTCGCATTATGAACGTATTTTGACCACTGTACGTGTCTGTCATATTATGAACATAGTTTGACCCCTGTGCTTGCAAGACGTTGCTGCGCAATGAGTTTGGTATATTGTGAAATCATTCTTAGAATTTGACTACAACGTAGAATATGACTGGCCCCAAAATACCGTACGAGTGAGGCGACGGCGTTGTCGGCGAGTTTAGTCCAGCTTGCGTGTGTAAAGAAGCATAGATCGATGAGCGAGTAGAAAATGCGAGCAGTTCTATGCAGACGATTGCACACGCCGGTTGGAATTCGCTTCACTCTTATAGTTTGTGTGTCAACATGGCAGACCAGCCACAAGAAAATAACAATACTGCGACATCAGAAGTGGGATCTGCTTTGCCCCTACAAATATCATGCATACTTGGCAGCTTTACAAGTGCAAAACAACAACCAAAAGGTTGGAGATCATCAAAAATATGCAGACACCATTGGCAACTGATGAAAAGGGAAAACATATAACTCTGCCAAAATTTTATCCTGAGGGAGCTGGTGCAGATGTCTCAGCTTGGTGTACAACAGTGGATCTCAGTTTTGCTGATAAAATGCCCGAAGGTAGCAGCCTGATGATAACTTTAAGTAAGGCGCTAGAGGGAAGTGCATCACAATGGCTGTCCCAAATATGCTTTGCTGGCATCACATGGCCACAATTTAAAGAACTCTTCGTTCAACGCCTTGTTGGAATCGAAACGTCTGCTGCCACACTGATGAAAATTTTGAACGGGCGACCAAAGTCTGGAGAAAGTTACACCGAATATGGGAGCCGAATCGTCACCTTACTAATGTCAAAATTTAAATCTAATGATCTGGAGGAAATTGCGGTTTCACTAGCTCTGGCCCACATGGCACAAATTGATGACAAATTGTCGCTGGGTTTTTACAAACAATATTAAAGCTCGAAATGAAATGCAACAACAACTACAAGCGCACACTTTTAAAAACCGGAACCTAGATGACGACGCAGAGGACACCAATTCAAGGAAAAAGCCACTACGGAAGTTCAACGCAAGGATCAAAAGACCGGTCAACTGTCATATGTTTCAAATGCGACGAGCCTGGGCACTTCGCATCCGCTTGTCCAAAAGGACGATCGCGAGGAAACGACCGAGTAATCGAGAAACTTGTAGACATCTGTACTGTAGCTCCACCATCAGGAACAATAAGTAGTTCAACCGGTGAGTCCGTTCCATTTTGCTTCGACTCTGGGGCTGAATGTTCCTTGGTTAAGGAAAGCGTCGCCGATCAATTTAGTGGTAAAATAATTAATAACATTGTTAAATTGAACGGCATAAGTAATGATTCAATATGCAGCACTCAACAACTATTATGTAATATAAATATTGATCAATGTTATTTTGAGATTATTTGAGATATGGCCAAGTATTTGAAACATGACGTACTAATTGGTCGTGAAATTTTTAGCCAGGGCTTTGGCGTAATCATGGACGCTGACAAATTTCAAATTTACACAACCAAAAGAGTAGAATCATTAGTAATTACCAATTATGAAGATGTCATAGAAGCAAATAGTGAACTTGAGGATCTTGATAAGGCAGCTTTGATAAATATTTTAAAATTACCGATCGACTGTGTGTGGACTATCGCATGCTAAACGAAAACATAGTGGCTGACAAGTACCCATTGCACCTCATCTCAGACCGAATTGCTAGACGACTTCGGGCTGCTAAATATTTTTCGTGCATAGTTATGGCAAGCATCGAACGAACTGCATTTGTAACGCCAGATGGTCAATACGAATTCTTGACAATGCCGTTTGGCACCATCTATGTTCCAGCGGGCTATTATGAAGGCCTTAGGAGCTTAAGCTTACACTTATGCAATTGTGTATATTGATGATGTTCTCATAATAGCAGAAAGCAAAGATGATGCGCTAGTTAGATTGCAGATAGTATTGACATTAAGTAAGGCTGGATTTTCATTTAAAGGCCAAATTCACGAAAAATTCAAGCTTTAAAAGGATTACCACCACCCCAAAATGACTCACAGCTGAGACAATTCATTGGTTTAGCCACATATTATCTTCTCACCTCTAAGAAAAACACTGACTTTGTTTGGTTACCAGTGCATGAACAGATACGAATAAAAATAATAACTATATTGACTCAGACGCCAGTCTTAATCATATTCGATCCGCAATACCTAATAGAGCTACATACTGACGCAAGTTGTATTGGGTATGGAGCGATCCTGTTACATAAAATTGACAATAAACTCATGTGGTAGAGTATTACAGTAAGTGTATAAATACCATTCATACGAACTGGAGACGTTAGCAGTGGTAAATGCTATTAAATACTTCCGACATTATTTGCAGGGACGTAAATTCATAGTTTATACTGACTGTAATTCATTAAAGGCCAGCCGCACAAAACTAGATTTAACACCGAGGATCTTTTCGATGGGCCGTCATAAATCAGGTCCACGAAGCTATTATGCATCTTGGATGGGAAAAGACGCTGGACAAAGTATGTAGTTATTACTGGTTTGAAAATATGTCCAAATATGTGCGTAGATTTGAAGAAAATTGCATCACAAGTAAAGTATCTAAGCCACTTGTGGGAAAAGTGCAGTCTGAGCATCCTATTCCTAAAATAGAAATACCGTGGCATACGATACATATTGACATCACAGGCAAATTGAGTGGTAAAAATGATTTGAAGGAATACGTCATCGTCCTTATAGATGCCTTCACCAAGTTTGTTTACTTTTACTTTTTTGGTTTACCCACTCGAATTATAGCAGATCAAGGACGTAGTTTCGCAAGTAAAAGTTTTCGCGAATTTTGCTCCTCTCAAAAAATTAATCTACATTTAATTGCTACTGGTGCAAGTAGAGCAAACGGTCAGGTAGAACGGGTCATGAGTACCCTGAAAGGTATGCTGACTGCTGTCGAAACTAGTCAGAGATCATGGCAGGATGCGTTGGCTGAAGTGCAGCTAGCAATGAATTGCACGATTAATCGTGTGACTAAATTTAGCCCTTTAGAATTATTGATTGGTAAGAAAGCTTGACCTTTTGGCTTGTTGCCGCTAAACGAAGATAGCAATGATGAAGTAGACAAAGAAAATTTGAGAAAGGAGGCTAAAAAGAATATGGAAACTCAAGCAAAATACGACAAAAATAGGTTTGACAAAAATAAAGCTAAAATAGTAAATTTCAAAGTGGGTGATCTAGTTTTGCTCACAGACGAAGAACGTCATCAAATTAAACTTGATCCTAAATTTAAAGGGCCATTTGAGATAATTGAAGTATTGGATGGAGATAGATATCCACTAAAATCTTTAGCATGTAATCGAAAGTATAAGTATTCTCATGAATGTTTAAAAGCAATACCAAATAATCAGATACTCGATGAGTTATGTAAAGATAGAGACAGCACAATGGAAGTTGCGTCTATTGCCCAATAGGGAGACTGTAGACCGCACCATAGCAGAAGAGACTTGTTATGGCGGGGGTCGTATGTATAAAAGGAACTACACAAATGATAAGTTAATTATGTGTAAAAGGAACTACACAAACGATAAGTTAATTATGTGTAAAAGGAACTTCACAAACGATAAGTTAATTATGTGTAAAAGAAACTACACAAATTTGTTTGGTTTACAAAAAAAAAAAAAATGTGTCAAAGGAATTACACGAATGGTATGATTTATTAAATTCAAATTATGTTACGGAAATTGAATTAATTTAATTATGTTATGATAAGAATGAAGTTGAAACTGATTTGAATTATGTAATAAATTGAATGAAAGAAATTCTTTGAAATATCCAGAGTGTCCTTGAATCCTGAGGTATTGTCACTTATGTGGTTGAGTTATGACAACACACCGTGTCGGATTATGAACGTGTCTGTCATATTATGAACATAGTTTGATCACTGTGCTTGCAAGACGCTGCTGCGCAATGAGTTTGGTATATTGTGAAATCATTCTTAGAATTTGACTACAACGTAGAATATGACTGGCCCCAAAATACCGTACGAGTGAGGCGACGGCGTTCTCGCGCTGTCGGCGAGTGTAGCCCAGCTTGCGTGTGTAAAGAAGCATAGATCGATGAGTGAGTAGAAAATGCGAGCAGTTGTATGCAGACGATTGCACACGCCGGTTGGAATTCGCTTCACTCTTATAGTTTGTGTGTCAACATGGCAGACCAGCCACAAGAAAATAACAATACTGCGACATATATATATTCTTGATCATTATCACCAGCCGAGTCGATCTAGCAAGTCCGTCTGTCTAGAGACTTGAAATTTTAGCTATATGTCTAGTCTAGTCCTAGTCCTAGAATTGATATTAAAATCTTGTTTTTTGAGCAAATTGGAAATAATAAGAGCTAGAGTCACCAAACTTGATATGTTTATTCTAGAATAGTATACATATATCAAGTATCTTCCATTTTATACCCACACCATCTCCCCGCTACCACCACAAAGCTATAAATCAACTTAATAACCCAACTTATATTGCACTCCAATTTCGGCGATAATTTGAATGCAATTTACTTTTTGAGAATACACAAATATTCTATGGTACAAAGAGATATACTTTACATTTTTTATTGTTTGTTGCGGGCTCGAGTCCTATTGAGCGATCGATTTTTTTTATACCCTGAACCCATACTACATGGTAAAAAGCAATTTAAAGAATATTCAAATATTCTATAGCACAATAAGCTCTGCTGAAGATTTCATCAAGATCGGTTAAGAAACAAAGAAAACGTGTTTTGGCTGGCCTCGTGTTTGCGGCAGTAAGAGAAAATTGCAAGATTTTCTGTGTACATGTACACACGCACATTCATGCGCGTTTTTATTGAATTCTATTAACATCCCTGTAGTTCTGCTGGTGTCAAGCGGCGAGCTTATACTAACGATCTGATACATCATTTGGCAATTCACAAACGAACTGTCATGCGAAGGCCCCCAGAAAAAGATGCCAACTAACGATCATGTGCATTACTGGTCATTAGAAAATTCGTTTGCGAATAGTTATGCAATGCATGCCGATCAAAATGAATGTAGGATCAATAAAAGTAGTCAAATCCCTTGATTATGCAGACGAAAAACTGTATTGGCAACAACAATTTGCATATTCAAGGTCAATATTGGTGTAATATCCTTTTTATTTTGATTTTTCTCGTCGCTTCTGTCCGGCACAAGGCAATTTTAATATAGCCGCGCAAGTATACAAGTTCAATTGCAACTTGTTTAATTGCTTTGACATTCTGGCCGCTTTTTACCCTGCATGATATACATTTGAGTACCCTTTAAATTACTTAATAAATAAAGAAATAAGTGCAATTTATAATAATTAAAAAAAAACAAATAAGAGGTTCTAGTCGGAGGCTCCCGACTAGGGAATACCTCTTATTCCAACACCAAATGCTGCTCGGTCAATTAATAAAGATACATTTAAAAAAGTCCTGGGCAGGACCCGACCGTATTACTTACTGTCGACTCTACTCAACAGCCACACCAACCAAAAAAAGAAATAAATATATTTTCCCCGGTAGAGCTCGAATTCACGACAGACCTCACCACTTGCCACTGTCTCTTGTCAACAGCCACACCAATAATTGAGTCCTGTTGAGAAAAAAAAAAACAATTAAAATAGCAGCGCCGAAAACAATACAATCACAATTGCAATGCTGTCGATAGAATTCGAAACAGTCGCGCATGAATGTGTGTGTGTACATGTATACAGAAATTCTTGGATTTTGCGCTAGTGCTGCAAGCACCTGCAGTCAAAACACCGAAAAACAAAACAAAAACCGATTTTAATGAAATTTTTTAAAGTATATTTCATTGTACTATATAATATTTGTGTATTCTCAAAAAGTCAATTCCATTTAAATTGTGTCTTAAATTGCTTGGAAAGACAACTTGGGTTATTATTTTGATTTTTAGCTTTGCGGTAGTAGCTCTTAATATTTACCCAATTTGCTCAAAAAACAGGATGCCAATATAGATTTTTATCAATTGCTTGGAAACGAAGAAGGTTATTGATTATCGGAAACAAACTTGATCTGCGCATTGACTAGGAGGACCTACATCTAAAATCTCAAAGTATCTAGCTCTTAGAGGTTCTGAGATCCTTGCGTTCATACATACGAACGTACGGACAGACAGACGGACATGGCTAGATCGACTTGGCTATTGATGCTGATTAAGAATATATACACTTTATAGGATCGGAGATGCTTCCTTCTGCAATATACAATATACCCTTTTTACTCATTTTCAATGGGTTCAGGGTATAAAAAGAAAACGATAACAATGGTAAGCAAATGATATTTTAAGCGATTAGGCAAGCCTCGGATTAAAACACTTCATCACTTTTATCCCGCATAAATTGTTATGTATTATTTTCAAAAAATAAGAAAACATGCAAAACAAAACATATACTCATTTCATTTCAGAGGCCATTGCAAAAGCAGCTGGTGCTGAGTCTCCAGAACACCAACTTAAAAAGCTGTGGAGCTTAAAAAAAGAGTCATAAAAGAATTGTAAATAGCTTAACATAGAATTCAAGTTTTGATTTATAAACGATTTTAATTATAAGGTTGCTAGTTGGTAAGTAAGGAAGAAGTAAATTTTTAAAATAAAGTAATAATTTGTTTTAGAAAACTATGAGTATTATTTCCACTAGCAAAAGAGCAAACGCTTTTCCAAAAGGCTACGGTTCTCTCTTCGTATTTTTCCAATCTATTGCCGAGCAGGTGCTTCCCTTGCATGACCTGGCAGGCCTTCCTTCGGTTCCTTCTTCGGCTCTTCTATAATCTGTTACTGAGCAGGTGCTCCCCTTTCTTGATCTGGAATGCTTTCCTTCGGTTCCTCGCTCGTATCCTATTCCATTGGTTAACGAGCAGTTGCTCCCCTTTCATGACCTGGGAGGCCTTCCTTCGGCTGCTCGCTCGTATCCTATTCCATTGGTTGACGAGCAGTTGCTCCCTTTTCATCACCTGGGAGGACTTCCTTCCGCTCATCGTATCGTTTTCAAATGGTCGCGGAGCAGGCACTCCCACTTCTCGGCGTAGGAGGCCGTATATACCTTATGGGTTCGGAGATGCTTCCTTCCGCCTGTTACATACATTTGCACAAGTACATTATACCCTTCTTACCCATTTTCAATTGGTTCTAGGCATAAAAATCAAAATGCTAACAATGCTATAAATATTACACGAAATACTAAGCCTCAATTAAGCCCAAATTACATGACTAACTATAATCAAAGCCCCAATTCTCTCGACACCCCCCGAACAACCATACCTATTTTAACCAAACTAAGCCAAGCTACTTGCTCAAATAAATAACCCCATAAATCGAAATATTTTCCCAGGTAGATATTTACTAAATCAATTGTGCAAGCGCATGCGAGAAAATACTAGTGGTTCCCAAAAAAAAAATGCAGTTTGATGAAAATTATCAACAATCAGATCAGGGTAAAAATCAATAAATATGATAAGGGAAAATTTTATACAAGTAGGTCTACTTCAGTTAGTACTATGACAGGAACTACTATGACTAAATCATTATGTATCCACTTCATCTAATCAACTTTTTAGGCAAGACCAGAATTTTTCATACATGATTTTTAACCTCACATGCTTTTAGCCAGAAATTTATTAACGGCAAAAAACGCCATTATTGACTACAGTTATGACAGTATAATAATAAGAGAAAGATCGTTCAAGCATAAGAAATTTGTTTGGGATACAAATGCTGAAAATCTTTGAAGCATATTTGAAGCCAGAAAGTTATAAGCAAGAAGTCTATTACGCAATAAGTAATGAAATAACATCTGGACAATATTACCGAGTTGATCATCTAACTGATGTTGAAAAAAACAAAACTATTAAAATTATTGAAAAATTTCAGTGATTTTCAATATCGAGAAGGTGACAACTCGACCTTCACGAGCATTGTTAAGCACGAAATCCATACACACCATGAAAATCCAATTTACAGGAAACCATACGGTTACCCTTTCGTTTTCGAACAAGAAGTCGAAAAGTAAATTAAAGATATGTTAGTCCAAGGTATTATTTGGCATAGCCAGTCGCATTATTGTAGTCTCTTATGGATAGTACCAAAAAAGGCAGACGCTTCAGGAAAAACAAAATTTAGATTAGTTAATCAATTAGATTTGGATCAGAAATCAATCAAGAAAACATCGTTTTCTACCAAATGCCATTGTTTATTTGGACGACATTAATGTCTTCTCCACATCACTTGATAAACATATAAATTCAATAAATTAAGTTTTTGTAAAATTAAGACAGAAAAATTTTAAACTTCAATTGGATGAGTGCGAGTTTTTAATTAGGAAACCGAATTTTTGGGCCATATTTATAAGTCCAGATGGCATACGGCCAAACAAACTGAAAGTAAAACCAATACAAGAATGTCCTTTGCCTAAAACATCAAAGGGAATTAAATCATTTCTAGGTTTATTAGAGGTTATTATCGAAAGTTGTAAGGAAACTACTGTCCGCGGTATAAATCTCGGTCTCGCCACGCTCAGAAACTTTACAAGACATTTGTTAGTTGCTGGAATGGAGGGTTTAGGGAGAGGGAAGTGTTACAATCGCTGCTATCCTGCCTGCAGTCGTCCTTGCAGAAAGGCCTGTGCATATCCGGAACGACGCAGGTGACATTCAGCGTACGACGGATAGCGCAGTGGTTCCTGCCGGAGCAGGTCTCAACACATACGCAAACTACTGCTGGGATTGATATGAGCGAAGTAATGAAGCCTCGTCTCTTGATACAGCATAGTTTAAGTTAGGAAAGAGGTTGTTATCATGAGTGACGTAATGAAGCCTAGGTTGGGAAAGGTTTTAAGTTGAGCACCGGCTAGCCACGGTTCCCGAGATTGGTGTTAATGACGAGCAGTTGCTCCCTTTTCATCACCTGGGAGGACTTCCTTCCGCTCCTCGCTCGTATCGTTTTCCAATGGTTGCCGAGGAGGCACTCCCACTTCTCGGCGCAGGAGGCCTTCTTTCGGCTCATCTCTTGTTCCCGGCCCTGCGACCGGTGTCGTCACCGTCTCTTAGACCAGTTCTGGCTTGCAGACATCAAGGACATGAGGAGCATCGACATGCTGATCACCTTTCCCGGTAGGCCAACGTTTAACCACAATACTTTCCCTACATTCAGCGTAGACCCGCCTGCCAGACAAATGCGCGGCGACGTTTTACCGTTTTTCGCCTCCATGCGGCGGTTATCGGAATCAAACTTGATCTGCTCAGGCACTAGGAGGACCTACAGCAAAAATTTCAAGTGTCTAGCTCTTAAAGGTTCTATGATCCTTGCGTTCATACATACGGACAGACGGACAGACAGACCTGGCTAGATCGACTCGACTGTTGATGCTGATCAAGAATGTATATACTTCATGGGGTCGGAGATGCTTCCTTCCGCCTGTTACATACATTTGCACAAGTACATTATATCCTTCTTACCCATTTTCAATTGGTTCTAGGCATAAAAATCAAAATGCTAACAATGCTATCAATATTATACGAAATACTAAGCATCAATTTAGCACAAATTACATGACTAACTATAATCAAAGCCCCAATTCTCTCGACACCCCCCGAACAACCAAACCTATTTTAACCAAACTAAGCCACTAGCTCAAATAAATAACCCCATAAGTCGAAATATTTCTCCGGGTAGATATTTAACAAATCAATCGTGCAAGCGCATGCGAAAAAATACTAGTGGTTCCAAAAAAAAAAATTCCCATATTGTTAAATATTTGAATGAGTCCTCTTTTGACTTCCATCCAATCCTTGCCGTTAACCTCAATTACATTTGCAAATTTTGAATATAAATCAATACATGTTAAATAGCTGTGTTTTTTTATTGAATAAATGTCTACTGCGGAAGTTTCTCTACAGTATTCTATTTCTAGAGTAATTTTAAATTTATTATTTGTTTCTGTGATCACTCTTAGCTAGATTGCAAAATTCACATTCGTTAATTATGTTTTGGATTAAATTTTGATAATCTGGGTAATAGTATGTGTTTGTCAAAAGTCTGACCATCTTTTCCATACCCGGATGTAGAAGTTTGTGGTTGCTTACTATTATTTCTTTAAATTCTGCATAGCTCCTAATATCTTTCAGTTTAATATTTGTTCGTAGTATTCGAGTTGTTTTTGGGTTCATAATTTTCTTAAATGCTTGTTGTATGTATTATTTCAAAATTTGGGTCGTATTAAATGTATAATTTGCTTGAATTCTTGCAAAAAAGTTTTATCAATATCTGTTTAGCTTTTTCAATGTTTAGGCTTAAATATTCTATTTTTATCCTTAATTTTTTTAAATATGGTTCAACTTCTACCTTCTACTTCTAATCATTTCTATTTGCCTTCAGAAATATTCAATTTCTTCTTCAGCGCTATGTGCTGTAGCTTGTGTGTTAATATCTTATTTGCCTAGCATGATTTCTTCAATTTTGTTGCGTGATAAGGCATCTGCTACTTGTTTTAATTTTCCCGCCAAATATTTGATTGAGAACTTATATTCACTAAGTTTAATACGCCAACTTTGTAATTTCATGTTGGGTTCTTTAATGTTGTTTACCCAAAAAAGTGGCTTGGGATCTCTTAAAATTTCAATTGGTCTGCCATATAAATATGATACTAAAACTGAACTAAAATAGGACTACATATGTACATATAGCATAGGATTCAATCGAAATTGTAATTCTTTTTGTGGGTATTTGTGCATATTGATACAGAAATTTTAGCGCTTTGTGCCAGCTGCCGCTGATTCGTGGCCTGGCAATATGTGGCCTCCACACATGATTGTTCACGAGTTCAAGCCAAAAAAGCGTAACCAGCCTGTCACCCTTCCAGTCCCTTCAATACAGGGTAACATTTCTACCCCAAAAAACTAACACCATCTTCTGACCAAATCTGTATTCATTATCAGAATGTCAGAGGTCTTATTTCAAAGCTTAAAAATCTTTTCATGGCCAGTACTTCCTTCGACTGGGATATAATAGCATTTTCAGAAACATGGTTAAATTCAACCAAAAAAAAACATAAATAATAATCAGAAACATGGTTAAATTCAACCATATCCGATTTTGAGGTATTTTCGAATAGTTTTATTTTGCATAGAAATGATCGGACGACTCGAGGTGGTGGGGTGTTAATTGCCGTTAAAGCCACTCTCCAATCAGAACTTTTCTGTTTTAGAACGCCTACTGACGCTGAGATTGTCTCAGTTAAGGTGTCTTTTCCTACACGGAATATCTATATTACATGCTCTTATGTCCCTCCTTCTTCTGATATTCAAGTTTATATGAAACATATTACTTGTATTAAAGAAGTTTCTTCACACGTGCGTGATAATGATTTATGGTGTTGGGTGATTTTAATTTGACGAAAATCTCTTGGTCATTATTCACTGCCGAATATTATCTAGTGCCATCAGCACAGCATGATTTTTTAGACTGCATGCTTGATCTATCGTTGTTTCAAATCAATTTAATTTCTAATCATTTGAATAGAACACTTGACCTTGTATTTGCTAACGACTACCTTATTTCTAATGTGTCTAGGTCCCCTCCTTTATCTTTTCCTGAGGCTGTATATCATCCTACCTTACAGATTACAATGTTCAATTGTAATCGTCTCATTTCATTCATTCATTGCTGAATCAGATTATTTATGCAACCGATTGGTCTTTCTTATATGACTCGGTTGATTTGAATACTGCTATTACTTTTTTTTATAGCACATTAAACTCCCTCTTAGATATGACTATTCCCAAGTTAATTCCTTCGACTACTTCTTCAAAACCACCCTGGTTTACTCCCAGATTGTCACATCTTAAAAACTTAAAATGTAAATATTTTAAAAAGTTTAAAAAGTCTGGTTCGTGTACAGACTTGGCTAAATATTTCATAGCCAAGTCGAACTTCTTTCTTCTGAATTCTCAACGCTATGAGAATTATCTTACTCGTTGTAAAAGGCAATTTGCCCAAAATCCGAGACAGTTTTACAATTTTGTAAACTTGAAGCGTAAATCTTCAAGTTTGTCAACTTCTTTTTCTTTCGGAATAGATAAAGCTAGTAATGACTCTGATTCTGCTAACCTCTTTGCTAATTTTTTCCAATCAACTCCTTTTAGCTATAAGCTCTTTAAAATCTTCTTACTCTCCTGGGCCAGACAATATTCCTAGTTGTCTACTCAAGGAGTGTAGTTTCTCCCTTCTTTATCCATTGCAAAAGCATTTTACTCTGTCTTTTGAATCTTCTGTCTTTCCATCTCTTTGGAAAGAATCTTATATCATTCCTCTCCACACGAAAGGTAGAAGGTCTGATATACAAAACTACAGGGGCATTGCAAAACTGTCCGCTATTCCTAAATTATTTGAAAAAATAGTCACTTCGAATTTGCAGCATTTCTGCAAATTAGTTGTTTCCCCTGCTCAATATGGATTCGTAAAGAATCGGTCAACTACTACTAATCTGCTTGAGTTTACTTTCTTAGTAAATTATGCTTTTCTTTCGAAAATGCAAACTGATGTCATTTATACTGACTTCAGTAAGGCGTTTAACTCTGTGCACCATGACATTTTACTTTTTAAACTTGACCGAATAGATTTCCCTTCCGTCTCTTTTGCTTTGGATTAATTCTTATTTAAAAGGTACGACCCAACGAGTAATGCTGAGGCTGACTACCTCTAAACAAGTTGTCGTTACTTCTGGTGTTCCTCAAGGTAGTCATCTTGGACCTTTACTGTTTACTCTTTTTATAAATGATCTCCCCTCTGTTCTAACACATGCCCGTGTACTCATGTATGCGGATGAGGTGAAACTTATTCTATCACACACTAATCCCCTACATCATTCTCGTCTACAAGAAGATCTAAACGCTATGCAACTTTGGTGTTCGACCAATCAATTGCATCTGAATTGTTCACAGTGTATGCTTATGACATTTAATCGTACTACACCTTATCTTGTCAGTTATACAATCGACAATACCCCTTTGCAACGTATACTAACAGTTAAGGATCTAGGCGTTCTTTTTGATTCTAAGCTCTGTTTCAATCTTCACATAGATACCATCGTTAATGAGGCAAAAGGTGTACTTGGATTCATTAAACGATGGTCTAAAGAGTTTAACGATCCTTTTATAACTAAACTTCTGTACATCTCTCTTGTTCGCCCTATCCTTGAATACTGCTCTTGCATCTGGTCTCCGCAGTATAACAATAGCCAGGATCGTATTGAATCTGTTCAGAAGCAATTTCTGCTTTTTGCCTTACGAGGTTTAAATTGGGACCCTAATCTTCGGTTGCCATCCTACTCCAGCAGGCTGCTTCTTCTTAACCTTCCGTCGTTAACCAACCGTAGGACAATTGTCCTTCTACATAAGTTGATTATTGGTGATATAGATTCTCCTTTCCTGCTAGGGCGTCTTCAATTCTCTGTTCCGTCTAGACCAACCAGAAATTACCGCCCCTTATTTCTGTCTAAGTGTACAACAGACTACGCTATGCACACTCTTTTCGCGTGCTATGTAAAAATTATAATAGTTTTCTCTACCGAACTTTCTCTACCCCTAATAAAATCTAAAATATTTATTGTATTTTATTAATTAATATAGCAAACTAACATTATTTTGAATTTTACTTGAAAACACTTTTTTCCTACTTACACCCTTCTGCTTAGATGTAGGCTCTAATAGCGTCACTGACAAATTTAGCTGTGAAAAGGGGCACAGCCGGCCGGGCTGGCAACTAAAACACCTCCATCGGTCGGTGATGCTATTTAGAGAACTGTGTTATCTAACTAGGCTTTTAGCATATAATTATCTACTGTATGTATAATATACTGAATAATGAGGAAAACACTCGTTTTGTCGACCATTAATAAATAAATAAATATAAATATGTGTTGGGCTAACAAGCTTTTTAATTAGCACTTAATAGCGAGAAGTTAAGGATGTTATAAAAACAACACGTTTTCTTATAAGTTCCTGCAACGGGTTGATTTATTTATATGCTTATAGCAAACGTTTAGACAATATGCGAAAATGTACAATTTTTAGCGAAGCGATCGATAAGAGATCCGATATAGCGAACATACGAGACAAGAATGCCTTGCGGCGTCGCTAGCATTGATGCGCTAGCCGCTTAAGACAAAGTGCAAAAAGCAAAAGAGCGCGATGAGCGCAAAGCGATAAGCGCTAGATAGTTAACAGCAACTAATATTGAGCTATTTTATGACATGTGAGAAACGCCAAACAAAACAAAATAGTGACATTGCTTGCCTCGCAGGCCAATATGTAACTGAAATCTTATGCTAACGTAATACAAGTTTAATTTTTAGCTGCTGAGCCGAACATACTCCCCTCGTTGAACGATTGAGCTTCAACAGGATCGTTAAGGGGAATCAGACACAGCTTATTAGTTGCTTGCTCTATGATTCCATTAGCTGTCTTGAGAACTGCAACGCGTGTGATGTCATCAGTTCCTTTGACCAATTCAACCACTCTAGCTAGTGGTCACTTCAAAGGAGGTAAGTTCTCGTCTTTGACAAGAACGATGTCATTGGAAGCTACACCTGGCTTGGGAGTCCGCCATTTTGAACGCTGTTGCAGAAGATTTAAATATTCTTCTCGCCAGCGACACCAAAAGACTTGAGCCGTGTCACATCTGGTTCTGTAAACGTGGCTTGTGGGCCACCAACCAAAAAATGAGCTGGGGTAAGAACATCAAGGTCTTCTGGATCTTCTGAAGTGGGAAGCAGTGGTCTAGAATTAATGACTGCCGTTATGTGGCACACAAGGGTTCGAAGCTCTTTGAATCCCAGAACAGTTGTCCCCACAACCCGATAGAAGTGATGTTTTGCAGTTTTTACCGCCGCCTCCCAAAGGCCCAAAGCCCACCAAACTGAGGGGAGCGCGGTGGGATGAAACGCCAGTCAATTGTGTCCGCCAAACAAAATTGGAGAACAGCCTCTTGAACAGCTACTGAGGAAGAGATTTTTTAGCTCCAACAGCTCGTTTTGGCGCCGACAAAGTTGGTGGCATTGTCAGACCAAATCTGACGTGGCTTGCCACGAGTGCATAGAAAGCGCTTTAGAGCATTTCGAAATACACACGTAGATAGATCCTTGACCAACTCCAAATGAATGGCTTTCGTGGCGAAGCAAATAAATACGCTGATGTAGCATTTGATAGGAGCTTTGTTTCGAGTGTCAGGCTTGTAGAAGAATGGTCCGCAAAAATCTACACCAGCTATATCAAACGCTCGAGTTTCAACAAATCGCTCCTTTGGAAGATTAGCCATTACGTGCTCCACCAAGCGGGGCTTGTTCCGGAAACATCTGATGCATTTGTTTACAATGCTGGAAACTGTTTTGCGGCCACCAATCGGCCAGTATTGCAGGCGAATTGCTCCCAACAAAGCTCGTGGTCCAGCATGGAGATTCCGCTCATGAAAGTGAGTGACAATGGCGATGGTAACTGGATGTTTTCTAGGCAGTATAATAGGATGACGGGCCTCATAAGGAAGGGTTGACTTTTCGAGGCGCCCACCAACTCGAAGAATACCAAATTCATCCTGAAAGGGAAATAATGATGAGAGTATACTGGAACGAACGACCACGACCTTTGATTGCACGTTCTTTATATCATCCCAAAGAGAGCCCTTTTGAACGTTACGTAAAAGTATAAAGGATCCAAAACGTATGTCGGAGATCCGGGGCGCCGAATACGATGGATAAACTTGTACACATTGGCAAATACTCGTTGAATATCAGAAAAGGAATTCACATATTTGTACCTTAATATGGCATCATCTGCAGGATCTGTGATGAGCAACACTCTTTTGCGTAACTCCAGTATTGGTTTTTCAAGAAGACAAGTCGCAGGCCAGCACCTTTGTGGACCAGTCAAAAATTCAGGACCACATGACCAAAGTTTTGACTGTATAAGCTCGACAGGAGTGGCCCCTCTGGAGAGAATGTCAGCTGGATTACTGGCTGTTGGAACATAATGCCACTGGAAGCCCGCTGTGAGTTCCTGGATGGTGGCTATCCGATTTGCAACGAATACGTTGAACTTCGACGATTCATCTCGGATCCATGATAGACATATTGATGAATCTGATCAACAATGGAATGTACCGGTACATAATTTTATTTCAGCTACTTCCTGCATCAATTGGGCTAACAAAAGTGCGCCACAAATCTCGAGTTTTGGTACCGTAAGAGTTGTAAGTGGAGCCACTCGTGATTTAGAACAGAATAGGCGTGAACTCGAATGATGTCCCTTTGAAACCACATAAATGCAAGCTCCGTACGCGGTAATGCTAGCGTCACAGAAACCGTGAACCTCTACATCGCACATTGTATTGCAAACCAACCGGGGAAAGGTGGATAATTGGACATTCCTGAAAGTTTGGCAAAGTTCCTGCCAGGCAGTATTCAGAGAAGTTGGAAGACTCTCATCCCAATCCAAGTTTTCCTTCCAAAGAAGCTGCGTAAAAATTTTGGCCTTAACGATGACTGGTCCAATTAATTCTAGTGGATCGTAAAAACGAGCTATGGTGGACAGAACAGATCTCTTGGAAGGTTTAAGTGTCTGATTGGCAGCCGTGAGAGAAAACATTAATTTATCAGTTGAATGATCCCACGCAAGGCCCAAGGTTTTGGTAATGTCGCTTCCATCGCTAAATTTTAAAAACGAGTCCTTATCCTTGTCAGGAATGCCTTTTAGCACTGCAGAGTGACTCGAGCACCATTTTCTGAGTTCAAAGCTACTCGATCGCCTCTTGGACCGAGCCACCGCCAGATATAAGGTCATCTACATAGAAATCGCGTCGAAGAACTTTTGCATCAATTGGAAATGAATGTTGTTCGTCGACTGCCAATTGCTGCATTGCTCGAACGGCAAGAAAGGAAGCTGGTTTTGTGCCATACGTAACTGTGTCCAACTTGAAGACACTTATATCAGAATCAGTAGAATTTCGCCACAAGATGCATTGTAGGTAGTTATCTGGGACCGTAACTCTGACACAGCGATACATCTTGCCAATGTCTCCAGTAAGGGCAACGGGGAACGTGCGAAATCGCATCAAAATGTTAAACAGCTTCGGTTGTATGAAGGGCCCAGCCATCAACACTTCATTCAGCGAACATCCAGTGCTGGTGATAGCTGAACCATCAAACACGTCACGAAGTTTGGTGCTCGTGCTTTGTTCCTTCAGCACGCAATGATGAGGGAGAAAATATTTGCATAAACGTAACGACTCTGGAGGGACAAGAGTCATATGTCCGAGCTTCATATACTCTTGAATGAACGCGCAATACTGGGATTTAAGGTTGGGATGAATGATGCAACTTTCTGTCAAGCGATATAAATCTGCGAAATGCCTGTTGATAAGATTCACCTAATTGATCCAGCGTGAGTTTGAGAGGGAGTCGCACGGAATATGCTCCTGTTGGCAACCTTTGGAAATTCTTAACAAAATGCTCCTCGCAGTCAAGCTCTTCCTTTGTTGCTTTAGCAACAGGGTCTGGAAAACTTTCTACTTTCCTAAATCGTTGAATTAACTCATCGGTTCGGCCATCAGAATCAGTGCGGGCATCAGACGATACACGTTTGGCCAAAAGAGAGGTACCGCCTTGCTGGGAACCGCCACCTGCAACTATCCATCCAAAGCGTGTCTTCTGCAGAAGAGGCAATCCCGGTAATAGTTTTATTTGCCCGACACACATTAGCTCGTAGATGAGACCAGCTCCGATTAATAAGTCAACTCGCTGCGGCGTGTAAAGCAAGGATCAGCGATTCCAGGCACACTCCAATTGGTTGTATTAAGGGCGATGCTTGGCTGGCGACCTGCTATAGTGGAAGCTACGATGGCTGTGATGATTGCAGAGTAATCTGACGTTTGAGATTGTAGATTGACGGTCACAGTGCATCCATCAGTAGCGAAAGGGGCGTTTCCCAGGCCAGCAACTGCGGCTGAAGATGGACTTTTCTTCCACTGAAGCTGTTGAGCGAATCGAGATGTAATTAAATGTAGCTGTGACCCTTTATCCAATACAGCACGACACGGAACTAGAGTTCCAGACCGATTTTTAACTAGTACAAAAGCAGTGGCCAGGAACACAACATCGCTGCTGAGGTTGTGGGCAACAAGAGAGGTAGAGGCAGGGGCTGAAGAAGCTGCAGTAGGAGTGACAGAGTGATGAATCGAATGCAAAACGTCTAAACGCAGAAGTGTGTGGTGTTTGGAGCCACATGTGTGACAAGTTCCGGAATTGCATGTTCGTAAAAGATGTCCCCTTTTAAGGCAGTTGAGGCATAGAGATAATCGTTTTGCTTCCTTGAGAAGCATCTCTGGAGACAAATCGCCAAATCTTGGGCATTGCCATATATTATGCTCTTCACCATTGCAAAATACGCAAACAGCAGCCATTGAGTTAGTAGCAACGAGTGATGGGGTTAGTCTGTTTGTTTTTGCCCACCTGAGAGCTCGGCGTATAGGTCGCTAGCGCAGCGTTGCTCCAAAAATGTGGCAATTTGTGCCCTTCTCCTTCCACTTCGCCTGCGTAGCAGGATCCAGTTTTTGCAGTAGCACCTGAACAAGGATGCAACCAGCAATTTGCTCCTTGCTACCCAAACTGGTGAGAGCACGAATATGGGCATTAAACTTATCCGACAATTCGCGCAGCATGCCAGCGGAGCCATTCTCTACCTTCTTGAGCCCCAGCAGTTCAACGATGTGTGCCTGAAATACTAATCGACGGTTATCAAATCGTTTTTGTAATAAATTTAATGCTATGGAATAATTAGCCTCTGATATTTCCAATGACCGAATGGTATCCAGCGCAGAGTCCTTCAAGCAGAGCCGCAAATGCTGCATTTTTTCAATGTTTGTGAGTTCGGGATGATTTTCGATTAAAGTTGTGAACATTGAAAAGAAATCTGACCACTCTGTATAGCCTCCAGAAAACGTAAGCAATTTGATTGGCGGTAGGGTCGGTAACGCTCTGGATCTAGTCATTGACGCAGCAGCAATAGGCTCATTTACAAATGTGGAGCTGGACGGCAATGCTCTACTGCGCCTAGCAATTTCAAATCGCACCGAAGTCTCCAAAATTACTGAAAGCTCATCAAAAGCCTCGCGTAAATCACTGCCGATTCCGTCAAAGTCTAGTTCTTCCAATTTGTTTTGAGCGTCTTCAAATGCAGATTGCATTTTTTCAATCCGCTTGAGCAGCACCGACAATGCAATTGTCATCATTATTGGCAAGGGGCGTTTGGTTGAGGCTGGATTGTAGCGACTGCAACCGCTCATACGAGGACGCCACCTTGCGCTTTAAAAATTACACCCTGTTTGTAAGCTGGGCCAGCGATTCAGCACTAGAACTTTCCATGGCAACCGAAGCAAACGAAAAAAGGTCAAAGAAAACCGAATTAAAACTGCACACGAAAGTTCGTTGACCGTTGACTTATAGTTAGCACTGTACTCTTAAGCGCGCGCAACAGTTAGTCGAATAAAAACACAAGTAAAATGCAGATAGCAAGAGCCAACGCGTCTGTATGTAGGTGTATAAATGCTTATGTACACAGACTCCTCTTTACTGCAATTTACCGCATGACACTTGCTCGTACATATGTATGTATATAAGAGCGGATTTTAATTGCTGCCGAAACTAGTAACAACTAGCTCAATTTTAATTTAAATAATTTAATGCAACACTACAATGTTTAATAAAAAAAAAATCACGTCGGGGTCACCAAAATGTTGGGCTAACAAGCTTTTTTATTAGCACTTAATAGCGAGAAGTTAAGGATGTTATAAAAACTCCACCTTTTCTTATAAGTTCATGCAACGGGTTGATTTATTTATATGCTTATAGCAAACGTTTAGACAATATGCGAAAATGTACAATTTTTAGCGAAGCGATCGATAAGAGATCCGATATAGCGAACATACGAGACAAAAATACCTTGCGGCGTCGCTCGCATTGATGCGTTAGTCGCTTAAGACAAAGTGCAAAAGGTAAAAGAGCGCGATAAAAGAAACTACGATGAGCGCAAAGCAATAAGCGCTAGATAGTTAAGAGCAGCTTATATTGAGATATTTTATGACATACTAGAAGCGCCAAACAAAACAAAATAGTGACATTGCTTGCCTCGCAGGGCAATATGTAACTGAAATGTTATGATAACATAATACAAGTTTAATTT